>CM042399.1:10700506-10808006 GCA_023634145.1 Thymallus thymallus | reverse complement strand
AAAGGTGGGAAGGGGGGTTGCACTATTAAACCGTATAACTCCCCTACAATGCGAGTGTATTGAATCTGAAGTGTGCAGCATTTTTCCCTGTTTGGTCTTCATATCCAGTCGTCCTCAGGTCAAGATACCTCCAATAGGTCAAGAGGGAAACACGCCATAATAAAAACACAGGACAGATTCAGGTGAAGAGAAAGAAGATGACAAGCAAAGAATACAGAGTAGTGTTCACACTGATATCATAGCGCGTTAGAGATGTATCAGTGTCTGGGTAGCCTGTGGTCTAGGATGGGTAGCTCGCTATAGAGATATTAATCTTCTTGTTATTTTTTTTCTCCGCTCCAGATACAAACGTATATATACGAACAGGAACTTACAGAAGCATACAATTACTACATCTCATCTGCCCAGAACCACATGATCACACCCCCATCCCTAGTGCCTGCATTATTGTTTGGCACTTGGCCTTAAATTGTGCCTATTTGTTTTTCTCGGACGCCCATTTCAATATTTCATTTTTCATTCGATTTTTCCATTATGTTAATGACGGCGGATTGATTGATTTCCAAGTTGTTAGTATACGGTTTTTTCAAGATGAGTGATGAGAAGAGAATCAATCATCTAGCCCATGAGGTATCTCACTACACCCCCATATGCCATATATTGAAATATGCAGACAAAAGGATTACAAGTCAATTTACATTGTAATACTTCTGACAGCCAACGCTCTAACTCCGCCCATACCTTTTGCACTTTATAGCATTCCCAGAAAGCATGGATTATTGAGTCATTCGTTTAACACTTAAGACATTACTCTGCTCTTGTGATGTATAATTTGTGAAAATATTTAAAATCGAAATTTCGTGATATCTTGGTCAGTCCAAAATTACTTTATAATTCTGTCTTGGAAATACATGTATTGCCTGTTACCCAAGTCATTTCCGTTTTAATGCCTTTAGTTTTCCTTTTGGACCAATTTATTGATGAATTCTGAAAAGCTTTCCAAGGATTGTTTCTTAAGGAATGTGTATTTAGGGGAAGATATTGGTTCTTGTAGAATACGTTCAATTTTTTTCCATGTTCTTATAGTGTTCTTAACTATGAAGTTGATCATGTTCTTAGCCTTATCCTTTGAAAATAGACAAGTAAAAATATTCCTTTTTATTCTATTTTTTAAGAATGTCTACGGTTTGGTAATTGGTTACCGAAAATAAATACAAAAACGTTGGCAGCCATGCCATTCTGAAGACGTCTATTCTATACTATTTATGGGAAGATTATTCAATTTGATTAGATGTGCTTTCATATTGTTGAGTAATGTGATCAAGTTTTCTTTATATATGAATCTATATGATATTGATATGATTACCATGGAATAGAGGGGGTTTACATTAAGCGGAGGAGGATTTCAGGATGCACACTTTAGTCAGTCGGAGGACACACATTTGTCAATAGATTACACATACAGGACTGAGGCTTTTTCCCAATAGACATAAAAGTGCATGCTATGACGTACACAAATGGTACAACCGCCAGGGATCCTAATACGTCACACTTCTTTATTCCAGCCCAGTAGGTGACGACAATGCACCATTGACGTTGGTTGGCAACAACGGCTATCACCACTGAAGAAGAAAAGCTGCAGTCATCTTCTTGTGGTATGTGCGTAGGAAATAAATAACGTTTTCAAACGTGTTTAATAGCTAATAAAGATGCCACCGGTGTGGTATTTATTATTTTTTATTTTGCAACATACACGTATAAATCAATGGCACGAATGTCTTCGACTTAGCTTCCATTATAGGCCATTATTGACCGCTTGCTAGCCGATGACTGTTGACAGCGGTTGTAAATTAATTTGTTTATTTCTAAAGGTAGCCAGAGAACCTGTGGGAGACAACTTTTTGGAATAATATGTAGTATCTAGCTACGTAACGAACAGCTATCCTTGCTAAGATTTGCCATAAAGAGTGTGTTTGTGGGTGCGTGTGTGTCCTCTTCCTCCACATATAGGGTAGTGGTCTTCCTCCAGTCCAGGTTAAGGAGGTTGCAACCTGGCGGTGTGGTCTGTCTGTTAGTATGTCGTCCAGGAGAGAACAGAGTTCCAGGTCCCTTTTATTCGGCCTGCTGGTTGTACTGCTCTTTGAAGTCATCTCCTTTGCACACGCTAGTAAGGTATGTCAGTACTTGGACCATCAGCTCTGGTGTATTCTAGCCCGAGTCCCAGATCTGCTCTGCTGTCTTGCCAATTCCGTTGCCAGGGCTGCCAACTTTTGAAGAAAGATTTGCTACGTGAATTTCATTGCCCAATAGCACAACCCCTATACGGGGGTCCTCCCCCAGGAAAAATTTACTGTTTTAAATCTAATTTCTTGCAATTCTACATATTCTACATATTCTCAAATGACTCATTTTGTTGACATTGTACATAAAACAGTGCTACCGTGCTGCTATTTTTACAGTTGTATAAACTTAGCAGATAACGTACTCTCTTTCCATTCAGTTCCAGTCAAATCTTGATTATTTTTATTTTTTTTGAAACATGCATCCAATTCCCTTGATCCGTAATATAACCAATCATATGCTTCAGTGTTCCACGGTTCACAGTACTGTGGCAAGACAGGACAACGATAGAGGTTCTGCTCGTGATGGTAAATTGCAGGCACAGATGCTCCGATTTCAAAACAATTCAGAGCCTATAATGGACTAATTGGAAAAATAAAAGCAGTACTTTTCAATACGTGAGATATAAGGTGTGCTGTGAGAGCGTGAGAAGAGCGTCAAATGCGTGTTTCTCACAGCCAATGCGCGAGAGTTGGCAGCTCTGCTTTGCTATGGTTGTCTACAACGTTTGGCATGACAATGACAGCAATGGCGTTGACAGGACAGCACAAATAGATCTGGCATAAGCTAGTGTATACTGCTACTACTGTCATTTTTTTTGTGTGTGTGTATAATGCCCATATTACTGTGTAGTAATAAGGATCTTCTCTGTATTCACAGAGTTTTGAAGACGTGCGCTGCAAGTGTATCTGTCCACCTTACAGGAACATCACCGGACACATCTACAACAGGAATGTCTCCCAGAAAGATTGGTGAGGGATTTTCTAGTGCACGTCATGCTGAATATCCGTTTGTTGTTTATCACAGGGCTGGAAAGGCTCCACTAAAAATGGAGACTACATCTTGGCCCAGTCCATAATGTCATTGTTACAATCTTGGATCTATCATCGTATGTTTATTTATCTATCCCCAGTAACTGCCTCCATGTAGTGGAGCCCATGCCGGTGCCGGGCCATGATGTGGAGGCCTACTGCCTGCTGTGTGAGTGCAAGTATGAGGAGCGCAGTAGCAACACCATCAAGGTATAGAGTCTGACCCTTACACACGGTTGATTTCAACTGCTATTAACTGGTGTTGGGTGTGGTTTAAATTCCATGAGCCCATAAGCACAATTTAGCCTCTTAAATTACTCTCCTGAGGTTAAGGGTCACCCATTGTAACTCAGCTATGGTGGTCTGGAAAGTTACTGCTAAGGACATGTTGTCCACCTAGCAGATTGTTTATAGCCTTGAGTTCTGTTATGGCATGTTGCTGGTACTGGGGAGAACGGAACAGATACGTTTGCTCTTATAATAAGGCCTTCGACCTTGTGTTCTTTGGATTATGTTACGGACTCTCTGGAGAACGTTTCCATCTTCCCCCTTAGTGCACAAATGTTTTATTAAACCTTTAAAATACAGTTGTAGTTCGCTTTATCCTTTGAATCCAGCATTTCCACACCTGAGCAACCTAAGATTCCCAACTGTGGTAAAAACTGACCGGTGGTAATGCTAAAGAGGAAATGGTATAGAAGCATGGTGTTCAAAACCATGACTAAAGGAATAGATTCACTGACTATCCATACAGTATATACTGTACGTAAGGCCTGACTCTAATGCCAGATAAATGAGAGAACCAGACTGAGACCATTGTAGAGAAAAGTAATTTTTATTTACACCTTAATGTTTATCAGTAAAAAAAAAAAAATGTCTGTAAAAAAATGTCATTAAGGTATATGATGGTTAAATGTTGTACATTATGGCTGGCTTACTGGTAACTGATGTTGTACATTATAGCTGGCTTACTGGTAACTGATGTTGTACATTATAGCTGGCTTACTGGTAACTGATGTTGTACATTATAGCTGGCTTACTGGTAACTGTAGTAGTAGTAGAAGGTTCCACTACTCAGACCACAGGTTACGCTGTGGGTGCCAGAGCAGAGCTTAGTGGTGCAGGTTCCCAGGGGGTCATCGAAGTTTAATTGATAGGTACAGTTGAAGTCGGAAGTTTACATACACCGTACCTTAAATTCCTGACATTTAATCCTAGTCAATTTCCTGTCTTAAGTCAGTTAGGATCACCTCTTTATTTTAAGAATGTGAAATGTCAGAATAATAGTAGAGAGAATGATTTATTTCAGCTTTTATTTCTTTCATCACATTCCCAGTGGGTCAGAAGTTTACATGCACTCAATTAGTATTTGGTTGCATTGCCTTTAAATTGTTTAACTTGGGTCAAACGTTTCAGTTAGCCTTCCGCAAGCTTCCCACAATAAATTGGGTGATTTTGGCCCAATCCTCCTGACAGAACTGGTGTAACTGAGTCAGGTTTGTAGGCCTCCTTGCTCGCACACGCTTTTTCAGTTCTGCCCACAAATGTTCTATAGGATTGAGGTCAGTGCTTTGTGATGGCCACTCCAATACCTTGACTTTGTTGTCCTTAAGCCATTTTGCCACAACTTTGGAAGTATGCTTGGGGTCATTGTCCATTTGGAAGACCCATTTGCGACCAAGCTTTAGCTTCCTGACTGATGTCTTGAGATGTTCCTTCAATATATCCACATAATTTTCCTTCCTCAAGATGCCATCTATTTTGTGAAGTGCACCAATCCCTCCTGCAGCAAAGCACCCCCACAACATGATGCTGCCACCCCCGTGCTTCACGGTTGGGATGGTGTTCTTCGGCTTGCAAGCCTCCCCCTATTTCCTCCAAACATAACGATGGTCATTATGGCCAAACAGTTCTATTTTTGTTTCATCAGACCAGGGGACATTTCTCCAAAAAGTGCAGTTGCAAACCGTAGTCTGGCATTTTTATGGCAGTTTTGGAGTAGTGGCTTCTTCCTTGTTGAGCGGTCTTTCAGGTTATGTCGATATAGGACACGTTTTACTGTGGATATAGATACTTTTGTACCTGTTTCCTCCAGCATCTTCACAAGGTCCTTTGCTGTTGTTCTGGGATTGATTTGCACTTTTCGCATCAAAGTACGTTCAACTCTAGGAGACAGAACGCGTCTCCTTCCTGAGCGGTATGACGGCTGCGTTGTCCCATGGTGTTTATACTTGTGTACTATTGTTTGTACAGATGAACGTGGTACCTTCAGGCGTTTGAAAATTGATATGTGGAGGTCTAAAAAAATATTTTTTTTTATTTTCCCATGATGTCGAGCAAAGAGGCGCTGAGTTTATAGGTAGGCCTTGAAATACATCCACAGGTACTCCTCCAATTGACTCAGATGATGTCAATTAGCCTATCAGAAGCTTCTAAAGCCATGACATAATTTTCAGGAATTTTCCAAGCTGTTTTAAGGCACAGTCAACTTAGTGTATGTAAACTTCTGACCCACTGGAATTGTGATTTAGTGAATTATAAGTGAAATAATCTGTCTGTAAACAATTGAAGGAAGATGTCCTAACCGACTTGCCAAAACTATAGATGTTGTGTATGTAACTTCCGACTGCAACTGTATATGCATATCTATATTCCCAGTCATGTGAAATCCATAGATTAGGGCCTAATTAATTTATTTCAATTGACTGATTTCCTTATGAACTGTAACTCAGTAAAATCTCAGAAATTGTTGCATTTATATTTTTGTTAGTTTTAATTTGCTAACAGAATTTTTAGTTCAATCACATAATTCCAAACAGATAAGTAATCAGTAAAAACAATATATCTAATTGGTACCTTTACTGGTTACTGCTGTCAACTTTCATTATGCTCCCTGATGAGGGAGAGGAATGTGAAAGATGTGGGTTTTTGGTAACGTGTGTTTTTGATGGATTTCTTACACTTTAACTTTTTCTGGTGGATGTTTTCTAAGAACCCTTTTACACCTGTTTGACCAGAAATCAAAGCCTTTACTTGCCTAATATTTAGCAAATTGTTGAAAAATGTATATATGCCTAATTTAAAAAACAATATCCAGACTTGGAGCTTTAATTTGACATGCTCCTATAAACTTCACATGTTGGTGCACATGGGTCAAGGATTATTATACATTTTTTTACATGCAATTTCTTTTTAAATCTATATTTTTACATACTTTTTAGATAATAATGTGAATAATAAATGATATGTTTATAATATAGAAATAATGTGTGAAATATCCCTCTGCTTTTTTTGTAATAATACATCCTCTCTTTGTATCTGATATCCTTTGCATTTCACAAAGCAGCCCAAGGCTTTGTCCACCGAATTTGAATCAAAGCTGCATTCTATCCTCTCTGTCCCAGGTGACTATCCTTATCTATCTGTCAGTGGTGGGCTCCCTTCTACTCTACATGTTGTTCCTGCTGCTGGTTGACCCTCTAATCCGTAAACATGACCCCTATATCCAGCCCCTTCACAACGAAGAGGACTCTGAGGTAGGCCAACTTTTAAATACACATAAACACACGCAAATGATTGAGTTACATTAACTCTGAATTCTGGAAGGTCAGATATACTGTAGCCTTTTTTTCATTTATCAGTTGTAGAGTGCCTGCTTTGCTCCTTCACACATTTACCTACCAATTAAGCTTAATGTTTTGATGATTTAGTTCAACAATTTTGTTAAGGACAACCTGTGAAGGTCAACAGGGGAAGAACACAGGTGTTTGTGTAACGTCCTGCGCCTGTAACGTCCTGTTCTCTCTCTCTGTCTGTCTCTGTCTCCCCTGACAGGACATGCGGCCGCAGCCTGAGGGTGCCAGTGCTGCTCAGGGAGGCAGGAGTAACACAGTACTGGAGAGGGTAGAGGGGGCACAGCAGCGGTGGAAAAAACAGGTCCAGGAACAGCGCAAGACTGTCTTTGACCGACACAAGATGCTTAGTTAAACCCCAATGGCTGACTTCAGATCAGAGGCTAGTCACCTCCTGAGCTTTGTCCACATCTGCTGCTGTTAGAACGTCATTAGCTACATTGTTGTTCTTCAGGATTTCAGTTCCTTTGCCATTTCAATACATTCCCAGCACATTTAGGACAGTTTATGTACAGTAATGCTGTTTGGAACGATAGCTGGCCCAATTGTCCTTTGCTTCAAAATGATGGTTGCTGCCATGACTCCAAAGCTAAAGAATACAGATGTGATAGCTGTGTGATAGCTGTGTGATAGCTGTGTGATAGCTGTATGATAGCTGTGTGATAGCTGTGTGATGGCTGTGTGATAGCTGTGTGATAGCTGTGTGATAGCTGTGTGATAGCTGAGGAGTGTTTCAAAAGCATTAATAATGCAAGTTGCAGTTGCATCATCATCTCTGCATCACACACTGAGTGTACAAAACATTAGGAACACCTGCTCTTTCCATGACATAGACTGACCAGGTGAAAGCTATGACCCCTTGTTGATGTTACGTGTTAAATCCACTTCAATCAGTGTAGATGAAGAGGATGGGACAGGTTAAGGAATTTTAAGCCTTGAGACCATTGAGACATGGATTGTGTATGTGTGCCATTCAGAGGGAGAATGGGCAAGACAAAAGAGTTGTGCCTCTAAACGGGGTATGGTAGTATGTGCACCGGTTTGTGTCAAGAACTGCAGCGCTGCTGGGTTTTTCCACGCTCTTAACAGTTTCCCGTGTGTGTCAAGAATGGTCCACCACCCAAAGGACATCCAGCAAACTGACTGTGGGAAGCATTGGAGTCAACATGGGCCAACGCTTTCGACACCTTGTAGAGTCCATGCCCCGACGAATCAAGGCTTTTCTGAGTGCAAATGTTTGGTATACTCAGTGTATAACGTTAAATGAAACTGGATATATTGCAATCAAAAATAAGCTTGAAAAAATAGGACTGATTCAGAATGTCTTAACAAGCTTAAGCACCTTTAAAAAAAAATCTAAATTAAGACATTTTAGCATTGTTGTGTTATGAAGCTACCTCGGCGCAGTAGATACTGTAGCTAGGCTGAATGTTTGTGAATGATAAGCTCACTGGGAATAGGCTACCAGTGCCAGTACTTAATTGGTTACTTTAATTATTAGCTAGTTTCAAGCAATATTCATTCCTAAGCACTGTATGTGAACCAGCTCACTGCTTGTGGTTAATTTAGCACTTCATCATATCCTTTGTACTGAAAGACACAATAATGGAATATTTATTCCTTTATTAAGCCTTGTAATAATGATTCATAATTTTGCTGACTTTTTATTGTGAGGCTGTCTCTGCCTGAAGTGGAGACTTGAGTTTTATTGAAACCTCTGAGGAAGCTGAATGTGAATGGCTTGGCTTGTAACGCTCTTTATAATGTAGTTATTAACTGTGTATAATCACTGGTTAATGGTTTTTGGAATTACTGGAATGCCAAATGGCTTTGAATGATTCCAGAGTAGAATATTGCAGTCTCTCACATTCTATTAGCTAGGACTGATGCTGTAACGTGTGCAGGGGGGACATTTCCATTCATAGTCAAAAGTGAAATTATGCTGGCCTGCTTTTCCTCGAACGTACTTGTTGAGGAAAGGATGTCTGTTGAATTATTATTTCTTAATGTGTGTATTTAAATGCAGATGCACTCTTTTAATTGACATTGTTTTGAATTTAATTTTCATAATGTGAATGTGATAGGCCTGTATGTTGATGTTTAAGACATCAACTGATCTGTTTAATTCGGTTTTTATTACATGTGTTTATTACAGTTATCCAGTGGTGGAAAAAGTACCCAGTTGTCATACTTGAGTAAAAGTATAGATACCTTAATAGAAAGTTACTCAAGTAAACGTGAAAGTTGCCCAGTAAAATACTACTTGAGTGAAAAGTATTTGGTTCTAAATAAACTTAATTATCAAAAGTTTATGTAATTGATCAAATATACTTAAGTATCAAGAGTAAAAGTATAAATCATTTCAAATTCCTTATATTAAGCAAAGCAGAACGCACCATTTTCTTGTTTTTAAAATGTATGGCTAGCCAGGAGCGCACTCCAACACTCAGACATAATTTTCAAACGATGCATTTTTGTTTAGTGAGTCCGCCAGATCATAGGCAGTTGGAATGACCAGGGATGTTCTCTTGATAAGTGTGTGAATTGGACCAATTTTCCTGTCGTGCTAAGCATTCAAAATGTAACGAGTACTTTTGGGTGTCAGGAAAACTGTATGGGGTAAAAAATACATTTTCTTTTTGAATATAGTGAAATAAAATTAAAAGTTGTCAAAAATATAAATAATAAAGGAAAGTACAGATACCCTAAAAAACTACTTAAGTAGTACTTTAAAGTATTTCTACTTAAGTACTTTACACCACTGCAGTTATCATATCTTGCACTGTTGAAAGAATGTCTGTGTGTTACGGAATTGTCTACATCAAGCTTGGAAAACAATAAAATAAAGTTCCCTTGGTTGAGCTTATATTTATCTTGTTGAAGTTATTTGGTGAAATCTGTGTAAAATAGTTTGAAGCCGCTTTTGTCTTTATACATGATTTTAGACGCCTTGTTGTCACTAGTGTTGCCCACCGCCTTTTTCTGATGCCGTAGCCCTCATCTTCTGTTGTGCTTGTATTACTCATGACCACAAGATGGCGACACAGCACACAATTCTTTATTTTATTATAGGCCTATGTTAGCTGGGCCTGGGTGAAAAATACTTCAAAGGACATAATTTATACAACCGCACATTTTGTTAACAGAACACTTAGCTTAGTCCTTTTTAACAAGATTTCAGTAGCTAGAGGACTTGTGAAAAGCTATTTCACAGCCTTTGTCGTTAACCTTACAACTTTAAATGAAAGGCCTTGTGTGTTGTTGTGTTGTTTTTTGTTCGGTAAAGGAAGTTACAAGTGAAGTTGTGTGAATGGATATACAGTCATGTGAATGGTGTTCCTTTGATGCAGTTTAGACATGCCACCTGCCCTATCCTGGAGAGGGGTTCTGTGGAATTATGGTGGACTAGTCTCTGGTGACCGACGACACTGGCCAAACCAGCAAGCATGTGTGATTTGGTTCTGGGTGGCGAGTAGCTCTGGTCCAGTATGTACCTCCACTAAAAACTAAACACGCACTAACACCCTGGACCAGATGTAAGTGCTGGGATCAATGGTAAACAGGTAAATATGTTGTGTAACACTTCAGAGAGATCATGAGAAGACTCTTAATCGTCGCTAATGGCACTATTCCCTATATAGTGCACTACTTTTAACCAGGGCCCTGGTCAACCTTTGTGTTCCTGCCTGCCCACTTACTGTGCTGTTCAGATGAAGAATGTTTAGACTGTAGACTAGTTTGGGTTGGCGCTATGGTATAAACACTCCTTCATCTGCACTGTGTCACAGAAGCACAAGTCAGCCTGCCCTGGCCACTGAAGGCGAGAAAGAACATCCCTCCCTCTCTGTCTTCGTCCCTGTTTTCTCCTCTCTTCTTGTTCATGTGTTCAGACAATGCCGCGAGAGCTGCTACAAGTACCTGCTTCCTCCCTCTCTCCCTCTTTCCTCTTCTTCATGTTTAGGTCTCTGGTCGGCAGGGGGACAGCTGCACACTGTCTGTCTGTATCTGTCTGTCTGTCTGTCTGTCTCTCTCTCTCTCTCTCTCTCTCTCTCTCTGTCTGTCTGTCTTGGGGACAGGCTGTTTTAGCTACTCCTCTACCTCCCTACACCCTCCTCAGCCTCCCCCATCATCCCCCTACCCTCCACCTCCAGCCTGTTAGCCATCCCCAAGCAAGGCTACA
Organism: Thymallus thymallus; assembly: GCA_023634145.1. NCBI lineage: Eukaryota > Metazoa > Chordata > Actinopteri > Salmoniformes > Salmonidae > Thymallus > Thymallus thymallus. The sequence goes on along the minus strand of CM042399.1, from coordinate 10,797,042 downwards.
GTCAGTCCGTCGTTAGCTGTCTATATTTAAATCAGGGAGGCGGCCGGGCCAACTGCTGCTCTCCAAGCAGCACACAGACAGCTCCTCTACGTTTTCTTCTTCTGGTCTGGTGTAGTTTTCTCTTCTAACAGGACCCTGGGCCAAGTGGATCACTCTGTCCTGTCCCTGTTGCTCTGAGAGAGAGAGAGAGAGAGAGAGAGAGAGAGTCAGGAGGACAGAGAGAAGGAGAGAGAGGGAAGAGGGTGGAGGCAGAAAAGAAGAGGACCTAAGGATTGTGGAAGTTCTGGAACTAAGTGGGGCCACAGTGGAGTCACAACACAGAGTTGTGTAGCAGATACCTCAGTTTCTGGAATATTTGCTGGTGATTTACTAGAGAGGACGTATATTTCCAGGTTATAGAAACTTCCTCCCTGGCGGGACAGGAGGACAGTATGGCGTCCAACGGTGAGCCGGCGATGGCTGCTTTGACGTCGTTCATCATGAACGAAGAGGAGCTGAAGAGGAAGCAGAGGGACAAGTTGAAGAAGATGCAGGCAACGGGGGGTAACCCTCGCCCAGCCCGGTCCCTCTTCTTCTTCACCCTCAAAAACCCCTTCAGAAAAGCCTGCATTAACATCGTGGAGTGGAAGTATCCTTTTGTGGGACCATAGAGTTCACAAACACACTGTGCGGCACACACAAACACACACACACACACACACACACATTGACTGTGACATCCATTATGCTAAATGTATTGCACAGAAAATGCTCTTAAACACAATACTGACTCTTGCTCATTTGTTCCATGTAGCTTATTGAGTGTTATAATCTCTGTATGCTCTCTACTCATGTCATACCTATATTCTCTGTTGAACATATATGTGCTATTCTACTGTATCACTCACTTTAAACTTGTTACTTGCCAAAGTACATATGCAAAAGCAATCTGCCTGCCTGCCATGCTAAAAGCGTACGAATAGCTGAACAGGGAACTCCCCAGCTGTTGCATTTAGTTCCCAAGTGCAGCCGTGTCAATAATCCTCTTTTAAAATCTTGGTTGAGGAACTGTTGAAGGTGTTAAGACTTTTGTTACGCAACTGGCCTGGGTTGCCCACCCAGAGTTTATGTAAAATATGTAACCGCAGTCTTTTCACTGTCCAGGATGCTTATCCATGGGTTAACCCCTGCGCTATTTAAAAACCCCAGTCAGTAACAGTTAATGAAGGCAGTTAATTTAGTGGTAAGTGTCTGTCTGGCTGACTTGGCTGCTTTTAATGTGGAAAGAGCCTTGTTGAAGTGTTAGGGCACAGTTAGCCATAGATATATAATCTACCGGTATCGTACAGTTGAGTACCCATAGGCGCCATGGTCTGAGCTGAGGGGCTTTTCCACCCATTCTTGTTATTTTGTCTCTGACAGTTAGGTCGATCCTGAAGACAGGCTGTTGAAGGATATTTTCCTACTCAGGAGTTTCCACCCTGTTTTTAGGTCAGTCTCACATACTGGTTATACATTGGTATATACATTTAATCTAGATTTCATCTAGTATTCGTCAACACTATTTCTCCTGTCCAGGGGCAAAGGCTTGTCTTCAGTTCAGAACTTTTGATGGTGGAGATGATGGAGATTGTTATTTCTTAGATCCACTGCTTATTTACGTCATAGACTATGGTTTGTAAGATGATTTGCCAACTGACAGGATGTCCTATTCATAGATTAAAGATGGCACATACTTTTGTATTTCCTCAGGCATGTTCTGGCATTGTCAGTTTTTAGGATGAAACATCCTCTTTGCATTCATTTAGTAAAAAGAGGTAAGTTTGATTGTTTACACATTGTTGTGTGCTCGCAAAATCCAGGCCTCAAGTAGTCAGAGCAGAATAATATTCTAGAAATAGAAGCAAAAAATACACACTATTTACAATACTTACAATACTTTACAATACTTTACAATACTATTTACAATACAAAACTCCATGCACGAGACTGACCTAGTAATTAATCATCATAGGCAGAAATTTTACTCAGGACTTATTTGAGTGTGTATTACGTGTGTTTAAAAGTTTTGATAATATTCTGGGTCGGTGGTCAGTAGTGCAGCTGTCCTGAGAAGTCACACTGAGACACAGCTGCTGATTTGACAGGGGATTTTCTGACATAGCTCCGCCTAGAGGTGGGAATGAGCAGGGCGGGAAGGATTATGACAGATTCATAGTCTGTTTATATTCATTTTTATTTTGAATTCAGTTCAGTTTCAGTTAGTTTTCAGACCTGATTTGCTAGTCTTTATTTATTTTAAGTTTTACAAAAATATTTATATTTCGTTTTTGTATTATTTAGTTTCAGTTAGGGACAGAAAGTATGCGTGGTAGGCTAGAAGCCATTGGTGTTGTATAGTTGTTGTGTTTTTTGTTATGTCACTTTGTATGTAATATGATGGGTCAGGTCCAATGGACAAAGCGATTGATGACTTTATACCATTCATTCCTATGTGAAGACTCAATGGCGCATTTGAAGCCCAGGAAGTCGGTTTTAGCTTGCTAAAATGGCTTTTGCTGGGGGGAGATTTATGTTGACATAAAATCAAAGACAGTACAATATGAAGATAGAAATCCCGGATCACACTTGTAGGCGATGTCATGGCGACGTTAGCTAGCTATTCTCATGCGCAGAAACATCGGGTCTAACGTTCGCCTTTAACTTCATAGCTTCAATGAGAGGGATTTGTAATTCTACCCAGGTCAGGTCATAGGTTAGGTTTAATTTATAAAGTCAATCTCGAAGTGACTTGAATTTCAAAGGAATAGCGGCTAGACTGGTGCAAGCGATATGGTAGAAGGGAACTGTCTTTGGCCCATGTTTACACCAATCCAATGCTTTAGCAGCAATGTTCCCTCCCCCCAAAAATCAGCTGAGCGCAAACTTGAACATTGTAAAAATTCTGTGCAACTACCAGCGCGTGTTTACTGTGAACACTGAGGCTGTATCCACTTTAAGTTAGAATTTTAAAAATTGTATCCCATAACATTTTAACATGGACATTTCTGTAGCAGTAGCAGGGTCCGCCTCTCAACAGCCCTCCGCTCTGCCTTTCCTCCACTGACACTGACCACAAAGGGACACAGTCTTCCAGATGATGGCAAAACTCGAGTCACACAGCTTTATTTCTGTCTCATGCACAAATTCATGTTGTTACTCCTATGAACAGAGAATGTAAAATATTCCTTGATATTAAAAAAGACCCAAGCCGCTAATAATAACATCAACGCAAGCCTATAGATACACTTACCTACTCATTCATTACTGCTGCAGTGCTTGTTGTAGCACTAAGTGGAAATAGGAAGAACATTTTATGGCTTATAAAAGTGTTGAATACAAAGTGTTGACAGTACTGAGTAAGAACTTAAACATGAGCTGACTCATAAAAACAGCATCTCTTTCCTGTATTCGCTGACAGTCTCTCTCTAGTCATGGTATTTGCTGTAGCTTTCTTTTATGCCTGCTACGTTACTGCAGACACGGTCATCTAAGCCATCCGATAGGCCTACCGCCAACAGACAGAGTCAAATAAAAAAAATAGGAACACTCAACCGTTTACATGATAAAGTGCTTGCTTTGTAATCCAACTGATATTGTGTCCTTTCTGTCATCCTGTGAACCTCGTTCACTGCTCGCAGCTATATTTATATTTCAGTCGTTTTTTTTTTCATGACTAGTTTTAGTATTTGTTTTAATTTACTATTATAACCTTGGCCAAAGGGACGGGTAGCATCAGAGAGTCACTTAGTACTACACGCTAGGCTACATGATACATGCTTTCAACATGGCTGCTGCTATGGTACTGTTTAGGACAGACACTGCTGCACACTGGCTTCTGATAAAATTTTATCTGTTGGATATCAGAGACGCTTGTCTGGCTATTAGGTCATCAAATGATGATCAGACTCACATGTAGTATATATTGCAGTACTAATTTGACATCAAAACAATGCGATTGCCAGGTGCAGACACATTTTTTTTTTTTTTTATCTACTGATTGTTTTCACCAAGGTCTATCTCAGGAACCATCACAATGAAATCCACAACAAGAGTATATCTCTCAATAGCTCAATGTTCCTGTCTGGTTCAGTCTCATTTTTTTCTATATTAGCCCTGTGTGTGTATCTGCCTGGTTGTTTGTCTTCCTGAGCCGTTCCAGACCCTTTGAGATCATCATCCTGCTGACCATCTTTGCCAACTGTGTGGCCTTGGCTGTGTTCCTACCCATGCCTGAAGACGACAACAACGCTACCAACACCAGCCTGGTGAGAACCTACTGGCCTGATCTTCAGTGTGTTTGTGTGTGTAAAGCTGTTCTGATTGTAACATTATTATAACATGCACTGAGTATACCAAACATTATATAATTACAACATGCACTGAGTATACTAAACATTATATAATTATAACATGCACTGAGTATACCAAACATTATATAATTACAACATGCACTGAGTATACCAAACATTATATAATTACAACATGCACTGAGTATATCAAACATTATATAATTACAACATGCACTGAGTATACCAAAAATTATATAATTATAACATGCACTGAGTATATCAAACATTATATAATTATAACATGCACTGAGTATACCAAACATTATATAATTATAACATGCACTGAGTATACCAAACATTATATAATTACAACATGCACTGAGTATACCAAACATTATATAATTATAACATGCACTGAGTATACCAAACATTATATAATTACAACATGCACTGAGTATACCAAACATTATATAATTATAACATGCACTGAGTATACCAAACATTATATAATTATAACATGCACTGAGTATACCAAACATTATATAATTATAACATGCACTGAGTATACCAAACATTATATAATTATAACATGCACTGAGTATACCAAACATTATATAATTATAACATGCACTGAGTATACCAAACATTGTATAATTATAACATGCACTGAGTATACCAAACATTATATAATTATAACATGCACTGAGTATACCAAACATTATATAATTATAACATGCACTGAGTATATCAAACATTATATAATTATAACATGCGCTGAGTATATCAAACATTATATAATTATAACATGCGCTGAGTATATCAAACATTATATAATTATAACATGCGCTGAGTATACCAAACATTATATAATTATAACATGCACTGAGTATACCAAACATTATATAATTATAACATGCACTGAGTATACCAAACATTATATAATTATAACATGCACTGAGTATACCAAACATTATATAATTATAACATGCACTGAGTATACCAAACATTATATAATTATAACATGCACTGAGTATACCAAACATTATATAATTATAACATGCACTGAGTATACCAAACATTATATAATTATAACATGCGCTGAGTATATCAAACATTATATAATTATAACATGCACTGAGTATATCAAACATTATATAATTATAACATGCGCTGAGTATATCAAACATTATATAATTATAACATGCGCTGAGTATACCAAACATTATATAATTATAACATGCACTGAGTATACCAAACATTATATAATTATAACATGCACTGAGTATATCAAACATTATATAATTATAACATGCACTGAGTATACCAAACATTATATAATTATAACATGCACTGAGTATACCAAACATTATATAATTATAACATGCACTGAGTATATCAAACATTATATAATTATAACATGCGCTGAGTATACCAAACATTATATAATTATAACATGCACTGAGTATACCAAACATTGTATAATTATAACATGCACTGAGTATATCAAACATTATATAATTATAACATGCGCTGAGTATACCAAACATTATATAATTATAACATGCACTGAGTATACCAAACATTATATAATTATAACATGCACTGAGTATACCAAACATTATATAATTATAACATGCGCTGAGTATACCAAACATTAGGAACACCTTCCTAATATTGAGTTGCCCCCTCTCTGAATGGAACACATACACAATCTATGTCTCATTGATCTCAAGGCTTAAACATCCTTCTTCAGCCTGTCTCCTCCCCTTCATCTGCACTGATTGAAGTGGATTTAACAGGTGACACCAATAAAGGATCATCATTTTAAAGCTGATTGAGGTAGTGTTGTTTTGGTAAGAGGCTAGATTTGTGGGGTTTTCCAGTGGAGTGATGGTGATCAGCTGGACAACAACTGCTGTATCTTTCTATCCTCAGCTTATGACTAGTAGGCTAATACATGGCAAACATGCTAGAAATTCAAACAGTCTCCTTTAAAAACAGACAAAGTGTTTGGTCATAGTCAGTTGGTTAATCTCAGTGCCTTTCCCTTTTGAGTCGTTGTAAGGGTCAGACTGTCCTGTCAGGCAGCTAACAACTCCAGCTATAGTACATCAGCCCCTTGAGTCTCGTCCTCATCCTCAACAAGTCAGTGCTATACTTAGGACATTGCCTCCTCACAAAATGTGTAAACATACTGAAAAGGAAGCAAGGGAATCAGTGAGAGGGTTTTAATGCTGAAATTTATGCTGAGTTTTTATATGTTCAGAGAATGAGGTTGAGATTTTGGAGCCTTGGTTTTTGACGGTGCCACACCAGCGTGCTAAATGAGACCGTGACATTCGTTTGGATATAGTCGCTCATGACAGACTGTTAGTGAGGAAAGATTTGCTTCTGGTTTCCAAGATTAGCCTGGATGTGATTTCCATCTGCATACACTGGACAACAGCCACTCATCATCTGAAGGTATCAACTAGGCTGGGTGCCAGTCTGAACTGCTCTCTTGCCAGCTCAAATCCATAATGAAATAGACAGGCACCCAGGCTAAGTACCAATAGCACCTAATACAATTTCTGTAGATCAGATATAGTTTGAATAAACGGATCACACTCTACATAACAGGTGAGTCTTAATGTCTCCAACGTTTATCACACTCGGTGGCTGTAAGGCAAGACAGGCGTTAGGCAGGTGTTAGCCCTTGCTAGCCTGGTCTGAGGAACCCAGGAGCGTTCTGAGGATTTATATTTAGACCTGTTCTCAGAGGTGTGTGTTGATGTACTGCTGTGGGTGTGGGAGTACGGTGCAGGCCATAGTTCTGAGTCGGAGGGTTATACTTACACATAACCCCACAACCCAGGTTTTTTTTTAGATACACTCACCCCATCATTTAGGGGATTTCTAAAGGAATATGTCAAAGTGTCTTGAGATAACTAGTCGATGATACTGGCGAGTGGCTAAATGTGTAAGGATTGTCTCCGAAGACCAGAGACAGACTTTCAGATCAGACACAGAACATGCACTGTAAAATAAATCTAGTTGTTTCAACACTTTATTTTTGTTTACTCCACTTTTCAGTTCAAGTGTTACCGGAATAACACAAAAACGTTTTGGCCAAACTTCAGAAAACTATACTGAACAAAAATATACACGCAACATGCAACAATTTCTACGATTTTAATGTTACAGTTCTTATAAGGAAATCAGTCAATTTATATAAATTCATTAGGCCCTAATCTATGGCTTTCACATGACTGGGAATACAGATATGCATATGTTGGTCACAGATACCTTAAAAAAAAGTAGGGGTGTGGATCAGAAAACCACTCAGTATTTGGTGTGACCACCATTTGCCTCATGCAGTGCTACATATCTCCTTCACATAGAGTTGATCAGGCTGTTGATTGTGGCCTGTGGAATGTTGTCCCACTCCTCTTCAATGGCTGTGTGAAGTTGATGGATATTGTCGGGATCTGGAACACGCTGTCGTACACGTTGATCCAGAGCATCCCAAACATGCTCAATGGGTGACCTTTCTGGTGAGTATGCAGGCCATGGAAGAACTGGGACATTTTCAGCTTCCAGGAATTGTGTACAGATCCATGCGTCATGCGGTTGTGCATTATCATGCTGAAACATGAGGTGATGGCGGCGGATGAATGGCACGACAATGAGCCTCAGGTGTCTCTGTGCATTCAAATTGCCATCGATAAAATGCATTTGTGTCCGTAGCTTATGCCTGCCCGTACCATAACCCCACCGCCACCATGGGGCACTCTGTTCACAAAGCTGACATCAACAAACAACTCGCCCCGACACGTGGTCAGCGATTGTGAGGCCGGTTGGAGGTACTGCCAAATTCTCTAAAACGACATTGGAAGCGGCTTATGGTAGAGTAATTTTCTGGCAACACTTCTGGTGGGAATTCCTGCAGTCAGCATGCCAATTGCATGCTCCCTCAAAACTTGAGACATCTGTTGCATTGTGTTGTGTCACAAAACTGCACATTTTAAAGTGGCCTTTTATTGTCCCCAGCACAAGGTGCACCTGTGTAATTATCATGCTCTTTAATCAGCTTCTTGATATGCCACACCTGTCAAGTGAATGACTTATCTTGGCAAATGAGAAATGCTCACTAACAGGGATGTAAGCAAATTTGTGCACAAAATGAGAGAAATTAGGTTTTTGTGTGTATGGAAAGTTCTGTGACCTTTTATTTTTGTTCAGTGTAGTTATACACACAGACAGCGCTTTTAACGTACAATGTTTTCAACTTACATATTTGACACACGTTGGCATGCATTATTACATTGTGCATGTTCATTTATACAGTTGAAGTCATTTTCAACATGTCCTCATCTGGGATTTGAACTCGCAAAATCTTGGTTCACGGCATTCCAATCTTCCAGCTAAGCCACCATGTTTCTGTCAATGACTGATTTCAGCTTTTTTTTATTGCTGTACTTCAAAAGTAAATCTCAACTCTGTTAAAAGTATGCTCAAGAAAAAAATATTTTCTTTATCATAATGATTAAGGAGTTACATTAAAACAGAATAATATTCCCCCACCAATATTAGACAGCTGTACAGAAAACACTCAAATTACTTAATAAGTAAATTAAATCAATAAAGGGATAATAGTCAAATAAATTCACACCGACATGCACCGAGTAGCAGAGAGATTGGAATGCCGTGAACCAAGAGTTTGTGAGTTCAAATCTCAGGTGAGGACAGGTTAAATAATAATGACTGTATAAATGAACATGCACAATGTAATTATGCATGTCAATGTGTGTCAAATATGTACGTTGGAAACGTTGTATGTTTCAAGCACTGTTTGCATGTGTGTAACCAGTTGCACAGCCTTGTTTTAGTTGAGCAAACACATCCTTTTAGTTTTTTTTTAGTTGGAGCAAAGTTTTAGGCCAACACTTGGACCAAAAAGTTGAGTAAACAAAAAAAGACTGTGGAACCAGTTACTTAATAATTATTAGTTGAAATGGTAACACTTTACTTGACACCCAGCGTCATAACACATTATGACACGGTTATAACCATGTCATAATGTGTCGTAACAACTGACATAACCTGTCATAATATGGTCATAACACTGTCATGACCCATATCTTTAGAATGTTTAGCTCGAACACCCAGTGCACCAACTGCTACTTAACGCCACATAGCTATCTCTCCCAAGTTCAGGAACCCTGTGCCTGGTCCTCCCTAGTTCTGCTTAATTCTGGTTCCTCGTGGTTCTGCGACATGGAAACTAGCCATAGGTGCCCTATGCCATGGTCCTGTGTGGCTCAGTTAATAGAGCATAAAGCTTGCAGCGCCAGGATTGTGTGTTCGACTTCCACTGGGGTCACCCATGCGGAAAAGATTATACAAGCACCAACTGTAAATCGCTTTGGATTAAAGCATCTGCTAAATTGAACTCTGTCATGATCCACTTTCCATCTCCTTTCACCACAACAAAGTAACACTACCATGACCAACATACTGTTAATGTGTTGTCCATCCATAGGATACACACCCGTCTCATCACCCTAGATTACAACTTCAGCATGATCCATCTTGCCATTCCTGTCATTAGATCTGATTTGGCATTAGATCTCCTAATGCTTCCCTGATTAATCCTGTATGACTCATCTCTTAGCAGGCCCTCAACTGGTTCTCAGCCCACCTCTGTGAGTCATTCCAAGGATGTGAGGCCTGATACATGAGCTGTTTGCTGGGCTCTGAAGAAGAAAACCCACCCTTCCCCTGGTCGTCAGAAGTAGGCATATAAGACCGGTGTTCAAGTAGTATTTGAAATCTTTAAATACGTTTAGTGTTTGCTCAAGCCTGCCTGGAGTTCCGACTGTTCCATTGTGTCAGGCAAGCTCAATCAAGCACAGACAAAGTATTTGAAATTATTTCCAATACTACTTGAACCCAGGTCTGAAGCCCACCCTCCCTGGTTGTTAGAAGAAGTGGGTCGACATGTATTCACAGTCAACATCACCTCATGGACGCACAACACTATCACTGGAAACACTCAGTCAGATACTGTCCCACTGTTTAAAGTGTGTGTGTATGTGTGTGTGCTTACTGTACATGTGTACATGATCAATGGATGTGGACATCTCATTCCAAAATCATGGGCATTATTTTGGAGTTTGCTGCTATAACAGCCACCACTCTTCTGGGAAGGCTTTCCACTAGATGTTGGAACATTGTTTCTGGGACTTGCTTCCATTCAGCCACAAGAGTATTAGTGAGGTCGGGCACTGATGTTGGGCGATTAGGCCTGGAAGCACAGAATCATCTAGAATGTCATTGTATATGGTAGCGTTAAGATTTCCCTTCACTGGAACTAAGGGGTCTAGCCCGGACCATGAAAAACAGCCCCAGACCATTATTCCTCCTCCACCAAACTTTACAGTTGGCACTATGCATTCGGGCATGTAGCGTTCTCCTGGCATCCGTGAAACCCAGATTAGTCTGTTAGACTGCCAGAGAACGCGTTTCCACTGCTCCAGAATCCAATGGCGGCGAGCTTTACACCCCTCCAGCCGACACTTGGCATTGTGCATGGTGATCTTAGGCTTATGTGTGGCTGCTGTTTGTCGGGAGCGTCATGAAATGATGAACAGTTCTTGTGCTGACATTGCTTCCAGAGGCAGTTTGGAACTCGGTAGTGAGTTTTTCAACTGAGGACAGACAATTTTTACGTGCTACACGCCTCAACACCGCTCTCTGAGGTTGTTCTACAACTTCGTAGCTGAGCCGTTGTTGCTCTTAGACATTTTGACTTCACAATAACAGCACATGCAAATAGTTAATCTGAATATTGACTACTAATAAGTATAAGAAAGGATGATTAACTCTGAGCCAACTGCAATGCTACTATATGCAAGACAATTAACTTTTCAATAATTCCACTATTTAACCTTTATTTAACCAGGAAGGCCCATTTGAGGTCAGAAGACCTCTATCTCAATGGAGACCTGGCCATACTGTAACTCAATTAGGGTTTAGTTCTGAGATTGTTCTTCACTACACATACAGTGCATTCGGAAAGTATTCAGACACCTTGACCTTTTCCACATTTTGTTACGTTACAGCATTTTTCTGAAATGAATTAAATATGTTTTGCCCTCCTCAATCTACACACAATACCCCATAATGACAAAGCAAAAACATGTTCTTTTTTTGCAGCTTTATAAAACAAATAAAAAAGAATTATTACGTTTACATAAGTATTCAGACCCTTTACTCAGTACTTTGTTAAAGCAACTTTGGTAGCGATTACAGCCTCGAGTCTTCTTGGGTATGACGCTACAAGCTTGGCACACCTGTATTTTGGGAGTTTCTCCCATTCTTCTCTGCAGATCTTCTCAAGCTCTGTCAGGCTGGATGGGGAATGTCGCTGCACAGCTATTTTCAGCTCTCTCCAGAGATGATCAATCAGGTTCAAGTCCGGGCTTTGGCTGGGTCTCACATTCAGAGACTTGTCCTGATGCCACTATTGCGTTGTCTTGGCTGTGTGCTTAGGGTCGTTGTCCTGTTTGGAAGGTCAACCTTCGCCCCAGTCTGAAGTCCTGAGTGCTCTGGAGCAGGTTTTCATCAAGGATCTCTCTGTACTTTGTTCCGTTCATCTTTCCCTCGATCCTGACTATTCTCCCAGTCCCTGCTGCTGAAAAACATCCCCACAGCATGATGCTGCCACCACCATGCTTCACCTTAGGAATGGTGCCAGGTTTTCTCCAGACGTGCCGCTTGGCATTCAGGCCAAAGAGTTCAATCTTGGTTTCATCAGACCAGAGAATGTTTCTCATGGTCTGAGTCCTTTAGGTGCCTTTTGGCAAACTCCAAGTGGGCTGTCATGTGCCTTTAACTGAGGAGTGGATTCCGTCTTGCCACTCTACCATAAAGGCCTGATTGGTGGAGTGCTGTAGAGATGGTTGTCCTTCTGGAAGGTTCTCCCATCTCCACAGAGGAACTCTGGAGCTCTGTCAGAGTGACCATCAGATTCTTGGTCACTTCCGTGACCAAGGCCCTTCTCCCCCGATTACTTGACACAATCCTGTCTCGAAGCTCTACGGACAATTCCTTTGACCTCATGGCTTGGTTTTTGCTCTGACAACTGTGGGATCTTATATGAACAGGTGTGTGCCTTTCCAAATAATGTCCAATCTATTGAATTTACCACAGGTGGAATCCAATCAAGTTGTAGAAACATCTCAAGGATGATGAATGGAAACTTGAGCTCAATTCTGAGTCTCATAGCAAATGGTCTGAATACTTCTGTAAATAAAGTATTTCTGTTTTTTATATTTAATACATTTGCAAAACATTTCTAAAAACCTTTTTTCACTTTGTCATTATGGGGTATTGTGTGTGGATTGATGAGGGGAAATATTATTGAATCAATTTTAGATTCAGGCTGCTGTAACGTAACAAAATGTGGAAAAAGTCTAGGGGTCTGAATACTTTCCGAATGCAATGTACATGCTAGTCATATGCACAAACAGTGTGGAAAACATTTAGAATAAGTATTTTATCCATCCATTCGGTTTGTTTCAGTCAGGGGATCAGGAAATAACTGAAATAGTTGGAAGTGATTTGTGAAGGAGAGAATTGGCAACACATAGATGTAGGCCTAAATGTAGCCTACAAAAAATAGATGTCGTAACTGTAGTCTGTCATGGTGTAGTTGTTGTGTGTTCCACAATTTCTCTGCCTGTCTGTTTTAACGAACACCACAGTGTGTGCTACCGGTTGGCTGAAGACAGCGTATAGACACAGAGGGACACCATATATGGTGCTGTTCTGTGTGTGTTTGCCTGCACTTCCTGACACTATCAATGCTAGAGTTAATACCACAGGGAATAAAATGTTTATTTGACTTATCGTCAGTAACATTATCAGCTCAGATGATAAGTTTATCTGTGTCCTTAATAACCTTAAAACGTTATACTTTTCCTCTGCAAACTGTTTATGTGAGAGCTAGTATGTTTGTATGTTATTTTTAACCTTTATTTAACTAGGCAAGTCAGTTAAGAACAAATTCTTATTTACAATGACGGCCTACCTACAGGGTCAGCCCCGAGAGCAAATTAGAGTTAAGTGCCTTGCTCAAGGACACATCGACAGGTTTTTGTGTACATGAATCTAACAAAGCTTAGACATTTGAACTAATACACCCAGTCTCACCATACATCTCTGTTACTGAGTCAGCGTCATGCCTTTAAACCCTGTCTAGGCCCTGCCTAATCAGAGCTGTCATGAGAGAACAAGCTGGCGAATGTAACACCATTAAAGCCTGTTTGATTCTACAGCAGCCCATGTGTCAAAGGTTTCAGTGAGCCCAGTAATTTTTTCTTAAAAGGCCCACTCCTAGATTCTCACATCGTTAATGAAGAAAAAAAAAAAAAAGAGGCTGTAAATATCACAGCGGGCCTCGAAATGCTTTTTATCCTCTATAAAACTAACTGCCATCGATAGATATTTCCTGTCAGATGGGCTCAGGGACCAGGGAGTTGGGTATCACATCTCATCCCAGCCTGTTTTTGTGTTTGTGTTCTTCGAGAGGTTTACAACTTTGACAGCGAAATGAACAAACTCCGCTGTCTCTGTGTAATAGATAAATAAAGATGAAGAGTGTCGTTGCCAAGGTTTTGTGTCTTTCCTTGTCAGGAGAGTCTGGAGTACATCTTCCTGGTGATATTTACGCTCGAGTGCTTTCTGAAGATAATAGCGTACGGCTTTATATTCCACGAGGGAGCCTATCTACGGAACGCTTGGAACATACTGGACTTTGTCATCGTCTTCATGGGGTAAGACGAGCGCTATGGAGGGCCCCCTATGGAAACCGATCAGTCAAGTTAGCACAGCATGGTTCGGGTCTGCACAACAGCGTATTACAGTCACACTCAGTTTTATGCCAGTAGATGGGGGTCATACAATACATTACAACCACACCGTAATGCTTTATGCTTGGCTTTAGTTGGCTTCAGGTAAAGTATTGCAGAGAAAGTCAATTATTTAGTATGTCTGTGGTGTTCAGTTAGTTGTATGCCACTCTATAATGTAATATGTAGCTGTTATAAAGGCTTTATGAATGCATACATAATGAGCCTACGGTAAAGTGTTACCAGTTACTTATTCTGTCTGATGTTTTTCTCCCCCAGCCTCTTCACCATCGCCCTGGACACCATCAACTATCTGGCAGGCATTCAAATGGAGAAGGGAGGAGGGTTCGATATGAAGGCCCTCCGAGCGTTCAGGGTGCTCAGGCCCCTACGTCTCGTAACTGGAGTCCCCAGTAAGAACCAACACATCCCTCAACACGCACGCTCATATACACACACACACACACACACACACACACACACACACACACACACACACACACACACACACACACACACACACACACATTGTTTGATTCTCCAGTGCAATGTTTCGACCAAAAGATCTTCGTCAGTCACAAAGTAGTGGGTCACAATGTCATCTCATTCCATTATGTTTCAAAATATTGGTTTTAGCTTAGCACACATTTCTGTTTCTTCAACACACCATTTACCCTCATTGTTGGCTAATATTTATTTCTTTATTATTATTGAAATATTACTGAGGTAGTGAGCTCCTCCCTGCTGTTCCCCTCCAGGCCTGCAGGTGGTGATGAACTCTATCCTGAAGGCCATGCTGCCCCTGCTGCACATCGGTCTGCTGGTCTTCTTCATGGTCACCATCTACGCCATCGTAGGTCTGGAGCTCTTCAAGTGTAAGATGCACAAGACCTGCTACTGGACCGGCACAGGTAATCAAAAAGTAATGAGTATTTGAGGTAAGTCACTGACATTGAGGACAACCAGGTAATGTTTGGACAACCAGGTAGCTCTACTCTACTCTTCGGATAGATGTTTGAGTTGGAAACAAGGCACCACTAGCCTGGTCGCTAATGTGTTAGTGCTTTATAGCCAACTCTTACAATGTATTGTCGGTCATAGGAGTTTGCTACACAGCACATACTGATCCCGTCACCACACATCAAAGTTAAAATGTTGTTGTGTCGCTCTCTGTCCTTTCCTCCAGAATTTTGGAATTGATTGGAATTTAAATCGAATTGACCCCAACCCTGGACACCACACATCATTGTCTTTCACAATGAAAAATGTTGTTGTCTCTCTCTCTCTCCTCCAGACATCATAGCTACGTCAGAGAACGAGAGGCCCGCCCCCTGTGCCCAGGCTGGTAACGGGCGCCGCTGCCTCCTCAACGGGACAGAGTGTCGTTCAGGCTGGGCTGGGCCAAACTTCGGCATCACCCACTTTGACAACTTTGGTTTCGCCATGCTCACCGTCTTCCAGTCTATCACTATGGAGGGCTGGACCGATGTGCTCTACTGGGTCAGTCTCCCCTCGCCATGAGTGGCATCTGACTGCAGACTCACAGCAGGGTCATGTGGCGTGCCGCGTGCCATTACCTGAGAGGACCACAGATGCGGTCTGGTGTCAGCACCCCACAGAATCCGGCTGCGATTCCGCAGACAGATTATTTTGCATCCCATTGACCTAATTAAAGACAGTGTATTAGAATATATGACTAATCCAGCTTTGTATTGGTGTAGCAAACAACCTACTGTATTACTGTAGTAAAGCTGTAGTTGGTAGTAATGTTGTATTGTCCTTCAGGTGAATGCTCTACTTTGTGACTGTATGACTGTATGACTGTATGACTGTATGACAACTCAGTCCTCAGGACCCCAAGTTTTTTGCCCTAGCACTACACAGCTGATTCAAATAATCAACCTGTCATCAAGCTTGGTATGGCGAAATGGGGTTCCCAAGACCGTTTTTGGGAAACGTGTGTATTATGTTGTAATGATGTTGTATTATGTTGTAATGATGTTGTATTATGTTGTAATGATGTTGTAATGATGTTGTAATGATGTTGCATTATGTTGTAATGATGTTGTAATGATGTTGCATTATGTTGTAATGATGTTGTAATGATGTTGTAATGATGTTGTAATGATGTTGTATTATGTTGTATTATGTTGTATTATGTTGTAATGATGTTGTAATGATGTTGCATTATGTTGTAATGACCTTGTATTATGTTGTAATGATGTTGTATTATGTTGTAATGATGTCATATTATGTTGTAATGATGTTGTATTGTGTTGTAATGATGTTGTAATGATGTTGTAATGATGTTGTATTATGTTGTAATGATGTTGTAATGATGTTGCATTATGTTGTAATGATGTTGTAATGATGTTGTAATGATGTTGTATTATGTTGTAATGATGTTGTAATGATGTTGCATTATGTTGTAATGACCTTGTATTATGTTGTAATGATGTTGTATTATGTTGTAATGATGTTGTATTATGTTGTAATGATGTTGTATTATGTTGTAATGATGTTGTAATGATGTTGTAATGATGTTGTATTATGTTGTAATGATGTTGTAATGATGTTGCATTATGTTGTAATGATGTTGTAATGATGTTGTAATGATGTTGTATTATGTTGTAATGATGTTGTAATGATGTTGCATTATGTTGTAATGACCTTGTATTATGTTGTAATGATGTTGTATTATGTTGTAATGATGTTGTATTATGTTGTAATGATGTTGTATTATGTTGTAATGATGTTGTATTATGTTGTAATGATGTTGTAATGATGTTGTAATGATGTTGTATTATGTTGTAATGATGTTGTAATGATGTTGCATTATGTTGTAATGATGTTGTAATGATGTTGTATTATGTTGTAATGATGTTGTAATGATGTTGCATTATGTTGTAATGACCTTGTATTATGTTGTAATGATGTTGTATTATGTTGTAATGACGTTGTATTATGTTGTAATGATGTTGTATTATGTTGTAATGACGCTGTATTATGTTGTAATGACGTTGGTTTATGTTGTAATTATGTATTATGTTGTAATGACGTTGTAGAATGTTGTAATGACGTTGTAGTAATGCTGTTGTGATGTTGTATTATGTTGTAATGACGTTGTAGTAATGCTGTAGTGATGTTGTATTATGTTGTAATGATGTTGTACTATGTTGTAATGACATTGTAGTAATGCTGTAGTGATGTTGTATTATGTTGTAATGACGTTGTATTGTGTTGTAATGATGTTGTATTATGTTGTAATGACGCTGTATTATGTTGTAATGACGTTGTATTATGTTGTAATGATGTATTATGTTGTAATGACGTTGTAGAATGTTGTAATGACGTTGTAGTAATGCTGTTGTGATGTTGTATTATGTTGTAATGACGTTGTAGTAATGCTGTAGTGATGTTGTATTATGTTGTAATGATGTTGTACTATGTTGTAATGACGTTGTAGTAACGCTGTAATGATGTTCTCCTGCAGGTGAATGATGCCATAGGGAACGAGTGGCCCTGGCTCTACTTCGTGACTCTGATCCTAATTGGATCCTTCTTCGTGCTCAATCTGGTCCTGGGTGTTCTCAGTGGGTACGATCATGATCACTCTACCCTACTCTACCCTACACGTTTAGAAACAGCTGAAGAACCCTTTTTTGAACCCTTTTTTCTATGAGTGTACTGTTCTTCTAGTTACCTTGTATGGTGTATTTCGTCAGAAATGTTATTCTCTGTTATTCTCTACCGTACCTTTTTGTCCTCTTCCGCAAATCCCAGAGAGTTCACTAAGGAGAGAGAGAAGGCTAAGTCCCGAGGGGAGTTCCAGAAGTTGAGGGAGACACAGCAGCTGGATGAGGACCTGAAGGGCTACATGGAGTGGATCACTCAGGCTGAGGTCCTAGACAACGACCAGGAGGGGAAAGGTAGCTGCAGACACTGTCCAATTGTACATTGACTCTTGAGGGTGCCCGACATCCAATGTCTAAATTGTTATAGGGTGTCTGATTTGTTCTGGGGGTTCCCAGGGATTTGAGCAACATTGCATTGACATTTCAGTCATTTAGCAGGCACTCTTATCCAGAGCGACTTACAAATGAGTGCATTCATCTTAAGATAGCTAGGTGAGACAACCACATATCACATTCATAGTACATTTTCCTTCAATAAAGTAGTTAACAGCAAATGCAGTGCTAGTGGGAAAAGGCAAGAGGGGGTTATTTAAGATACACTTCAAAGAGGTTTCAGAAATGTTCGGAAGATGGGCAGGGACTCTGCTGTCCGGATGTTAAGGGGAAGCTTGTTCCACCATTGCGGTGCCAGGACAGAAAAGAGCTGTAGGGGTTGGAGGGCCAAAGGTGGCAAAGTGGAGTGCTCGATTTGGGGTGTAGGGTGTCTTACTGTATACAAGTCCCCCTAATATACTGTTTATTCTTGACAGGACTCCTGCCTTTGACGGAGGCAGACACAGACAGTCTGATAGGGCTGGAGGGCCAGAGTCGGGTGGTGTACTACTAGTGAGTACAGAGATCAAAACATAGGCAATTCATCATTTAAATGATTTTAGACCATTCTCTCTACCTTCCTCTCGCCACACTCTCTCTCCTTCCTCACTCTCCCTCATTCTCTCTCTCTCTCTCTCTCTCTCTCACTCTCCCTCTCTCTCTCCTCTCCTCTCCTCTCCTCTCCTCTCCTCTCCTCTCCTCTCCTCTCCTCTCCTCTCCTCTCCTCTCCTCTCCTCTCCTCTCCTCTCCTCTCCTCTCCTCTCTCTCCTCTCCTCTCCTCTCCTCTCCTCTCCTCTCCTCTCCTCTCCTCTCCTCTCCACTCCTCTCCTCTCCTCTCCTCTCCTCTCCTCTCCTCTC
Source organism: Thymallus thymallus (assembly GCA_023634145.1). NCBI lineage: Eukaryota > Metazoa > Chordata > Actinopteri > Salmoniformes > Salmonidae > Thymallus > Thymallus thymallus. The sequence continues at coordinate 10,777,974 of CM042399.1, read as the reverse complement.
CTCTCCTCTCCTCTCCTCTCTCTCTCTCTCTCTCTCTCTCCTCTCCTCTCCTCTCTCTCCTTTCCCGCTCCCTCTCTCTCTCCCCCTCTCGTCTCTTATTTATCTTTCCTCTCTCTCTCCCATCCCTCTCTCCCCAGTCGTCTGGCACGTCGCTGGAACCGTTTCTTCAGGATGAAGTGTCTTGTCTGTGTAAAATCAAAGAAATTCTATTGGTCGGTGATTCTGGTGGTCTTCCTGAACACTATTGCCATCGCTAGTGAACATCACCACCAGTCAGACATGCTTACTACTCTACAAGGTACACACACACACACACACACACATACACACATACACACACACACACACACACTACTCTATAAGGTCTGTTTTACACTCTAACTGAAGCTGCCGTTAACTAGTAAATCAGGGAAGCATGTTCTGCCCGATTCATGGTAAAGATAAACTTCCACAACTCAGGCTATCGCTTAAATCATTCTTTGATGTCAATAAGAGACTTGCAGATCTCAGGTCAGAATATCGGCCCATAAGCATATACTAGTGTACTGTATCTCGTTTCTGTTGTGTCTTTATCTCTTTTTATATACTGTGACCTCTTTTACTTTTACTCAAATGATATATGGAGACTTTTTTAGTTTACTTATGTTACCCCCATAGACAGAACCTGAGCCTCTAGTACAGAAATAGCAGCTCTCAGTACAAACCGTAAACTACATCAAACATCAAAAAGTACTGCTGTCTCAGGGTCAGTTCTTAGCACCCTGTCTTGCCTGTAATGAATGGAGGGGGTTTTACGCACATCCAAAATAATAACAGGAACTGGCCAAAAAGAAGGTCCAATATATATATACCCAGACTCCTTGCTCCAGCCAAATGTTACATCAAGCCCACGGACATTAGTTTCTTCTCTGGATCTGAATACCTCCCCGACCCTTCACCGAATGTGAACACATTCGGGCCCGACTGATTGGTCCAGAAACTCATGGGTTGGGCCAGAGCCAGAACACACATGGGTAAAGTGGCGGTTTGAAAATGTGTCATTGGATTTGTTACTCTGATTGGTTAGAGACGATCCAATCGCTGATTACTTTTTTCACTTGTCTTTAGGTGCTTTGGGTGCTTGTTCCCAGCAGAAGTATTCATACTTGTATGAAAAAGACGACCATCACCCACAAATAAATATGACTTAGATCAGTGGTGGCTGGTAGGAGAACCTATAGGAGGACGGGCTCATTGTAATGGCTGTAATGGTATTAACGGAACGGTATCAAACAGATATGGAAACCACATGTTTGATTCCGTTCCATGTATGCCACTCCAGCCATTACAATGAGCCCGTCCTCCTATAGCTCCTCCCACCAGCCTCCACTGACTTAGCTGTATTATTCTCTCTGTTGTCAGATGGTGCCAACTTAGATCAGTTCTTAGGCTTGTCTTGTCTATCGCTGATTTCTTATTGGTTACCTATTGCCTATCGCTGATTTCTTATTGGTTACCTATTGCCTATTCCTGATTTCTTATTGGTTACCTATTGCCTATCACTGATTTCTTATTGGTTACCTATTGCCTATCCCTGATTTCTTATTGGTTACCTATTGCCTATCCCTGATTTCTTATTGGTTACCTATTGCCTATCCCTGATTTCTTATTGGTTACCTATTGCCTATCCCTGATTTCTTATTGGTTACCTATTGCCTATCCCTTTGTCCTCATTTGTTCCTGTGTCCTTTCTCAGATAATGCCAACAAGGTGCTGCTCACCCTTTTTGCGCTGGAGATGTTTGTGAAGATGTACGCTCTGGGCCTGCCTCAATACTTCTTGTCCCTGTTCAACCGCTTCGACTGCTTCGTGGTGAGCGTGGGCATCCTCGAGATCATCCTGGTCACTGCTGACGTAATGTCCCCTCTCGGCATCTCTGTCCTCCGCTGCATCCGCCTGCTGAGACTGCTCAAGGTCACCAAGTAAGTCACCTCGCTGGAAGAGCTTTTATTGACCAAACATTTGCTGTTCTTGCAAGCCTCATCAAATCTTGAGCTAGCTAGCTAGCTAGATGTAACCTTCCCTAAGAGAGATTTAAAATGTGGTAACACAGCTGTTTGTATGATTTTGTGTTTGTTCTCTGGTGTCCTAAAATCATTGAGCTGCATCTCTGTGCTTTCTAAGTTTTAACGAGTCAACAATAAAACAGCACTTGTCAAGCATTGCATTTGAAATGTGATCATGATTAGTGTAATCAGAACAGTTCATGTAGGCTACCACTGTATCTCTACAGTGGCCTTAAGGGGCAAAGTAGCTTTTTATTTTTGTGAGCGCACTGTGAGCGCAAGCTACTTTTCCCATAAAATGCCACCGTACAGTATTTATCTGATAACAGCCCCTTACTCTCGCCTCCCTCAGGTATTGGACCTCCCTCAGTAACCTGGTTGCCTCCCTTCTAAACTCAGTCCGTTCCATCGCCTCTCTGCTCCTCCTCCTCTTCCTCTTCATCGTCATTTTCTCCCTGCTGGGCATGCAGGTGTTCGGGGGGAAGTTCAACTTCCCAGACCAGGAAATCAGACGCAGTAACTTTGACAACTTCCCCCAGGCTCTCATCAGTGTCTTCCAGGTACTGTAGTTTCTACTGCAGCATGACGTGTTGACTGACTGACAGATTGATTGAATGACTTCCTCCTCTTCTCTCAGGTTCTGACAGGAGAGGACTGGAACTCCATCATGTATAATGGTATCATGGCCTACGGTGGACCAGTCTTCCCTGGTATCCTAGTCAGCATCTACTTCATCATCCTCTTCACCTGTGGAAACTGTATCCTTCACTTCACCAGTTAAGGACCATACATTGAAATAGGTTGGAGTTGCGTTCAAGGCAGCTACTTGAAAGAGTTGCATTCAAGTCGGTTCCTTTCTCCTGAATTTCATTTAATTAGAAGGGAGTACAGGGGTAGTCATAATGTCGTCAGTGTCCTGTGCAAAATAAGTGACTTACGTATACATAAAGCAAGGTGCTGTTCAGGACTATTCTCAGAACCCAGAACCAAATCTCCTGTGCACGCTGGCCAACTCGATTAATAATTTTGTTACCGTCTGTCAGGAGAGATTAGTTTGTGACCTGTTTAGTCACAGAATATGGCTTGTTTAATAGGATGTAAATAATTGTATAATTACAAGGCTAGACTGTGGCATAGCTAAGAGCAGACCAAAGGACAAGGCTGTTGTTTCCTGAGCGCTGTGTGAACAGACATCCTCCTCAACGTGTTCCTGGCCATCGCTGTTGACAACCTGGCAGAGGCAGAGAGCCTGACGGCCGCCCAGAAAGACAAAGCAGAGGAGAGGAAGAGGAGGAAACTGCTCAGGTAAACAAAACAACCCTCCTTTGACTCAACACACTCTTGTTTGGCACCATTGCAGAAAGAGCTAAATACATCTGAGATGTTAGCAGTGATTGACTTGGACTGAAACAGGTGCCGGTACTCAAGCAGAAGAAGATCTGAGGTGCCGGTACACAGTTCCAAGTCTGTTAGCTGCTGTTTGCTCAACTTTCTCTATCCTTCCTTTTTTCTTCCTTCCTGTTCTTACTCAGTCAGCCGCTGTTAGCTATCCATCCTTTATTACAACTAAATGTTCCCTATTCTCCATTTGTCCACCTGTTCCTACCAGGGCCAACATGCCAGACAAGGCCGATGAGGAGAAGGTTCTGCTGGCTAAGAAACTGGCTGAACAGAGGGCTAAGATAGAGGGGATTCCCACCACTGCTAAGGTTAGTCACCACATGTCTTGGTGCAGGGTTACATTTCACTATTTCAGTCCTGAACCAGGTGTTGAGATGGCATGACAGACAAATGTATACTGTACCATCAAGCTGTCAATGAGCTGATGCTGGCTCAATGTGTGGTATTTAGTTAGATGTGTCTCTTGTAATCCGAATCGTAATGTTTTTAGCTGTTTATAAACCTAAAGTCTCATTATATATCCATCGTTTTCAATTCCAGCTGAAAGTAGATGAGTTTGAATCCAACGTGAATGAATTGAAGGATCCCTTCCCTCCTGCAGACTTCCCAGGTAGGTGGTAGGTACTGTCTGAGCCAGCCCTAGGCCAGGCAAGGCTTCAGGAATTAACCCAGCACACACCGCTATACTATCATCTGAATCTCCCTTCTGCTAGTCGAACCGTTACAAAAAGAAGCAATTGAATCTAATAGTCGAAAGCTAATTGCGGTAGGAAAGCTACCGCTTGATGTTGACGTCTTTACATTGGATTGAATGGCTGTCAGTGCTGCTCTCCTGGCCGCGGTACAGTCAGTCACCTAATTGTTATTAACCACTCATCCCAAAGATCATAATCTTTTAAGTCCAGTCTATTTTAACACACTGTCCACTGCCTTATAAAGGCTGTACTCTCACATATGTTTTTGTTGTTATCTAGCCATTTTCCTGGAATTGGAAATATGACTTGTTGTCCGAGGTTGTTGTGCTCATCCTCTCTTTTGTCCCCTGCTACAGTAGCCTGATTCCAAGTCTGTTGTCTTGCCAACTTCATTGTCACGCCACTAGCCGTAGGAGTTGGCAAAACAGCACAAACAGACTTGGAATCAGACTATTGCTACAGTATGTCTTATGTTTATGAACCTAAAACTGATATGGTTGGGTTTTTGTCTGAAAAGAGAAGCCCTTATATACAGTGGGGAGAACAAGTATTTGATACACTGCCGATTTTGCAGGTTTTCCCACATACAAAGCATGTAGAAGTCTGTAATTTTTATCATAGGTACTCTTCAACTGTGAGTGATGGAATCTAAAACAAAAATCCAGAAAATCACATTGTATGATTTTTAAGTAATTAATTTGCATTAATTTACTGATTTATAATTGAATGACAGCCAACTACCAACTGTCCTATCTAGGTGATGACGAGGAGGAGGAGCCTGCTATCCCTGAGAGCCCACGACCTCGACCAATGGCTGACCTCCAGCTGAAAGAGGAAGAGGTTCCTATGCCTGAGACCTACTCCTTCTTTATCTTTGGACCGGAGAACAAGTGAGTCCCACAGATCAACACATTCCCTGTTCAATTAAACAAGCCACATGGTTTATCTGACATAGAGTGTTATTAGACAGCTATTAAAATCATGTTTCAATAATAAATTGGCCTTGTATTCCCGTCGAATGTTACAAACGTACAACTATGTAAGTTGAGGTTATTGTCTTTTCTTTGTGTGTGTGTGTTCCCTCTGTGGTCAGGTTTCGTAAGCTGTGTCATAGGATCGTCAATGCCACCCCCTTCACCAACTTCATCCTGCTCTTCATCCTCCTCAGTAGTATATCACTGGCCGCTGAGGACCCCATAGACCCCAAGTCATTCAGGAATAAGGTAATTAGGCTATGTTCCTTTAGAAAATCTAAGTGTATGGTGTCTACCTACTCTGCCCAGAGTGGATGAAAACAGGCTTTGGTGATGAAATTTCACTTCCTTATGTTATAGAATACATTTTACCAAGGTAAATATGATTCTTCATGTTCTGAATCGTTCAGTGGGGTCTTTCTCTAATGTATCGTTAACAATATATCCAAAAAGTCTGATTTCGTAACCTAAGACTGATAAAATCTGATAATAAACACTGAGCTCTGTTGACAGAGTGGCGCCACTTTCTCTCAGAGACGTTTGAGGATTTTACATGTTGTGCTCATCTGGAAAGTTTTTTCCGTGGGTCGCAAAAAAGCAAAATCAACATGACAACATGACATGAAATATAAAAGGCTTTGGAAATAAAAAGCTTACAGTACGCTCAGTGCTCTGTTGACATTTCACATAGATACGCTAGTTTTTGTGAGAGATCTTCTAAAAAGAACTGAATACTAATATATAATATAACTTCTTTTCTCTGGCCTCCGTTAAATTATTCACCTTAATTTTGGTCACCTGCAAGGGTAAACATTCCAATAACTTTTGAACGGATTATGAGACATGAGGTTTTCTTAGAGGAGTAGATGCATTAACATATTATTTTACACATTGGTCAAAAGATGTGCTTTTATTGGACACCCAGTCAGACACATTAAATAAAACCCAATTTGTGCATTCAAAATAACACATCAATAAACTTTGCATAAAAGGACAACCAAATCAGATTTTAATTGAAGTGCAGTTAAAACACCAAAAAACGTGACATAAAAGAACAAACCGTGTAAAGCAGGGGTTCTCAAACTTTTTGGGGCCGGGGACCCCTTTTGTGATTAGTCAGGTTTCTTCATAATCAGAACACAACTCGAGTTAGATAACAATAGCATACAAGGAGTTTTACTATGACTATTCCTTTTAAAGGCCAATGTCTTGGCATCGGAGAGAAAATTGTGCAGTTTTCAAGCAAATTTCCTGCAATTCTACACGTTCTGTCGTTGTGAATACCAATATCCTTGTGAGCCTGTTGCTCAGGGTTAAGAACATAAATTGTAGATGAATACTACTACATTGTATTGTATTACACAATTTAAACTTATTCCACAGATCCCTTGGCCAAAAATTGTTTAATCTGTTGTTAGAAATATTCATAAAATATACAGTATATATATTGAGATCTGGCTGCGGTCCCCCTGCAGTACCCCGGACCCCTCTTTGAGAACCCCTGGTGTAAAGTGCACTATATGAATGACTTCACTATGTAATGATAACTCAACCAACCCTCTCTTTTCTGCAGGTCTTGGCTTATGCTGATATCGTCTTCACCACTGTGTTCACCATTGAGATTGTGCTGAAGGTAAAGTGGTCTAAATTCTTATTGGATCAAATGGTATAATATTTATGACGTTACAGTGGTGACCCAAGTGTTTCCCTACCTCCAGATGACAGTGTATGGAGCCTTCCTGCATCCAGGCTCTTTCTGCCGTAACTCCTTCAACATGCTGGACCTGCTGGTTGTGGGCGTGTCTCTGTTGTCCATGGGAATGGAGTGAGTGGAGCAATGTTGCTATCCTGATGGATGATAGTGAATATATAGTACTACTCTATTGTTCTTGTGGACATACACAGAGTTGACAAAACATTGGAAACGCCTGCTCTTTGCATGACATAGACTGACCAGGTGAATCCAGGTGAAAGCTATGATCCCTTATTGATGTCACCTGTTAAATCCACTTCAATCACTATGGGAAGCATTGGAGTCAACATGGGCTAGCATCCCTGTGGAACGCATTGAGGCTGTTCTGAAAAAAGCGGGTGCAGCTCAATATTAGGAAGGGGTTCATAATGTTTTGTACACTCAGTGTAGTTCTCTATGTCTGAGTGGTGCTGTGAGGATACAATAGAGAGCTGTAGAGATACAAGTGTACATACATGACGTCATTTCAACCAGCTTTACAAGTGTACATTCACAACATCATTTCAACCAGCTTTTCTTCCGGGATGAGCATGTTATTAAGGCTGGGGTCCGTCGTGGGTCTGTAGGTCCAGTGCCATCTCAGTGGTGAAGATTCTCAGGGTGTTGAGGGTGTTGAGGCCTCTAAGGGCTATCAACAGAGCCAAGGGCCTGAAGGTACTGTACACCACACACACACACACACACACACACACACGTATTTCTATACAAATGCATTGTCACACAGCTGGTGATATGACCTGTATGTGTATCCCATTTTACAGCACGTGGTCCAGTGTGTGTTTGTAGCCATCAAAACCATCGGCAACATCGTCCTAGTCACCATGCTGTTAGACTTCATGTTCTCCTGCATAGGGGTCCAGCTCTTCAAGGTACGGTTCAAACTGTATGTTGTAGCTATATGCAATAGCTAACATATGACACTGAGAACAGCATGGTCATAGACAGCTCAGCTTTATGCTGATTTATAATATGCTAGACTGCATAGGGGTCCAGCTCCTCAATGTGAGATTGAATAATGTATGTACAGTAGTATCTCGTTTTACGTAACATAGCCAGCTCAGTGGTTAAGATTTTGGTTGGGGCTAGGGTTGAATGGGGATGTGGACATGAAGCGAGGGTTAGGGTTGTGGTTAGGGTTAGGGTTAAGGTTGGGATTGAGGTTAGGGTTAGGATTAAGGTTGGGGTTGAGGTTAGGGTTAGGATTGTAGTTAAGGCTAGGATTAGAGTTGCTAGTAATCATATTTCAAATGACTCTAAATATGTAGTGGGAACTGCAAAGGTTGTGTATTACTTTATGTAACTTAGCTCATGGTTCTGTTGTGTTCTCCTCCAGGGTAAATTCTACACTTGCTCAGACCCCTCCAAAATGACAGAGGCCACGTGCCAGTAAGACACCTTTATTTTCAGACTCTTTAAATCTCCATTATTCATTCCATTAGGCATTATCTGAAAAAAATGTGAATTCCTCCATTTTCTCCAACCCCATCCTCTCCTCCCATCCTCCTCTCCCTCCCTCTCTCTCTCTTCCTTCCCTTCCCTCTCTGCCCTCCCTTTTTCTCTCAATTCAATCCAACTTCATTGACATAGCACTTATATTGTCAAAGTAAACATATATCACTGATGGTCTAATAACACATCTCTCCCCCCAGGGGTATGTTCCTGAAGCACCAGGAGAACAACATTCAGGAGATGGTGTTGGCCCCCAGGGAGTGGATGAACAGTGACTTTAACTTTGACAACGTCCTCAACGGCATGCTGGCACTGTTCACCGTGTCTACGTTCGAAGGGTGGCCACAGTGAGTTACCCAGCCTGGAAGCCGAACTGGCTGAATCAGGGTTGGGGCTCAATTCCATTTCAACTCAATTAAATTCCGGAACTGAAACGTAAATTCTAATTCTCCATGATGGTTTTCTATGAAGAACATTTAGAAACTGGAATGACAGTTCACTTCCTGAATTGACAGAGTTGAAATGGAATTGACCACAACTCTTGTATGAGTGTCACTGTTGTTTCACTATGCTGATTCAGCCTGGAACTGGACATGTCTTCATTGTATTGAATGGTTCCAGGCTAGATCAGTGAAGTGAAACAGTAGTGAGACGGAACGATATTCAGTTTGGATTCCAGGCTAGGTACTGCAAGACATCTTAAAGGATCTTCTAACAAGGGAAGTATTTTTTTACTCTCTTTTCTATCTCTCATTTTCTCTCTCTCTCTCTCTCTCTCTCTCTCTCTCTCTCTCTCTCTCTCTCTCTCTCTCTCCCTCTCCCTCCCTCCCTCCCTCCCTCCCTCCCTCCCTCCTTCCTTCCTTCCTTCCTTCCTTCCTTCCTTCCTTCCTTCCTTCCTTCCTTCCTTCCTTCCTTCCTTCCTTCCTTCCTTCCTTCCTTCCTTCCTTCCTTCCTTCCTTCCTTCCTTCCTTCCTTCCTTCCTTCCTTCCTTCCTTCCCCTCTCCCAGGCTGTTGTATAAAGCCATAGACTCAGACAGGGAGGATATGGGCCCAGTCTACAACAACCGTGTGGATATCTCCATCTTCTTCATCGTCTACCTCATCCTCATTGCCTTCTTCATGATGAACATCTTCGTCGGCTTCGTCATCGTAACCTTCCAGGAGCAGGGAGAGTCCGAGTATAAGAACTGTGAGCTCGACAAGAACCAGGTAAGCTGACTAAGCATATCGATGTCTTCTAAACTCTAAAGTCTTTGTGATCAGCAGAGTCACAAAAGCCTTTTACATCACAGAGTATTCTTACCTGCAAGCACCCTCTTTGAGAGCTGTGTGTTTGACAGAAATGTCCATGTAAATATTCCACGCACTGCTCAATGCATGATTTGCGCGAAAACTCCAAGTTACACGTCTCCACATCTCAAGTTAGCGTTTGGCTTTATTACTGTTTAACAGATACTGTGCTTCACTCCCAATGTCTTCTCTCTCCTCAGCGTCAGTGTGTGCAGTATGCTCTGAAGGCCAAGCCGCTGCGTTGCTACATCCCTAAGAATCACTATCAGTACAACGTGTGGTACATAGTCACCTCCTGCTACTTTGAGTATGCCATGTTCTTCCTCATCATGCTCAACACCCTGTGTCTCGGCATGCAGGTAAAGCTGGCAGCGTTCACACAGACAGCCCAATTCTGATCTTTTCCCCCACTTATTGATCTTTTGTCTCGTTGTTTCTAATGGCAGATGTTTTGGAGGTATTGTACAGTCAAAATGCTGTTATTCTATTTCCACAATGGGTTTCTTGTGTATTTCCACCATGCAGCACTGTAACCAGTCAGACCATGTGACCAAGCTGTCTGACACTCTGAACATGATCTTCACAGTTCTCTTCACGGTGGAGATGATCCTCAAACTCTTGGCTTTCAAAGCTAAGGTAGGGTTAGGGGCAAGCCTGGGCTCTGGGCTGGCAGGAATGTTGACTTTAGAATGTTTCGTGGGCCTTTCTAAGTGTGCTGAAGGTTCTTCCTTTTCCAAAATAGCTATTCTCCATGCCTCTGTGTATTCTGTGCATACCAGGGCTACTTTGGAGACCCGTGGAACGTGTTTGACTTCCTCATCGTCATCGGCAGTGTTGTTGATGTCATCCTGAGTGAGGTTGATGTGAGTACACAGAACAACGGCAGCCATGTTTGTGCACTTATGCAAGTTGTACAGTAATATTAGATACTGGCCATGTTCAGTAGGGAACATTGTAGCCAAACGTCTTGCAACAGTAAATGTTTCATAATGTTTTCTCTGGAGGAGAAAGAAACGCACACCTGTTTAGGCGAGGTGCTGGCTAGCGGAGTAGAACACTTGAAAAAAGGAAAGGAGAGCCGCACACTCTGCAATCGTTTAATAGCCAGCGTTTCAACAGACAAGTGCTGATGAAGACAGCTTGTCTGTTGAAGCATCGGTTATTAGGTCATTAAATTATTACATCTGAGCTCCTAGAGTGTGCGGCTCTCCTTTCATTTTTTTCATAACGTTTTCTCCCCACTGAACATGAACCTGATGTGATCTTTATAAGACGTTCCCATGCAATGTGATATGATTTCAAAGTGATGGATTGTGTTTATGCAATTTGTTTATAACTGTGACCCAGAAACACAAACTCCTGGCTCCACAGCAGCAGGCTGTGGGAAGCAGCACTAGTTCACAGCAGGACCTGGTCAGTACCACTGTCACACACCCCCCTCCACGCCCCTCATGATCTCCACCCCCTGCCATTGGAATGTCTATGTTACATGTTGACGTAATATTGCACCAAGGGCTAATATTCGATCGCGGTATCGTCTTGTCCGGTTGAGTTCAGTGAAGCGAAGCCATGTTAGGAAATACTACAGTGTTTTGAAGCATTTTGAACATCACCCTGGTCACACGTCTCTTCTCCCCTCTCCTTTCCTTTCACTTTGTTGAAGCATTTTTTTTCTATCTTCGTTCAACACACACGCCTGTGTTTTCACCACTCCGAACCGTCACCCATAAACATCTCCAGTGTTCCCTCACCTCCATCCACCCGTCTAACTCACCATTTCCCTCATCCTCCTCCTCCTCCTCCTCTCTCTTCCCTCTCTCCAGGCTTCCTTGGCCTCTAGTGGAGGACTGTACTGTCTCCATGGCTGTGCTGTAAATATCACTTTAAACTGCATCTGTGTCTGCTTGGGTCTTGCTGTGTGCTGAGCACTGAGAGCACTGCTCTAGGTGTCTGTTGCTGTGCCTGCGAGGCCCTAGCTAGATGCGTCCTTACAGAGGGATAGTGGACCCAGCCCATGGGGCATCTTGTTGTACTAGGAGCTAATTAGACATTGGGTTAGACGCTGCTTACTATATAATTGTATGTAAGATTTTACTCAGTATTCTCTTGACTTGGGTTTGTAACTGCATGGCTCTTCTCTGAACATGTCTAATGCTAACTAACTAATTAATGTCATCAACACAGTAAGTACTGATGTTTGTCTACATTTATAATAAGCCTTGACGACTGGATGTTTATTTTCTATTTAGCATGGGTTACCAAGTTCTGAATGTATCTATTTATCTATTTAGCATGGGTTACCAAGTTCTGAATGTATCTATTTATCTATTTAGCATGGGTTACCAAGTTCTGAATGTATCTATTTATCTATTTAGCATGGGTTACCAAGTTCTGAATGTATCTATTAATAACTGTATCATAACTTCCCCCACCTGAAGTTTTGTAAAAATTAATGTATGTTTGTTTTTTTTTAATGTTTTTTATTTTTTATTACAGTAATGTGTCCGTTTACTATTTCATAGAAATATCCACTAAACGCTACAATAATTTCTGCAGCTAAATTGATCTCTGGTTATATTTCAGGAGACAAACCCTATGCAGGACATTGCGGTAAGACAGTATTTTTTTTTGTATTGTTTTCAATTACAAATGTATTAGTCTGACAAAGTTACTCTGCAATTAATACCATTGATATGAATGAATTGAAATGAAACCCAAGCTTTTATTCACCTAAAGGATTCTGAGAATGCCAGAGTGTCCATCACCTTCTTCCGCCTGTTCCGTGTGATGCGTCTGGTCAAACTACTAAACAGGTCAGAGGGCATCCGGAACCTGCTGTGGACCTTCATCAAGTCCTTCCAGGTTAGTACCTGACAGTGTTTCCATAGCCTTGATATAAACGTTTCCTCACATTTATTCGTTAACAGAAGAGTGATGAACAAAACTCGAGGTAAGGCAACACGAGACCCAAACGGAAGCTCGGGTCCATCTGGTGGTTTCAGAGCCAATTCCTACTGGGTTGCAGCAACCTTGTATGGAAGTGATGGTAGTTTAAGTAGATATCACTGGATATCACTGGTTGGGATAACTCAATATGTGTTCGTTCTGCAGGCTCTGCCCTACGTGGCTCTCCTGATCCTCATGCTCTTCTTCATCTACGCAGTCATCGGGATGCAGGTCAACTTTTAGCAGTGAACTGAATATTATGAATCTATATTCTAGAAGTACATACACACTATGGGTCCACTTACCTTTGGGTCTTCCCTTTCAGGTGTTTGGGAAGATCGCCTTAGTGGACGGCGCACAGATCAACCGCAACAACAACTTTCAGACATTCCCCCAAGCTGTGCTGCTGCTATTCCGGTGAGTCAGTCAGTCAGAGGTCAGAGGTCAGAGTTCACACATACTGTATATCCACCACTGAGGTGCCTGTGTGTCTATGGGAGGGTGCAACAGAACTTTCAGCTAGAATGGTGTTTTTTTTTACGCAGTATCTGTAATGTAATGATTTGGCCTATTGAATACACTAGTTGTGCTATTTTGAAGGCGTGGCAGGAAGAGATTCTGGCTAGTGTGTACAGGAAGCTGTGCGTTGTGCTATGGTCTGAATCCTATGCCTTGTGTATTTTTAACAACAGTTGTGCTACAGGGGAGGCGTGGCAGGAAGTGATGGTGGCCAGTATGTATGGAAAGAAGTGTGACCCCAAGTCTGACTTCCTACCTGGGGAGGAGTACACCTGTGGGGCCAGCTTCGCTGTCTTTTACTTTATGTCCTTCTATATGCTTTGTGCCTTCCTGGTGAGTAGTCCCTCTCCTCTCTCTCTCTCCTCTCTCTTCTCCTCTAGAAAGTATGTCGTTGTCTTAAGTTCTATTTCTCTCCCGTCTCAGATCATCAACTTATTCGTGGCTGTGATCATGGACAACTTTGACTACCTGACACGTGATTGGTCCATCCTGGGTCCTCATCATCTGGATGAGTTCAAGAAGATCTGGGCCGAGTACGACCCGAATGCCACGTGAGTAATCTCTGAAGCCAGATCCAAACTTTGCGTGAGCTGGTCAGCTATTTATGTCACGAGAGACTAGTCCTCTGATAAGAATGCAGGGACAACCCAAAATAAGCTAATGTTGGTAGGAGTTTCACATGGCATCTATATGCATTTGATGTTCTAAGTCTTGGTACCCAAAGCTAATATATTGCTCCTCTCTGTATGTCAGTGTCTAAGTGCATTTTGTCCTCCTCTCCTGCAGGGGGCGTATTAAACATCTGGACGTAGTAACACTACTACGAAGGATCCAGCCTCCGCTAGGCTTTGGGAAATTCTGTCCGCATCGCTCAGCCTGCAAGGTAAGTCATGTTATTCGGACGAAATGGATTGCCATTTTAAATGGGTGCCATTGCCATGTAACCGTGTATAAGGGTTAGGTAAAGTAACGCAACTGCAACACAAGACCACCTGCTGCTGACGGATGTGGTTCTGTGCCTGATAATGTGTAACAGTACATCTTCTCACTGGTGTCTATTCTCTCTCATTCCACTCTTCACCTTGACAACAGCGTTTAATATCCATGAACATGCCCCTGAACAGCGATGGCACGGTCACCTTCAATGCCACCCTGTTTGCCCTGGTCAGGACTGGCCTCAAGATCAAGACTGAAGGTGTCGAAGGTGTCTTGTCTCTATCACTGCATGTTTAATAGTCCATGTTTATGTTCATGTCTTTTTATGTTAATGTGTACTTGATGTAATACTTTGCTTTTCGGGTGTCTTATGTTGACCAGGTAACTTTGAGCAGGCTAATGAAGAGTTGAGAGCCATTATAAAGAAGATCTGGAAACGCACCAGTATGAAACTGCTGGACCAGGTCATCCCACCAATCGGAGGTGAGCATTTCACTGTGGCCCCTACATGAACCCTACCTAACTGAAAGTCGATGTACAAAAGAATGGAGCAGCATGCTAAGATGAACCCTGGTCAGCAAAGTTGATCTTATCTGTTGATTCTTTCAAACATCTTTCCTAGGTGACTTTTCCTCTAGCTAACTATACCTATTTTCATGGTCTTTAGAGACAGATTATGTTTACCAGGGGTGCTGTGACAGATTTCCATCCACCACAACATAGGCAATTACCTCCAGTAAGCTCTGTTTTGGTTTTGACACTTTGTTTTATTGGGATCTGTCATAGATGACGAGGTGACTGTGGGAAAGTTCTACGCCACCTTCCTGATCCAGGATCATTTCCGTAAGTTTATGAAGCGTCAAGAGGAGTACTATGGTTACCGGCCCACGAAGAAGAGTGCTAATGGGAGTGCTCCAAAGATGCAGGTGAGGCCCTCCACAGTGGTGTATTGCAGGTTTGGGGTCAATTCGAATTGAAGTCAGTCAATTCAGGAAGTAAACTGAATTTCCAATTTAACAATTTAAAAAAGGGCATTCATTTTCAATGACTTCTCAATAAACTGAAGTAACAACAGTTTATTAATCGAACCAGGGCAGGCAAAACACAGGTCAAGGTCAATAATCCAGATAGGTGGGGCAAAGATACAGGACGGCAGGCAGGCTCAGGGTCAGGGCAGGCAGGCAGAACGGTCGGAACCGGGAAAGGCTATGAAAAACAGGAACAATGGAGAGACAGGAGCAGAGGGAAAAACGCTGGTAGGCTTGACGAAACAAAACAAACTGGCAACAGACAAACAGTGAACACAGGTATAAATACACTGGGGATAATGGGGAAGATGGGCGACACCTGGAGGGGGGTGGAGACAAACACACAGACAGGTGAAACAGATCAGGGTGTCACAGTACCCCCCCCTAGGGGCGCCACCTGTGTCCTATCTGGCTGACTGGGGTGCCGACGTTGGAACTCAGAGATGAGGTCTGGGTCCAGGATGTCCCTAGCAGGGACTCAGCACCTCTCCTCCGGGCCGTAATCCTCCCAGTCAACCAGGTACTGGAATACCCTGCCTCGAGGTCGAACCTTCAGGAGACGCCTCACCGTGTAAACCGGTTGGCCGTCGATGAGCCGAGGAAGAGGGGTTGGCCTGGAAACAAGAGACAAAGGGCTGTGAGACATGGGTTTGATCTTGGACACATGAAAGGTGGGATGTATACGGAGGGTACGGGGCAACAGAAGGCGGACAGCAGAGGGGCTAATGATCTTGGAGATGGGGAAAGGACCGATAAACTGGGGGGACAGTTTGCGAGACACCACACGGAGGGGCAGATCCCGTGTGGACAGCCATACCCTCTACCCAAGACGATACGTCAGGCACAAACATACGGTTATCAGGCCCCCCACCGTAATTCCTCTCTGTGGGGTTGAGGCGATGGGAGAAGGCGGCGCAGGGATGCAGCTTAAGGTCTAGGGCAGAACGTTGGGGCAGGACAGCCCCCACTCCGGCATCCGAAGCATCGGCCTCCACCACGAACTGACGAGAAGGGTCAGGATGAACCAAGATAGGAGCAGTGGTGAAGCGGGTTTGAGGTCCCGGAACACCCGATCAACGGCAGAGGACCATATGAACAGAACCTTGGTAGAGGTGAGTGCAGACAGGGAGGAAGTGGCCCGGGCCATGCTGGACACCTCCCGGAGGTCCTGGTATTCCGCAAGAATGGCGGACACGTCCGGGGCATCTTCCGAGCCCCCAGGAAGACGTCCTGAGGCAGGTTGTGCAGATAACAGACAAAGGGCGTGGCAGAATGGGCTCCAGCCCATGATGGCACCAGTAGACCAGTCGATGAGGGGATTATGTCGCTGGAGCCAGGAGAATCCCAATACCACGGAATCTGAGGAGACTTGATGAGCAGAAATTGAATAGTCTCACTGTGATTACCTGACACCCGTAGGTTGATGGGATTGGTATTGTGAGTGACCCGGCCTATAGAGTGCCCATCCATCACTCTAACGTCCATGGGAATGGAGAGGGGCTGAGTGGGGATGTTCATCTCGGAAGCCAGAGTAGCATCCAAAAAGTTTTCATCCGCCCCAGAGTCAATGAGGACCCGGAGAGATTTAGACTGGTTTTCCCACAGCAGAATGGCATGAAACGGGGTGCGAGAAAGGGAAGCATAAAAGTTCTCCACAAGACCCACCAGAGTACTCGCTCCTATTGGTGAGCCTGGTCCTTCAATTCTAATTGACACCAACCAACACTGTATCTCAAACACTACTTTAATCTCTACCTCTCTTTCACCCTCCATCTTTATTTCTCTCATCCTTTGCATCTTCCTCCCTTTCTTTCTCTCCTCACCTTGGTCGTCTGAAAAATTGTCCATATTGTTCTCACCCTCTCTTTTCTCTGTTTGTCCCTCTCCCAATCCCCCCCCCCCCCCCCCAGGCTGGTCTGAGGAGTATTGAGGAGCAGGCAGCTCCAGAGCTCCACAGGGCTATCTCAGGAGACCTGCTGAATGAGGAGGAGATGGAAAGAGCCATGGACGAGTCTCTGGAGGAAGGCATCTACAGGGTGAGACATCGACAGAGCACTTTACTTTAGTTTAGCCAACTTTATTATCCCATATGGGGAAGTTAATATGGTTCCAACGTAACATATACAAAAAGGACATTAAAAACAACCATGAACATACCATACTGTATATGTACACATATTTCATGTAGCCTGCCCCAGTCTTTATCTTCAATCAGAGCAGGGTAGATAAACATATAGATGTGCCCAGGGTACAGTATGTTAACCCCAGTGTTTGTGTTTGGTTGTCTAGCGCCAGGGCGGTCTGTTCGGGGACTATTCAGACCCGTTCTACACAGAGACCAGCAGTGTCCTGCCCTCCCACATGACTAGCCAGCGTCCCCTACAGTTATCAGAGAGACACCCAGAGGAGGCAGAGTCGCCCCTCAGTCGCTCAGACTCAGTCTTCCTCCCCAATGCAGAGTTCTTTCCCATGACCCCCACCAAACACAACAGCAACAACAACGCGTGAGTAACCTCTGTTACTGACCCCAACCAAACACAACGCATGAGTAACAATACTGACCCCCACCAAACACAGCAGCAACAACAAACTGTGAGAGATGTTACCAAACACAGCAGCAACAACAAACTGTGAGAGATGTTACCAAACACAGCAGCAACAACAAACTGTGAGAGATGTTACCAAACACAACAGCAACAACAAACTGTGAGAGATGTTACCAAACACAACAGCAACAACAAACTGTGAGAGATGTTACCAAACACAACAGCAACAACAATGCATGAGTAGAGTACTGCACCACCAAAGCTGCGTTTGCTGCCACAGTAACGAATGACTGTAGGCCCAAGATTATTAAGCACTTTGAGAACCTGGAAAAGCACTGTATGAATCCAATCAATCAATCTTCTTCTGCAAATGCCTGAATTCAGCACAATTTGGGTGATATGATACACTTTGCTTGCTGGTATGTATAAGGTACATGGCTTAGCTGAATTTTTATGTGTATAGGTTTTCTTATGAGAGAGAGGAGAGGGCGAAAGGGAGCAGGCACCATTCCAGAGTGGACACAGAGCGCAGCTCTCCAGGTCAGTTCTACATCTGCCTAGGCCGGGTTTAATCTGCGTAAGAGCCGTGTTAAAGCGTGCTGGACAGTCAAAAGGTCATCTCCAATTGAGCTGACAGTGTTTTACTGTGAATACGATCTCTGCAAAATAAGATGCCTTGAAAAGACACATTGTCAGCTGTCTAGTGCGCTGCGCTATGAATTGAATCCCAGCCCTAGTCATCTAAATCAATCCTATTATCAACTGAACTATCATCACCTGCACGATATTTTACATACTGTTGGATACTCTTTAGCAATTCTTGTGGCCTACAATAACTGTGTTATTTTTTTGTCTGTCCCCTGTAGATAACAGACCTGAGATCAGTGAGAAACCAATTAGAACAGACATCACTCAGGTAACATAATACGCTTCAGATTGAAGACCCTATACAACCCATTTAAAACACTGAATGCCATAGACCAGGGAACTTCAGTCCTCGGGGGCCTGAGTGGTGACAAATGTTTTCCCCATCCCTAGCAAACACAGCTGATTTAAACTAATTGCATTCTAAACTGAAGATCATGATTGGTTAAATATTGGAGTCAGGCGCGTTAGCTGTGGCTAAAGTGTGACACCAATCAGGAACGAGGACTGGAGTTCCCATCCCTGCCATTCACAAAATGGATTGAATTTAGCTGAGCCATGATTCTGTGGTTCCATGAATGTCCCTACTCCTAACTGTAAGTGTTGTCTTTGTTGTTGCAGTTTCCCTATGACCCCAACTATGGTGAGAGCCAGTCTCTCCCCAGCTGTTCCCACGCTAAAGGGGAAGCTACAGAGGAAGCTGTAGGGGCCACAGGAGGCTCTGTTTCTGCACCTGCCGCTGACCAGCTGATAAAAGAGGTAAGTTGATACTGATTAACAGATTGTTGTAGAAACAAGAGTGTAAAATGATTTAAACTACATGTGTGAATCCATGTTTTTCCTCTGTGCCAGGTTTCTCCCTGAGACCCTTTGTTTGTAACAGTAAACGTCATATTGTACGTATCATGTTCTTCATCAGGTCTTAGTGGTTGGTGGTCTTGGCGACTTGGCCAATGACGATTCGTTTGTGGTGGTGACTGGTAATGAAATGGCTGAGGCGATGCCCATGTCCCACTTTGAAGACGTGGCCCTGGGCCTCCTCAACGGGCGCAGCGGCCGCGCCACCTCCGCCACGAAGAAGAAGAGCCCCATCCCTGTACCCCCCACCGCCCCCGCCCGGCCCTCTAGGGCTACAGAGCTGAAACCGAGACCCCAAGAGCAGAGAAAGAAGCGCCCCATCCCCGTCCCCCCCTTTAAACAACACCAGAAAGGGGAAGAGGCAGACACCAAAGTGTAGATAGCCGGTCATCAGAGTGCCACAATGACAGTGGCGTTATCTTGTGACATGAAATTACACTTGACTTGACAAGGCTGTGTTGTAGTTGGTGACTCACAGCAATTAACAAATCCTGATTAGTTGCCATGGAGATGAGATCAATCCACTAACCATAGTTTCCAATGGAGACTGGAGGAAATAGGCCCACTAACCAGGGTTGGCTGTTCAGGTTTAAACATGTTATTCCAATGTGGTTGATTCTTGTCAATTCGGATTCAATTCTTGAATCAGATTCATGGTTCTTATGGAAAACTAACCGACAATGGAAAAGCAGTATTCTGCTTTGTTAAAACATATTAATCTTCTCAGTTCTGCCATACTTATTTCAACAAATAAAAAAATAATGTATCACAGTGTGCACAGGTTCATGAACCTTTCTTTACTTTTCTTTAATCATCTATTCCATAGATTGGTTAGACAGAACTACTATGTCCAGTCTTCTGTGTTTCTTACTAAAACCCCAACTAGTGCCCTGTACACACTGCAGGTTAGCATTTTTCGTCAGGTAGCGCTTCAGAGTGGTCACTAGCTAGCATATAAAAAGTCATAAATTCTCATTTTAAACCTAACCCTAACCTTAAATTAAGACCAAAAAGCCCATTTTGACTTTGCAGCTGGCCTATCTAAGTGGAAACCGTTCCGTTCTGCCTCCAGGATGAGACACATGACAATAAACGTCAACATGCGTACGCACGCAGATTGTACAACGTGTTGGGGTGCTTGGTGACA
Organism: Thymallus thymallus; assembly: GCA_023634145.1. Taxonomy (NCBI): domain Eukaryota; kingdom Metazoa; phylum Chordata; class Actinopteri; order Salmoniformes; family Salmonidae; genus Thymallus; species Thymallus thymallus. Next base: position 10,757,742 of record CM042399.1, on the reverse strand, counting down.
GATGGTGCTTTCAAGACCAATGGGAACTCTGGAAAAAAAACGAGGTCAAATCATGACGTCGTGATCTTTAGGTCGGAAAGTCGGAGCTCTCGAAAGATGCCTGAGTTTCCGACTTGGAATTCCGAGTTGGGCGACCGTTCAAAACGATTTTTCCCTGTCGGAGCTCGTTTTTTTCCCAGTTGTCATTAACGCACTGAAGTCGGAAGTCTGAGATTTCCGAGTTACCAGTTGTTTTGAACGCAGCAAGAGTCTGTGAGTGGAGTGAGTGGAGATGGGTGTCCCGGCAAGGTCTGAAAGGGCAAAGAGGAAGTGAGAAAGGATGCCATTTTGGATCACCTGTGAGTGCGTTTCAGTGAGTTTCTGTGTACTTCCGAAAATCTGCATCGTTTGTACGGGGCTCTCCTGCTAAAACATCCAGGATGCAAGGAAAGGCTTAGTACACACAGGTTGTACACAATGTTTGTGATACATCAAATAGTGTTGGTGAAGCCTCACCAGAGAGATAGAGGACTCCACATGGACAGTGCCATTGAGGGCTTCTACCATTTTAAAGTGGTTAAGTGGGTTTGAATTCCCATGAGTTGGGAGCAATCAGCCACTGAAGAAGAAAATTAACTACTTTATAATGAACTACTGTAATGGCGCAGATACAGAGATGAGTTCTCTATCTCGATGAGTCTCCCTGTATGTGTTCTTAAAGGCAACGTCCTTCATTTATGTTGTTAAAGGGAGGACTTGCCATATTATTACTTAATTTAATCAAGGCTTGTAAAACAGAGTTTCCTTGGTGCTCAACCTCCTTCCACTAAGGGTTTGGGTACATTCTTTAAGAGGACGTTTCTTTTTTTCATTGTTCTTTGTACTTTTAATTCATGAGTTATTATTGTATTATCAATGTTTGAATATTGACTGAAACAAGTGCATAGGGGATAGTGGGGTAATTTTTTTTCATTCAGCATCCCTCCGTAAAAGGAAATATAATATTCTTTCTAACAAAGATATTTTAGGATGTTGTGTATCCCTGGAAATAATCAGAATTCATGTAAACATTAGAGTTTTGAAAACATAGGTCTCTTGGCACAACTTACCCTGGGTTAAGCCACCTACACATTTCTGTACTGAATCAAATATTACCACTACCTTTTTAAAACTGTCTATCATTTCCCAAACACAATCACAATCACTTTTTGTCTTTTAATCATTTTACCCCAGGCTTAACGCCTAACAAACACTTTATGTTTTATATATCCCAGCAATAATGCCTTGCATTATGCCTGGGAAGTAAACACTTTATTATGCTCACCTGCCATTGGCTCAACTATTGGCTCAACTTACCCCAAAACAAACATCTCGATTTAGATACAAGCAACATTAAACCTCTAACACAAATACATTTGACTTGCTGAAAATCAGTTTTTTGGTCCATGTGGTTTCTTTCTTCACAGACTCCATGAAATAACCTTTTCCTAAATATTTGGTCAAATGATACATTTTGTGTATGGCTTCCTAGAAACAAAGCTGGCTCAACTTACCCCCCTCTCATCTACTGTTATTTAACACTTATCTAACAGATCACTTTGTAGTTCATGAAGATATTGTGAGTATTTAATATAAACCAGAGATATTTTTGTTAAATGAGATTCATATGTTGAGGATTTTAAGTGATGCTTTAATCAATGCAGATCAATGCTAGAGTTGTTAGTCATATCAGCATACATGGAGTATGGTGGATTTAGGGTGAAGGCCCACTTAGGAGATGAACTGGTTTTGTACAAAAACAACTGCACTTTATTTGTCTGGGGAAGAATCTCAAAAGTATTTTTGTTTGATTCCTTGCGAGCTCATTCCTCACCTTTTCCTGAAAATGTCAGTAGTACGCAAGGAGAGCATTGGAGAAGATCTGATGTTTTGAGAAGGATGCAAAAGACAGAATCAAGGAAAATACCTTTGAGATTCACCCCGGGTCTGTTTTCTTTTCTTTAGTTACTACAACAGGCCTTAAAGGAGTTATTTTTCACTTCATCGTGCTCTTGTTGGCCATTTCTGCCTTAGTAACCTGTTTTATGTCTTTAAAAAGATAATGTCTGATTTATGCAGTGTTAAGTAGTGGGTGGGCCAGCTTCTAACCATGCTATACCAAGTTTACCTATTTTTGCTCTATTATATTGGCCACTATAGTAGACATCAATCAAGTGCACAAGTGCAATAAAGTACCTATCTATCTATCTTCTAATTTGTGCCTTTCAACAATTTCTTCTTCTTCTTCATGTCAGTCAGATGGAGCTTACAATGAGAAAACAAACAAATAAAACATACAAAAATATACATCATTGTTATCTGCAGTGCTTGCTTTGGACTGAAATAGGTTTCGGTACTAATTTTGGGTGCCGGTACTGTTTATATTTACAGTCATGTGAAAAAGTAAGCACATCCCCTGGAAGGTTCTCTTTTTAAACATATTTGGACAGGTGGATAAATCATCTTCACTTCAACACTATTGACAGGTTACCCAATTTAACAAATAAATAAAAAAACATAAAATGGTTAAAATTTGAATTAGGTACCAAAACAAGTGCAAATGATTAGAAAACTTTAGAGAAACTTAGGAGGGTCCAGCCTTCCATAAATATAAGCACATTGGTCTGGTTTGGTCTTAACCATATGGGTGTGTGGTAACACATCATTCAAAGATCAAAAGCCCTACCCGAGGCCCTCAGAAGAAAGATTATTGATGCCCATAAGTCTGGGAGGGGTTACAAATCCATTTCCAAGCAATTTGAAGTACATCATTCCATTTCCAAGCAATTCAGAGTACATCATTCCACTGTCTGACAAAAGTTCCAGACCACTGGCAAACTACCTAGGACAGGTCGTCCCACCAAAGTCTGAAAGATGCTCATAGAAGTCTCTATGAACCCCAGGGTAACATCAAGGGATCTACAGGCCTCTCTTGACACAATCAAGAGAGGCCTGTAGAAAAAAACTTTCCAGGGGGTGTTACTTTTTCACCCGACTGTAGGTGCAGGAACTCCACAATATTTTTGAGCTAATATTTTAGAAGAGGAACAGGAGCTCAAGCAGTAGAACTTCTGAGATGCCAGTACTCAGCTCCGGTGAGCTCCTTCCCAATACCTTGACATGTCAAAGCATACGTACACTGATGTACACTCCACTCCCCCTTATGGACTGGAAAGTCCTGCAGCAAAACACACACACATACTCATGGGATGCGTAAAAGTTATGAAAACACAGGAGTAAAACACAAAACGTACAAATATATGCAAACGTCTACAAAACACAGGGACCGAACACTAAACCTAGTTATAAAAGGGTTAATAAACCTACTTCTACCACAAATACACAATTAGAACACAAGTTAAAATAGTATATTTTATTAAATGAAAATAATCAATACAATGTCAATGGAATAAACATGTCTTATGCAGAATTGTCCCTTAAATGGATAATTATATTTCCCATTGGCCCTGAACAGATTTTAAAACAGGCAGGGGGATACTACACCCATAAAACGTCATCACCTTTATAAATTGACCCTCGCTTTTGTGATTCATAAAGACTGGATGAGAACATACACCTCATATAATAATGATTAACAATAAATAATTGCTTTTCATCATTATGGAATGTGATGTTCACCTCTTTAGAAGAAGCAGCAAATCTAACAAGATGGTACAATTATATGGATTGCCCTAATAGTTTCATGATAATCTCATAGCAGTTTATATCCAATAAGATAATTAAAAACAGTTGTGATTCACCCCGTATTATGTTTGACATTTTTTATATCCTGGTTGGATTTCGGAGTTCCCTGCTTGATTCCAGGTCTCTTCCAAATGGGTTTTCTGGAAAACCAGGAAATTTGTGGACAGTTTAGGCTCTGAGCCTAAACCATGCTTTCTGGTAAAACCAATAGGTGGCTTGGTAGCCTGGATCTAAACTGAATTGTTCCGTTTCACTTCACATATATTTTAGGGTTGCACCACTCTCAGTCTTGCTCATACATTGTAATGCAAACTTTATTTAGGCTCCGAGGTCCTATTTGTCTCTGCTCACGTCTCCCCTTCAAATACATCAAACTCCAGTTTCTCCATCTCCAACGGTATTTCGTATGGGTCGTTTTTCTTTATGGTCACCCGGTGTACAGCTTCTTAAGTGTCCTTCCTGTTGGTAAAACCAACTCTGGCCATTACTGACTCGATCTTAGCCCAAAGGTCGAGACATAATAACCATTGCTGACATTGAACACTGAAACCTGAAGTGAAACAACCAGAAAATTCAGTTTGGATAAAGGCTAGTTAGATGTGGGGATTTAAAATGATCAGATGACATCCGACTGGGAATGAAGTGGCCACCTAATGGGACCTAAGGGTCTTCCAATACTGAAACAACTCAAAGAATAGTCAAAAGTAGCACAAAAAGTGAAAAACGCCCAAGCAGGCTAAACACAAAAGGAGAAAAGACCTGAATTTCAGATACATCCATTACATTAACCAGTGAAATTTCAGAAAGCAAGAATGTGAAAAAAATGGGAACAAAAGAGATTAGTAGAAAACATTTATGAGAGAAAAAAAATAAAATAAAAAGCGTAAGGGTTACATGTAATACATTATCAATGTCAGCAGGTTTCTACCATCTCAGGGACAAAGCCTGATACAAATACACAATTCTTGTCAACAAGGCATGATATCCAAATCATTTTACAATTTTTCTAAGGCTCATAACCTTGTCCTTGAAATAAAATACTCATATGGTTCCAAATTAACAACCGAATTAGAAAGATTCAATTGTATAAATGCACATTATATTCAAGTTGAAGCTTTCTAGAAAGAACAACTTTCAGCTGCTGTAACTTATGGTCTCACCCCCCCTCCCACTCCGTTCAGAAAAAGCACAAATTCTCTAGTCCTAATATACTCCAAAAATACAGAAATTATTAAAAAAACATGACAGTAAACATCTATGAGCTAATGGATGTTTGATCCATGATACAACCAACACTACAGAAGAACACATTATCAGCTACATTTGCCATCCATAGACACTAGCGATTCGGATCATATTCATTAGGCACCAAACAGAAGAAAACGAGCAAAAAACAGGTAGGGACTAGCTGGACTTAACCAACCAAAAACAAAATTTTAGTTCTCAGTTACAAAATGTTTTAAAACATTTTCTGTTGCCTGCACTAATGAATATGACCCTGGTTCAGTTGACCAACCAGAATGTAAAAAGGCCAATGAGTTAAAAGGTATGCCTGTCGTTTTGCTTCTCTCCTGTGTGATGTCCTACTTGTTGGGGTTCTACTCGTTGGGGTTGGGGTTGGCGTCAGGGTACACAGACAGGTCAAAGGTCAACACTTTGCTGATGACGCAATCTCCTTGCTGTGGGGTGGGGGGGTGATAATGTCAGTTTTGCCCTTATGACATGGAAAACAGTTAGCATACATAGCTACATTCATTCTATTATCTAAAATGCGAGCGAAAATGTCAAAACATTCTTATAGTTTTAATGTTTTTTTTATGTAAAAGCTAAGCATTGCGAGGATTTATGGTGTGTTGCATTGTGTGTGTGTGTTTTGTTACGTCCGTGTCTGTGTGCGTACCTCTGGATAGACCCCGATGAGAGAGTCAGCCTTAGTGTAGAACTCTTCCTTTAGAGAGATCACTATGGCCTGAGTGTTCACTGACTGGTCCTTAATGTAGTTGGCCACCTGTATAGACGGACAGTATTAGACATAACAGCATGGTAATTCCATAACAAGTAGTGATGGAGTTAGTCATCTACATAATATGGATAGACAACACATTGGCCACCCTATTCCTACAGTATATAGTGCAATACTTTAATTAGTGTACTTACATCAAGAATAGGGTGTCATTTTAGACCCGATAGTTGTTATAGCGAGATTTCATGAAAATTACATAGCAAACACACATGGGTATTTCATGAAATTAATCATTAGTTTATGCAGCAGGATTTTAAGACATCGACCTTGCCAATGTTGGTGTTGTCCAGCGCAGCATCAATCTCATCTAGGACGAAGAACGGGGCAGGCTTGTAGCTGTGTATGGCGAACAGCAGCGCCAGGGCGGCTACAGTCTTCTCCCCTCCAGAGAGGTTGTCCATGGGTCTGAACCGCTTACCAGGGGCAACACAGTTATAGTTGATCCCATCCAGGTAAGGTTCCTCTGGGTTCTCCGGCCCAAGGAAGGCCTGGGATAAAGGAACACACCATCAACATACAGACAAAGTTGTGTTCAAATCGAAAGGGGTGCAGTCAAACAGACCATTGATTTAATACGGAATGACCCCTATGTCAACGCAAATGCCACATAATACAGTATGTAGCTAGTTTTACTTGGTGGAATAAGTTTCAATCGGTTTGTGTATGGTACTGTACTACTATGGAGTATTGCTGAGGGATAATACCTGGGCAGAGCTGTTGCGTGACAGGGCTTTGTAGATCTCATCGATGTTGGTGGATACAGCCTCAAAACAGGCGTTGAAGCGGTCAAACCTCTCCTTCTTGATCTGCTCAAACGCCTGCTTGGCCTTCTTGGCTCTCTTACGGGCCGCCTCAAACTCTGGAATACAGAATAGAGCATCATAAACACATTATGCAATGAAGATGCATCCTTTCCTGTTTCGGTAACATTTGATACATTCACTAAGAAAGAGATGGTAAGTTCAAGACTCAAGTGTAAGCCCGGGGTTCTACACATTTCTCAACTCATTCATCTCTCCTCCGTACCGTCGCTGGTCTCCTGGAACTTGTCCCTGACAGACTCTAGTTTCTCCATGGCCTTCATGTTGGGTGCGCTGATCCTCTGCAGTATGGACTGCTGCTCGTTGAGACGCTGTTGCAGTGTGTGCATCTCTGCTTTGATCTCATCCTCCGCCAGCGCGTCCTGAGAGAGAGCAGAAACACACAAACATGTTAGGTGAATCCTCGGGCTCAAGACTAGATTTCAAACTCGCATAAAAACAACCCCATTGCTGGGTATTGAATCATGGCTGAAAGAGCCAATATTACAAAACTCCGTACAAAGATACGGAGTGATGAACTGCGTCCCAATTCTCCATAGGTCTCCCAAAGTATGCACACTCCGACATAGCATTAGTATGCAGGGTTCACGCATGTGTAGATTTCTTACCTTGAGGTCTTCAGACAGGATGCTGTAATCAATCTCTATGAGAGCCTCTTTAGCCAGGACAGTACTGGATGTTCTCTGGCTGCTGCTAGACTCCTCCTGCTGGGAGCTCCCCTACAGAGAGAGAACAATGTGAAACAGAGAGAGTGAGAGAGAGAGAGGAAGGAAGAGAGAAAGAAAGCGGGACAAAGAGAATGGGAGAGAAAGAAAGAGCGAGTGTTAAGTACCTCTCCCTGGCCGATGTCGTCCATGGTCCCAGAGCGTAGCGGCAGTCTGATGTCCTGCATCTTACAGGCCTGCAGCAGGTTGTGGCGGTCGCTGCGTTTCTGTTCCAGCTTGGTCTCGATGGCCGTCACCTCCTTCTGCAGCTGGGTCAGCTCCCTGAGGTAAATAACACATCAAACAACCGGTCAAACACTGCAGCAAACTGCAACGCCACAAAACTAGTAAAACCATCTTTCTGGGTCAGCTCCCTGAGGTAAACACAAACGCACGATTGTTGAACAACACAAACAAATGGCAATGCTACAAAATGGTTCTTTTTTAAAATGACATACAAGAATAATGTATTAAGTAAGAAATATGTGTGTCTTTTAGAAATGGGCAGAAACAGAGGATGAGGGTTTTGGCACGTCTATGGTTTGAGACTCACTTGTTGGCTCCTCCCAGTTTCTTGCGTATCTCCTCCATGTTGTGGTTCTTGTCGTTGACCTCAGACTTCTTGGTGAGGTGCTGGTTCTTCAGGTCCTGCAGCTGGGCCATGGTCTCATCTATGATCTTCATGTGGCGGTGCTCCTCCTGGGTAAGACAGACAGGGAGAAGAAAAAAAAAAAGTTAAAAACCTCCAATCTCACCAACAAAGAAAGAAAGTACACATTTTATTAGCGCTATCGGTCTAAGAATTCAGGCTGCGTCCCGAGTTTCCTCCCTTCTCCCGAAACGTGCAAACTCCTCGTCATGGATTTTTAAAGCATTGGAATGGTGGCATTGGAAGGGCGGTTGGACGGAGTTTCCGCCATTGTTAAATCCATCAGTGGGAGTGTGCAATTGCACATTTCAAGTGAAAGGTACGCAGACTTAGTTCGGAAGCCGTTTACGTTAAACTCTCTTTACCTTCTTGAGTCTCTCGATCTCCGCCTCGTCCTTCTTGACGGTCTGCTCCCACATCATGACCTTCTCCTTGTCCTCCTTCAGCTGGTTCTTCTCATAGTCCAGCTGGATGCCCAGACGAGTCTTCTGGGTTTCAAACTCCAGCCTAAAAGCCCACACAGACACAAAATGGATGCCGTTAGGTTAAAACACTCAAAGAAACGAGGTCCCTCCCCTCAGACCGTTGCATTTTTAGAAACAAGCGAGAGGATGTGAGGAATCAAAGGAAGATGAATTGAGGAAGTGCCTAAGAGACAGACAAGGCCACAAAATGGATGACTACAGCGCACAGAAACAGGTTCACATTGACACAATTGAGGAGACTGACTTACCGTTTCTTGGCGATCTCGTTCTGCCTCTTGACCTTCTCCTCCTCGAACTCTCTGATGTTCCTGACCCCGATCTCCTTACAGAACTCGATGAACACCTCGTCTTCCACAACGTTCATCCGGTCTCTCAAATTATTGACCTCCTTCTCACGGGATTGGATGATCCTCTTGATGTCGTTGATGCGAGGCCCGAAGTTAGCCAACTCACTCTCCAGCTTGGACTTCTCCTACAGGGGGTGGGAAAAGGACTTCAGTTAGTCTAATAAAATCACACCAGAGTGTGTCTAGGGGTTCTAGAAACCCTACTGACACACATTGTGTACAAAAAACCTCTACTGATTACTTTGAATGATTAAAACACCACATGCAGCTCCAGAGCCACAAGTTGCAGACCCTGGGTTTAAGGGCTACTACAAAACTAACTGACACTGTTGCTACACCTCCATACCTGCATGTTGAGGGAGAGGTGTCGTGTCTTGGTCTGCTCCAGGTCGCTTTGGGAGTATTTGAGTCTCATCTGGAGGCCGTGGGCCTGAGACTGGACCTGGCGCAGCTCTGCCTCCTTCCTCTTTGCCTTCATTTGCTCCTACACCCACAGAGACAGAGAGAGAGAGAGATGCCCCATTGTTAAAATACGCCCGAGATTGAACTTCACTCAACTTTCTAGAGTTTTCCCCGTTAGTTAACACGATCAACATTTCCCTTTACTGTAGGAAATTGTGTTCGAATCGACGCAATATTATCCACTTTCATTGCAACATACAGAGAAAAAAACCTAACTATGCAAGATTTTGTTATAGACAGAACTCATCGGAGTAGAATTCTATTGACAGGCACGACTCAGGCCTGTACTCTACACGGTGCGCCCTAACCAATCAGAGCTGCAGTAGGTCTATACGCAAATAGACCATTGCCATATATGGCTCTGTGCCATTCACTTTGAACTGGGCTGTGTTTACAGCACGAGCTGTCGTGAGTAGATGCGCGCTTGTTTTTTTTGTTTTTTTTATCAAAGCGAGTGCTACATGTAGCCACGTGTGCACATTTGGTGATATCCATTGGTAGTTCGTGAGTTATTAGCCCAGCTATAGATCATAGTCAGCAAGGGGGGGGTATGGGAATGATTGCTTCCTACAAGAGCAAAATGTGTGAATTTCTAGCAATCTTTGAAAAGAGTCAAAAGATTGTCTTAAAGGGGCAGTGATGTATTTTGAGACTGGCTTGAATAAACTATGTAGCCAATAGGCAGAGAGTAGCATCATTTGTCTGATTCGCTGTAATAACGGTATTGGAATAATGATGCATTTAATTTTGTAAAGTGGTTTCTTAAAACAAACAACATTTTCAGTCACCACCTTGTCTGAAGGACGAGTGGCACAGTGTCTCAGTGCAAGAGGCGTCACTGCAGTCCCTGGTTCGAATCCAGGCTGAATCACATCCGGCCGTGATTGAGAGTCCCATAAGGTGGCGCACAATTGTCCCAGCATCGTCAGAGTTTGGCCGGTGTAGGCCGTCATTGTAAATAAGAATTTCTTCTTAACTGACTTGCCTAGTTAAATAAAAGCTTACATTAAAAACTAAACAAAAAAAGCCCTGCGTGTATTTTTTCCACATTGGCTGCTACTGTAGGCTGAATGACGGAACAGCTATTTTCATGTAAAAATGTTATGGGATGCATTTCTCCATTGTATTTGATTATAGGCCACTCTGGTATGCCTACATTATGATCAAATAGCCACAGTAGCCTACTTGACCAGTGTTAAAACTGTAACTTAAAGCAGGTACAGCATCATTGATCACAGTAAACGCGCCGCAAGTTTCACCGAATTTTCAAGAAAGTTTATGCTCAGCAGACCTGAAATTTGCCCAGTGCCGAGAAAAAAAATAGAGGGAACATTGGTTATGAGGTATGATGCTCCAAATCACAGTGGGATGTGTGACTGGTTTACCTTGAGTGCCATAACATGTTATGACGGTGATATAATGCTCAAGATCCCAGTGGCCAGAGTGACTGTTTACCTTGAGTTCCTCGGTGAGTTTCTCCTTCTTGTCCTTGAGTTTGTCCACAGCCTTCTCATCCCAGCGCCTGGCCTTAGCCTTCAGATCACTGGCGCCGCCAGAGATCACACCGGACTTCTGGAACAGAGTACCGTCCAGGGCCACTGTCTGGAGAGGGTGGTAGAGGGAAAGAGGAGTGCAGGGATGAAGAGAGAGAGGGGTGGACCGAGAGAGAGAGAATGAACTAAATTAATTGAAAAATAGTTACATTTGCATATCTTTCACTCAAGGTGTGTGTGTGTGTGTGTGTGTACCTCGTGTTTGTATACAGTGTTTTCTACTAGTGCTTACGTTTTCCACTTAAATTAACTAGGCTACTTTTCAATTCATTTTAAGCTAAAAGTTCTGTGCCTACTCGTTGTATGAAATTAGGATCCATCATCCTACAACTGTCCCAGAGTTTGCTTGGAATAGGCTACCAATTTAAAAATCGCACAAAACAACAAAAGCTGACCAATAGAACAAATACATATTTCTACTATGGGGAGGGGGGGGGATAGTAGATTGACAGACTAGTGATTTTTCTGTTCATTACCCGTATTGTTGGCTGATAAAAAGTAAAGTGTGGGCAGTTCTAACGTCTTCAAACGCGCTGTGTACATGCGTTTTCCTCCTACCTTGTGTCTGTAGGGTCCTCCGAAGGCGATGCGTCGAGCGTCCTCTACGTTCTCACAGACCAGTGCGTTACCGCAGGCGTACTGCAGGGCCTTCTTAATGTGAGGCGGCTCGTAGCGGATCACATCTATCACCAGCTTGGCTCCACGCAGCTCACGCAGCTTCTCATCTGTAGGCTTCACCTGGAACACACAGAGACACGGACACTTAAGACTAATACAAGCACAGAGCCACAGAAATAGACTGAGCCCAGATGATACTGTATATATTGGGGGGGGGGGGGGATAAAATACACTTTGTTTGTTTTTTTAACCATGGCCCTGCTGCACACACAATTTCCATAAGGAAACAGTAAACCAAATTCTAACTTCGAGGTAAGACAGGTTTCCACACTATACAAGTGACCAGTCCCATTAAAAGTAGTCTTCCCCAGTGTGTACCTCCAGATAGTCGAGGGGCAGGAAGGTCTCCGGCTCTCCTCTCTGCTCCTTGATGTACTGGATGCAGTCTCTGCCGGTCTTCTCGGAGTCCACGATGATGGCGTCCATGTTCTTGCCCAGCACCTTGGTCACAGCGATCTGAAACTTCTTCTGAGTGGGCTGACACAGGTCGATCAGACGGCCGTACTGCAGGGAGAGAAAGAGAGCGTTGGAATATGTCAAAACCATTTCACGATCACTTCAATATTTCTGATCTAAATACTGAGAGAAGAAACATGTCTAGAAGACAAGAACAGCTAACGGTGTGGTAACTCCATGCTAGTTGCAGCTTCCAGTAATTTTTGCACAGATCCAGCATAGTCTCTTAATACTCTGTGGTTGCCCTATGCTAACCGACAGCCCCCAGCCAAAACTCTGTAGCTGTAGGTGCACGCAATCTTACCACAGATCCGGGATACAGTCTCTTGATGCTCTCCATGATCTCCGCTTTGCGTGCCTGCCTGCTGTTCTCCTGTCTGTCAATCCTGGCGTCGCCCAGCTGCTCCATCACCTAGGGAACAGAGACAAGATGTCAGTCAAACATCCTCAGGCAATGTCGACTGATAGGACGTGGTCCTGGGACTTGCCATTTGCTACCAATCTACATAGCAGCAAACCTCACAGGAGACAAGCAAAACTGAAAATGTATAGATTGTTTTTGGGGGTTTTTCAGATTAGATATTCTGATACAGTTATCATGTAAAGTCAACAAAAAACTGTTTTGACTTTCCCAGTGTGTTTCAGTATCAACCAATAGCTTGATTGATTGACAGATAGTGTTCCAGTACCTGGTTGAGTTCCAGGTTGACCTCGTCAATCCTCTTCTTAGCCCCCTCCACCTCCTCAGTCAGCTCCTCCTCCATTCTCTTCTGTTCATCCAGAGACTGCTTGCTGGTGGTAATGTAGTCCTCCAGCTTCTCAATACGTTTCTGGTTCTCCTCGATCTCACGGATCTTCTGCTTGATCTTGGCCTGCAGATGGAACATATTAATAACGTTAGCTTCTCTTTGGTCAGTCACCTTATCCGTTGAAAGAAATGCCCCAATGAGCACAACCCTGTATTCCGTATCATCATCCTCCCAATATTTTACCTCAGTCTCCACTTTCTTCCTCTCCTCAAGGTCGAGCCGGTCCTGGTCTGCCTTCTGGTCTCTGTTAAACTTCTCTAGCTCCTGGGCCAGAGTGGCCGCCCGCTTACTGGCCTCCTCCTTCAAGCGGTGGTATGCTTTTACCTGGGGAGAGAGAGGGAGTTGGTGAGTATTAAATATTCACCTACATATTTATTAGAGAGATAGTAAGTCTGGCCAATCTGGGATTTGAACCAGCGACCTTCCCATACATCCCTCGGAGGCCAGAGTGCTGCCTGATAGTCCGCTGTAACCCTTTATAGGAGCCCAGTCTATCTCCCTATGACTATTCATATTTAACACCCTCATGACCTTTCATAGATACTACATAGACCAACCTGGGTTTCTTCTAGATTGTCCCTGGCTCTGGGCCTCCTCCTCCATGCTTCCTATGACTCTTCATAGACCAGTATGAAGCTAAACAGACCCTTATGATCCTTCATAGGCTCCCAGTCTCTAACCTGGTTCTCCTCCAGTGTGAGGTCCTGTCCCTGACTCTGGGCCTCCTCCTCCATGCGGTCGTCAAACTCCTGCCGGGCCATCTCTACAGCGCCCTGTTCCTTCTCCAACTCATCCATGTCCCCCTTCCTTTTCTTGTACAGCTTCTGGGCGTTCTGGAGGGATTTCTTGGCTGCCTCCAGTTTTTTTATCTTGTGGGAGGTGTTCTCTTTGGCCTTGATGTACTGCGGACGCTTTTGGTTCAGTTCAGCGTCCTTCTCCCTGTAGGAGGAAAAGGGGGGAGAGAGTGGGAAAGGATGACAACAATTAACAAGAGAATGACAACAATTCCACCGGGTCAATCAAATTGTTAGGCTCTTCCTTCTTCAGTCTATCCCTCTTTCCCCTTGCTCCCTCCCTACTCACTTGACCTCATCTACAGTCTGCTGGTCTCAATCCTCCCCAGCTCTTTCTCCCTCCCTCCATCCATCCATCCCCACTCACTTGATCTCTTTCTCAACTGTCTGCTGGTCTCTCATCATCCGTCCCAGCTCTTTCTTCTTCTCCTTCAGTTCCTCCTCCACGTGGTCCATCTTCTTGCGGTCCTTGTCGATCTCCTTGTTGCGGTGTGAAAGCTCGCGGTTCAGCTTCTCGATCTCGGCGTCGTTGTGGTACAGCTTGAACAGCTGCATCTGGACGTGGGCCTTCACCACCTCGTCCTTCAGACGCTGGTAACGCTCAGCCTGGAGAGGGGTAGGGAGAAAGTGTGTGAATGATACATGAAAACTTCATAGAAGGTTCGCAAATTGTGCCAATTGTAATTTTTATAAAAAGTATAATCACACAACAAAACATTTTTTGAAGGGTTTATGTGTTGTAGGGCAGAATGGAAGAAAAGAAGGGGGTCTATCAATCCGTCTCAATAATACATTCTACCTACAGATGGGAAGTGTGAGTGAGCTCTCTTGAGAAGAGAAGGATGCTATCCATACCTCCTCTTTCTCCTGCTTGGCCTCTTTGCGTTCAGCGGCGATGTTCTTCTTGCGGTGGTAGTTAAACTGCGTGTCCTCCTCAGCCTTCACCATCTCTTTCTTCCTACGGTCGTACTCCTGAGCCAGCTCCCCAGACCGGGAGATCTCCTCAAACAGAGCCGTACGCTCCTTAGGGTTCTTCATGGCTATGGACTCCACTGCACCCTGATTGGGGAATACATAGAGGTCAGAGGTTACGAAAACAGTCTTACACAGGGTAAGCGAGGTCCATTGACGAACAGTCTCTATGGTTCTTATTTACTTTAAAGAAAGCTCTACACACATTCTGCTCAAATATGCAAATTGTTTGCATGTGCGTAATATAGTGTACATTTTGTATAAAGAAAGGTCAAGAAAACCCAGCTACTTATGCACATTTTATTTGTATATATTTTTGTTGCATGCGACCTTTACTGTGTGTGCATGTTACGGTTTGTATCAGTTCTCACCTGGAAGACGAGGAAGTTCCTGGCCTTGATAAGGATTCCTAGTTTCTCCAGCTCCTCGCTGTACTCTGCCAGATTCACCACCTTACTGTTGATACGGTACTCTGACGACGAGCCTGACACACAGAGAAGATTTGTGATAGTTATGGCTATCCGACAGAGATCAGAACACCAAGGGTGTGTCCAAAATGGCACCCTATTCCCTATATATAGTGCACTACCACGACACGTCAAAAGTAACGCACTATGTAGGGATTTGAGTGCCATTTCAGACTCAGACCAACACTACAAATTGGACTAGCAGACAGCATCACATCCACACAGTTTATCACTTCTGGATGTGGAGACAGCTGTGTCATACCAATGATGATTCTGGTGAAGGTGCGCTCTTCTCCACTGTCCTCGTGGTACACCATGCTCACAAAGGCTCTGTTGGCTGCCGGCTTCCCCACTGGAGCTCCATGGATCAGGTCCTTCAGCGTCTTCACACGCAGGTTGCTGGTCTTCTCAGCCAGCACAAAGCTGATGGCGTCCATGAGGTTAGACTTGCCTGGGAGGGAGAGAATATGAATGGGAATTAATGGCGTCATTAAGGGGAAAAGGACGTAAAGTAAATGACTAGCTTAGGACTGGGAAAAGGTGATACCTAAATCAGTTGCAGAACTGAATGCATTCAACCAAAATGTTTAATCCGATTTCACTCAACCCCTCAATCAGAGAGGTGCGGGCAGGTGATCGGCGACCGGGATACAAACACACAACTGTTGATCTATTCTAACTCATGTTTATTAGGATCTCACTACGTGTGAGGTCTCATTCATTTGTTCCCATTGACAGGGTGACTTATTCAGTGAAGGAAATGTGTATTACAGCTAAATGTTTTGAACCCGTAGCTAGCTAGCTACAGTTATAGCAACAAAAACATGTAGTTATTATTAAAATAGAATGCAAGTGTTAATATGCTGTTGTTATCGACAAAGTAACAAGTATAGCCGCCCATGCATGCATTGATGCTATGCAAATAGTCAACCCGGCTAAACTAGCATTAGCTAGCAGTACAGTAATATTAGCATTAGCTAGCTAGCCTAATTGCAATGTTGATTGACCATCACTTACCGGATCCATTGGGTCCAATAATCGCGGTAAACTTGTGAAAGGGACCGATGATTTGCCTGCCCTTGTAAGATTTGAAGTTTTCGATCTCTATTAGTTTCAAATAACCCATTTCGATCGGATATCTTGTGCGGAAACAGAAGGAGGGATATGTGTTGTTGTGCTAGCAGCTAATGTCGCTAATGCTAGCTATCTTTTCAACTCAAACGAGAGACATGCAAGCAAAATTGTAAACACTTAAAAATACAAATGAGCTAAAGTTGCATAATCGGTTAGTACGACCGGGTAATTAATTTACGATTTGCTAGCATTCAAAATGTACGACTGCAACAACAATGCGCCATTTTACAGTACGACTGGAGACCTCTGAGCGCGCGCCTAAGTGAATTAGTTCTCGCGAGATGTTGCTGCTCTAACTTCTCCAACGCGCCACAATGTTACTGTTTATTTCTCGCGTTTAACAAAATAGCATTGTGATCGAATGTATTCACACTCACTGGTGGCATTATTATTACGGTGAAACCTGATACGATCAATCTTGTTACCTGGATATTTTTTTGTTGTTGCACATTTAGTTCATTGGTGTTACCATGGTGATTTGTATAGTCTAAACAAAAGGCGGGTGGAGAAGGGGACCTCTGGATTATGACAATTGCACCTGTTTTTTGGTACGTTTCGGGTAACGTTTTCATAGTATTATGAATATTTAATCACCAAAGCAACCAAATCATTATCTTGTTAAACTTTTATGCCTTCTACAGATCCACCAAACCTAGAAGAGTCATGTATAAAGTGGATTTGCCGGTGGACAACTCCGCCGATGTGGCAGTGGAAAGCAGACGGGCCGCAGAAGCTGCCCGCAAGGCTCGCATTTTCAATACCAGACACCGAGTGATGGGTCTGGACCTCAAAGCACTGAAGCAACAGGTGGTGGAGAACAAAGAACGGGAGGAGATGGGGGGTCGGCGAGAGAGGGCCTTCGGTAAGCACAAGGCAGTGGGACAAGTTGAAGTTTTAGATGAGGAACTGAGGAAGAACAACATTTGAAAGCATTTTACCATAAATTGCCTATGTGTTTTTTTCTTCTTCAGATATTTTGAGATTGACTCAAGATGAAGTGTTGATGCAACATCAGCAGCAGGAGGAGGAGAGGAGAGCAGAGGTAAACAGAGACCTCGTCCAGTACCGGGCCATCCGACAGCGGGCAGAAGACACCCGGGATGCTGATCTCAATGTTCACCGGCAGGGGGCGCTCGGGTTGTCCATTCCCATCCCAGAGTCTGAGCTGGGACCTGCCAGTATGCAAGTGTTCCAGGTATCACAGATCACACTGTTATAAGCAACGAGATATCAAAGTGTTCAGGCAAATAGGGAAATATGTTGGAATTACTGAATAATGCATTTATCACACAGTCATTCTGTAGAAGACGCCATGGAAGAAATTCATATCTCCTGACCTGGATTTTAGATCATTTAAAAAAAAAAAGAATTTACTTATTTACTGATTGTGTGTTTTCACGGCCATACAGTACTGTATGTATGTGTGTGTGTGTGTGTGTATGTCTTCTTCTGCTTCTGTGTTGTATGCTGTACTCAGGGAGAAGGCATTGGGGACAATGACAAGAGGAGAGCTCAGACAGAGCAGACAGAGAGCGCACTACGAGCACAGAGAGAACACAGTGAACAACTGCAGAAGGAGAAGAAGCACAAAGGTGAAACAGACACACAGCTATCATACACACTATTGCACAACTGCACTGTACACACCTACACTACACATCACCCACGCAAATAACACAACAGGCTCTCATAGACATAACTGCACTCTAAACATCAGCATCTTCCATCAACGCCACCTGAGAATACGCTCTGGGACCGTGGGAGTAGATGAGTGGTGTTTTTGCAGGATGACAAGAGGCATTTTGATGATTTAAGGGCACTATCTAAACTAAATAGGTGTGTGTGTGTGTGTGTTTGTGTGTGTGTGTGTTGCAGAGCTACTGAAAGGCAAGGAGCTGGTACAGCAGGATCTGAGGGCTGTTCAGTTAGATGCTCTGGAAGATGAATGTAGGAGGGCTGGCCGCATCGCTCTCAACAACTACAACCATGCTCAGGTACACTATCACACACACCACCAGCCAAGGATGCACTGAGGAGACTGAGATGTGACATGGTGTGTACACAGACAGGATTTTAAAATTTTTAATTACAATACTAATTGAAAACATTAAGCGATGCGTACACACTCACTCTGGGGAGATGACGAGCACATCAGAGGCACTAAGCAACCTGCACGGGGAGTAAACGGCTTTGCGCTCACACACGGTCACACAAACTGCTTTGATGTATGCGTGGGCAAAAAGCATTTTCCCTTGTCTCATTTGCCTGAGTGACTTGATATGAATAGATTCTCCCCAGTGGGAGGCATTATTATAAATGCTTCAGGTTACGCTGTTTTTCATGTCAATGTGGTTTCCGTTAGTTTTTTTTTCTCGCTTTGGTACGTTTTCACAAACTCCAAACCGGTCACTCTTGTAACAGAGCCAGTCTTTCATTAAAAACCTGTCATTGTGCATTCATTTGGATTGTAAACATATCTCACCACACAACCAGTGATTCAAAATATACCTTTACTGTGAAATGTAATAAGCATTGGTTTAATCACCAAAAACACAACATAATGATATCTTTTCAATTTAGTTGTTTTAACTACCAGTTAATCCAATAGCAAACAATGCAAAATACGCATTTCAAATCACCCTTAGAAGTGCTGAAAGCAATATGCTACAGTACTGTAAATTGCAGTTTTCACATTAGGCAATACACTTATATAACCAAACAAAATTGACAGAAAATCTAATTTCCATAATATCTATCCAATGTGTAATCAAAGGTGTGATCAATGAAGACATTCATGCTAAGAAAATATATATTTTTCAGATATAATTGCAACATAGGTCTACTATCTGTAATCAAATGTAAGAAATTAAATTAACCTAATTAAATGAATGAAAATAAAACAACATGTGTAGTACACATTAATTTGCATCACAACTGTCTTGAGCGTTTGGCCATAAATTCTCATCCACATCACAGTGAATGTCCTCATTGTTCATGTACCGCGGGAAAAACCTTTTAGGCATGGCGAATCCAAGCTTGCATTGATGTCGTCGCATGCCTCATGCATGGCCAGGAGGGTGTCGCGCTCATGGGGACGGTGATCGTACACCTCCTATGGGGATGAGGAAAGGCGAGTATGGGGGGGCAGGTATAGGGTTACGGATCGGGGATGGGAGCTGAAACCATGCCTGAACCACCTCTGCGTGGTGGAACCTGACGACATCGGTGACCCCTTCACCTTGACAGGGATGCTCAATTTCATTGAGAAAACACAATGAGGTGAGCAGTGTTGTAGGATCCAAGTAATGGCCTACGTCCTACCACACCATCTTCAGAGATAGCTGCGCACATGGAGATGTTTCACCCACGTTGTCCAGGCATTTGGACGGTCGCCTGTTGGTCGACGAGGTTCCACCCACGGCGCCGAGTTTTGGCCAGATTGAAGCCTGCTTCATCAACAAAGATATACTTGTGATGGTTCACAGCAGCATCAAGCACCATCACCCTCTAAAAATATATTTTGGTTAGTTATTTTTACAGTATGATATTGTGAAGTAGCATGTGCATCGAATAGTAACAGTAATACAGTATATAGTACAGTATATAGTATACAGAGTATGTCAATAGATCATACTGTAAGAATACTGTAACATGTTTTGTGAATTTACATGCATTACAATGTGATTTACTGTAAATGTAATGGTAAAGCATAGTGCATATCCTGCAGACTTACCGGTTTTCTCATGATCGAATTGACAGTTGATCTTTTCATATTGGGGTGAACTAATCTGGCAGCCTCTGCCATGGTAAGGCCTTTGCTTACCACGTGGTCAACGACGGACACAACAGTTCCCTGCCGTCTGCCTCCCTCTCTCTGGTGCCCAGCTCTTTGACCTCTTTGACCTCTTTGACGGGGCCCATGCCCAGCTCTTTGACCTCTTTGACAGGGGCCATGCCCAGCTCTATGACCTCTTTGACGGGGGCCATGCCCAGCTCTATGACCTCTTTGACGGGGCCCATGCCCAGCTCTTTGACGGGGCCCATGCCCAGCTCTTTGACCTCTTTGACGGGACCTTTGTCCACAAACTCTTTGATTTCTTCCTCTCCCTTGCTGTCTATCCTGCTCCATGTTGAAAGAAAGAAAAGTGTTTTTATATGGTGACCAATTGTGGTTACCACTATGTGAAATCAATTAGCAATAATGAGTAGTCATTATGTATTGTTATCATATTTTATTTGTGAAATTTAGATGTTTATACTTTACAAACACACGTTATATCTCCGTAGTTCTCAAAATCCATATATAGTAGACAAACCAGTTTAAAATCTCTAGGTTTTCCAAATGGTTAAGTTATTAACCATGACGCGCAGTTGGATTAAGTGATGGTCAAATGTATTTAAACAAATGAGAAGAGAATCAAAAACAGCCTTTTTGAGGATATCACGACTCAGGATATGACCCAAATGCAGACACAGGAGGCGGATAGTACAGTTCTCAGATGATTTCTTATAAACACGGTGCAGGCAAAGGGCAGGTCGAGGACAGGCAGAAGTTCGTAATCAGGGCAGAGTCAGGCAGGTACAGGACAGGCAGAAGTTTGTAATCAGGGCAGAGTCAGGCAGGTACAGGACAGGCAGAAGTTCGTAATCAGGGCAGAGTCAGGCAGGTACAGGACAGGCAGAAGTTCGTAATCAGGGCAGAGTCAGGCAGGTACAGGACAGGCAGAAGTTCGTAATCAGGGCAGAGTCAGGCAGGTACAGGACAGGCAGAAGTTTGTAATCAGGGCAGAGTCAAGCATGGTACAGGACGTCTGGCAGGCTCGGGGTCAGGACAGGCAGAAATGGTCAGAACCGGGAAAACTAGGAAACAGAACTTGAGACACTGGAAGACGGTATAGCACGCTGGATCACTACTGTCTGCAAGCGAACGAGTGATGCGCGTTTGGAGCAATACTGGCTGTATCCAAGGCTCAGCCAATCGTTCACATAACAACAGAATGCAGCACGCGACTGAAGAGAGAAGTTACAACCAATTTGCTAGTTACAGCATACAGCTTTCTCACTGGAAAGAGCGTGCGCTCTGGACAGCAGAGTAGAAAGGCAGTTTTCTGTTTACAGCAGCGCGTCCCCTGAACGATAACGAAGAGGTAGGTGAGAAGCCTGACCACGGAGATGGGGGTGAGAAGGTGATGAAGCGTACTTAACAAGCTGTAACCGAAAAACAACTGGCATTTGGAAAGTTTGAGTTGAGGGAGAAAGTGTGGTGGAACAAGTATTATTAGCATTGTTAAATATCTTGCTAGCTGGATCGAATTCTCCGTTAGCTAGCCAGAGAAATAATAAATAATAATAAACATTAGCCAACTTAACGGATCAAATAATTGAGTTTATGGTGTGAAAATTAGCTGGCTAATAAAGTCAGACAGCTGACGTTAGCTAGCTAACGTTACAACATCAGATGAGCTAACGTTAGTAACCTAACCAATTCCCTATAGTATTAACTGGTAGTGTTATACAACTCCTTGCCATTCCTCAAGTTATAATGCGTTAGTAGCTTACTGGACCCTGGCAATCTGTGTGAAATGTTTACTAGTTAACTAGCTAACGAACTAACTACTGTCTGTGAACTAATGTTTTCCCTCTACAGTATATGGTAAATTTGTAGAATTAGATATTTAGGTGAAAATGAGGCATTGCTTGTTAAACAAGTGGATGCAGGGATCATGTGTAGCTGGAGCTTAGCCTGGCTTAAGTTGGATGCCACTATAGAGGTGAAAGGAACACCACACACTTTCCCTCTTTCTCACTTTTTCAATACAGTGGATAAAAAGGGGTATGCCAGGTGTACTCTGCCTGAAAGAGATCAATTATGCCAACAAAGGATATCATGCTCTGCTGGCACATTGTAGAACAGATGTCCACAGGCAGAAATTGTACAATGTAATAATGTGCAGTGTAGCCCAAAGACATTGCTTTTGTTGTGTTGAACTTGACAGTAACACTCGTGTGTGAGTGAGGGGGGATTATACATTTTTTTACTCAATGAATGTTATTATTTCACACTTAGATAGATAGATAGATAGATAGATAGATAGATAGATAGATAGATAGATAGATAGATAGATAGATAGATAGATAGATAGATAGATAGATAGATAGATAGATAGATAGATAGATTTTTGTACAAAGAGTTGTGAAATTTTACCACATACTTGTGAAAATAGTACCAAAGCGATAAATAAAAACTGTAATAACCCCTTATGCACAGTATCTTAGCTACACTACAGACAGACAATGTGGTTCAGACAGACATCTCCAGAGCCCTTTTAGCCGGTAGCCTCTTAGGAGGTAATTGACTGGCTCCAGATAGACATTAATGCCCTTGCTCTCTCTAGGACCTGATTAACCCTAACCATAACAATTAGGTTGAAGAGTGCCAGGTATGCCAATCTGTATCGCAGAAGTTCAGCACTGTAGCATGATAGAAATGTAAAGGTAATTTTCGATTGCGACGACATATGCACCGTTTACCATGAATGCAGTCTCTGTAAACGCAGGAACATGCCTTTAAATTTCAATCGCGCTATAGTGCTGAACTTCCGCTAAACAGATTGAATCAAGCCCTAAATATGCACTGTGTGTACAACAAATTAAGAACACCTTCCTAATATTGAGTTGCACCTCCTTTTGCCCTCAGAACAGCCTCAATTCGTCAGGGCATGGACTCTACAAGGTGTCGAAAGCGTTCCACAGAGATGCTGGCCCATGTTGACTAATGCTCCCACAGTTGTGTCAAGTTGGGAAAGGAAAGGAAAGGGAAAGTGGGGATACTAGTCAATTGTACAGGCTGGTAGTCCTCTGGGTGTTGGACCATCCTTGATATACAAGGGAAATTGTTTATTGTGAAAAACCCAGACATGTTTCAGATCTTGACACACTCGAACCGGTGCGCCCCGTTCCAAGGCACTTAAACCTTTTGTTTTTCCCAGTCACGGACCCCCCTTTAACAGTGAGGTGATAGGAGTCTCGGATAAACTTCCGGTAATAATTGGCAAACCCAATAAAGCGCTGTACCTCCTTTACCGTGGTTGGAGTCGGCCAATTACGCACGGCTGAAATGCGGTCACTCTCCATCTCCACCAGGAGGTGGTGATGTGGTATCCAAGGAAGGAGACGGACTGTTGGAAGAACAGACATTTCTCAGCCTTGGCATACAGGTCATGCTCCAGCAGTCGCCCAAGCATCTCGCGGACCAGGGACACATGCTCGGCGCGTGTAGTGGAATACACCAGAATCACAAGAATCATCGATGTACACCACCACACCGCGCCCTAGCAGTTCATGAAACACATTGTCCACAAAGGATTGGAAAACTGATGGCGCATTCATCAACCCGTATGGCATGACCAGATATTCATAGTGCCCCGAGGTAGTGCTAAATGCTGTCTTCCACTCATCTCACTCCCGGAATACTTACCAGGTTGTACGCACTAATTTAGTGAAGAAGCGCGCCCCATGCATTAATTCGATCACCGTGGAAATGAGGGGTAGAGGGTAACTGTACCTAACAGTGATTTGGTTGATGGCCCGGTAATCAATGCACGGGCGCAGCCCCCCATCTTTCTTCTTCACGGCGGGTGAAGTGGAGGACCGTATGAACCCCTGACGCAGGGATTCGGAGACGTATGTTTCCATGGCCTCCGTTTCCACCTGCGACAGGGGATGCACATGATTCCTGGGAAGTACAACGTCTACCTTGAGGTTTATCGCACAATCCCCCGGGCGATGAGGTGGTAATATGGTCGCCTTCTTTTTGGAGAAGGAGTCGGCCAAATCAAGGTTTTCGGGGGGGAATGCGCACGGTGGAGACATTGTCTGGACTTTCCACCGTGGTCGCACCAACGGAGAATCAACAAGGAGTGGTGTATTTACTCACCTGGGGTGATGCACCAGAGGGCTCGGTGTGAGTGGTGTATTTATTCACCTGGGGTGATGCACCAGAGGGCTCGATGTGAGTGGTGTATTTACTCACCAGGGGTGATGCAACAGAGGGCTCGGTGTGAGTGGTGTATTTATCCACCTGGGGTGATGCAGTAGAGGGCTCGTGTGAGTGGTGTATTTACTCACCTGGGGTGATGCAACAGAGGACTCGGTGTGAGTGGTGTATTTATTCACCTGGGGTGATGCACCAGAGGGCTCGATGTGAGTGGTGCATTTGCTCACCTGGGGTGATGCAAAAGTGCCCTGCCTGCCGCCTCTAGGCCAAGTACTCTGATAGCACCGAGCCGCAGCATGTCCTCTGCGGCCACAAGAAGAGCACTGGGCCTGTCCTCCGCAGTTCTCCCGGACGGCGGTTCCACCCAGCTCCATTGGGACGGGAACCGGAGTGGATGAGGGTGAATCTTGTTTCTCATGGTCTGAGAGTCCTTTAGGTGCCTTTTGGCAAACTCCAAGCGGGCTGTCATGTGCCTTTTACTGAGGAGTGGCTTCCGTCTTGCCACTCTACCATAAAGGCCTGATTGGTGGAGTGCTGCAGAGTGACCATCGGGTTCTTGGTCACCTCCCTGACCAAGGCCCTTCTCCCCGATTGCTCAGTTTGGCCAGACGCCCAGTTCTAGGAAGAGTCTTGGTGGTTCCAAACTTCGTCCATTTAAAAATGATGGAGGCCACTGTGTTCTTGGGAACCTGCAGACATGTTTTAATACCCTTACCCCGATCCGACACTCCTGTTTCGGAGCTCTAAGGACAATTCCTTCAACCTCATGGCTTGGTTTTAGCTCTGACATGCATGATCAATGGAAACAGGATGCACCTGAGCTCAATTTCGAGTCTCATAGTAAAGGGTCTGAATACTTATGTAAATAAGTTATCTATTTTTTGTTTTGTTTTATACATTTGCAAAAATGTGGGGTATTGTGTGTAGATTGATTAGGACATGTTTTATTTAATCAAGTCTTTAACGTAACAAAATGCGGATAAAGTCAAGGGGTCTGAATACTTACCGATGCACTGTATCAGTGATTGGGTACAACTTCTACCTACTCCCCATATCTTGTGACAGTGACCCTTAACTCTCTCGTCTTAGGTCATGGAACTTTTGGTCTAACTTCAGACCCTTGAACTCTAAACCTCTCTACGACCCCCACCCACAGGCTGCTGAGCGCGTAGAGAAAGAGAGGGAGGAGCGCATGAGGAAGGAGGGCGAGGAGATGGCAGAGGTGTGGCACATGGTGACATCAGACATCCTGACGGAATGTCCCAAGGCTGCAGAGAGAGAAGTAGCCGGAGGCCCAGTGGGCGGGCCCAGGGTGCTGACGGACAGGTGGAGG
This sequence comes from Thymallus thymallus, assembly GCA_023634145.1. Taxonomy (NCBI): domain Eukaryota; kingdom Metazoa; phylum Chordata; class Actinopteri; order Salmoniformes; family Salmonidae; genus Thymallus; species Thymallus thymallus. The sequence continues at coordinate 10,732,336 of CM042399.1, read as the reverse complement.
GGGATGAGCCCAGTTCAGCTGAGCGCCATCCGCAGGCAGAGAGAGGAACAGCGCCTAGAGGGAGAGGTACTGATAACCTCGGCTACCTGTGAACGACTTGATTTTTAGTGCAAATCTTCCATTGATACCGATACATATTTTAAAGTCAAATCAGTTCAAAATCTGCATTCAGCTTTATAGAAAACACATGAGTTGATTGTTGTGATCATATAAATTAGATTGTTTTATCTCTATGGTTGTGATAGGCAATCATCATCGTTGGTGAATCTAAGCGATTTCATCATGAACCTCTCCTTCGATCTTTATTATCATATTTCCCATATTTCCCCCTATTTTCTCAAATCATTTCAGAGGCTGAGGGAGGTTGAGAAGCAGAGAGACGCCGCCTGGGACTTCCAGCGCATGTTGCAGGCCCGAGAGGATGAAGAGGAGGAGAGGAAAGCGATGGAGTTGAAGAAGGAGAAGAGGATTGAGATGGACCGATACAACGAACAGCTGGCCAGAGAGCAGCACGAACAGTAAAGCACACAACCACACATCAATCTTTACATTTTTCTTTACAGATACTGGGTGAGAGACACCATGGCACATAACCCAACTCAATAGAGACACACACGCAAACACTTTACTGTCAAAGTATAAATTGATACTACACTGTACACGGTGAAAGAATTGAAAGTCCCAGTTTTCAGTTAAATATAGACATTTTAATTGTAAAACAGACTTGGACAGTGTATTTTCTCCATCTTGTCTCCACCAGTCAGCAGTACCTGTCCATGACGCTGTACACGAACAGACCCACGGCCCAGTACTTTACCCAGTTCAGTAGCAGCTCACGCTGAGGACATGGACAACACAAACTCACCGCACAATGCTGGAGCTCAGCTTTAGATGACATGCACAACACAACAAGCAAATAAAGTTTATGATATAGTCATATTTTACATGTGTTCTTGTCTTTCATCCCTAACATTTAGTCACTAGGTATTTCAGGTATATAATGGACACCACGACTATCTAGCTGTTCTTTTGTTTCATGTATAGTAGGGATCAATATCTAATTTCGCTGATCTTTTGAGGATAAACATGCGTGTTCACCATCTTTAGACATTGATGCTATGAGTGATGCAAATGATGACACAAACCGATGACACAAACCGATGACACAAACTGATGACTTCTCATTTGGTTCCGATTAGTCCAAGGTTCTTTATTTAATTAATTATCACATATTTAGTTACAAGTGGCTGATTCATAATGCAGATTGTTACAATGTCATTGGACCCATAACATACAGTACAACACCACTCCACACAGTGACCCCCCCCCCCCTAACCAACCCTCAACCCTCTCCACTTCAGTCTCAGCCAATTAGCACGAAAACACTAGCCTGGTCACAGATCTGGTTGTGCTGTCTTGCCAACTCTTAACTGACTTGCCAAGTTAAATCAAGGTTAAATAAAAAAAACAGAAACAAAATGACTTGTTTGGGTATATGTTGTGAAACTGTTAGATACAGTGTTACTGCACTGTCGGAGCTAGAAACACAAGCAATAACATCTGCTAAACACGTGCATGTGACCAATAAAATAAATGTGATTTAATTTGATAGCATGATAACAACCATAGGAGTTGGTTCTACAGCACAAACAGATCTGGGACCAGTCTACCAATACACTACTGTACCCACCAACCCCCCAGTGCTAATGGCAGCCCAAAACACCACACAGAGGGGACTCGTATTTTCTCCTCTCAGGCAGTGAAATACACAGTATCCTTCCCTCCACAATGACTAAATCCATACATTTTTTTTACCCTAAAAGAAGTTGGTGCTGTCATTCTCTTCTATATGCAATTGTTATTCACTTTTTTAATTTTTCTATTTTATGTTGTAAGCATAAAAAAAATTGAAATGAATGTAACAGAGGGTAAAGTGACAAACGCTGGCACTTTAAACCTGGCTTTAGACGATCCTCTCACCGACCACGTGAAAAGCAAAGCTGAGATAGCTAGAGAGGCAGGCAGTAGAGTGAGTATCTGTGTGTTCAGTAGTTCACTTATTCCCCAACTCATTCAAAGCTATCATTTGCCCTGACACTACTGACATCACACCATGACAAACACACGTGGTTAGCAGCTAGATAGACTGCGTCTCAAATGGCACTTTTATAGTTCACTACTTTTGACCAGGGCCCATAGTGATTTTCCTGAACACAGGGCCCATAGAGCTCTGGTCAAAAGTAGTGAAGTATATAGGGAATAGGATGCTATTTGAGACACAAACCATAGTGGCGATAGAATAATTGGCATGTTATTTTGTCGTAATATTATCATTCTGTATGAAAATAGATTTCTAAAAAGAAATGTTTTTGTCCTGAGTGTGTCTGTGACAACAAACTACAGGGAGCTGAGCTCACTCAAACCTCTCATGTAGTCAGACTCACTGGCTGTGTCTGAATTGGCACCCTACGCCCTACATAGTGTACACATTTTGTCAAAATTTGTGGAATAGGGTTTCAATGCGGATGCACCCATTGCCTTTCTGCCAAGCCAGAGACAATTCCATTTTCTATCCCATTTTACTGGGACTCACTGAACAGTAACAGTGGATGATAGCACTGTTTAAGCTGTGCTTCTGGCACAATGGACCCAATAGAGTGGTCCCAAAAGTGCAACCTTTGTCTCCGCCCATCTTGCAATCCAGGCAGGTTCAATTAAAGAAAACTAAACCTATTCTGTCTTGGGGTAGACTGTAGGCTAGTTTGAGTGGGGTGAGCAGTGAGGGCAGAGCCAGCACATTGCATATACTCCCTGTGGTGCTTCATCACAAGCTAGCTCACTGAATCACTCCCTCCCTCCCATCCTCATCATCACACGGCCTCAGCACAATGAAATTACATTATATTCCCTATATAGAACATTATTTTGACCAGGGAATAAGGTGCCATTTGGGACACAAACAGACTCTCTCAACACAGATACTCACTGTACTGCAATGCTTCAAGGGACACTTTTAAAAAATTATGGCGAAGTGCCCCTTACATGTCAGGAAAAATGTACAGACATGATTAACATTAACATCATTTTAACCTCAGCTTTCAATGGGTTAGTATTGATTCTACTGTATATTCTAAAACAACAAAAGCTACTGATGTAATCTCGGCACACAGAACCAAATCTCACGTGCGCATTTTTACTACTATTGATGTAAAATGTGTCTTTATTTTTTTGTTATTTTTTTATTTTGTTTTGCAACATTTAAGGAATGGTGGGGGAATATTATTATTTTTTGCCTTTTAGTTTATATTTTTCTTATCTATTAACTATTTTTTCTAAAACAGCCAAATCACTGTCATTAGTTGTCAATACAGGAAAATATGAATTCATAGGTTCATTACAAAAAAATACAATAAACCTACTTGCAACATTTGAAGTAAACTTAAGACAGAGTTTTAAAACCCACACACTTGCATCAAACTCATTGATAAATAGCACAATCTTTTGGGTTGTATTTACATTCAGAGTGACATTTAAAAAGCTTTCTCTTGCTACGTCTCTTTCTTGTCTTTTGTCTTTTATCCATACCGATACCTCTGTTCTCCTTATCTCCAAATGCTTGCGTCATTATTCCTGCCTTTGTCTAATTCAAAAAGAAGGGTTTTTGGCATGTACATTTTTCTACCCAGCCCTACAAAGAATACATTCTATACGTTAGATTCAAAAAGCAACCAATCTACACGTTTCCCTTTCATCCAAATCTGCCAATCAGGTAATCCTGTTTTGGATTGACAGCTTGTGTTGTTCAGGGCATGAAAGGAATATTGTGTGTGTGTGTGTGTGTATTTTACTCCCTGCTAACTGTAAATATATAGAAATACTGCTCCCTACCACACATTACAGTGTGCAATAGTGTCATGTTATACTATGACATGAAGAGGTATAGGGAAAGATCATGTTTAACAGCGGACATAGTTTAACACACCGTAGAAAGAGACACAGACAGCTAGTACACAAAAAACGTCTACACGTATATTACAATATCGTACCAATAATGACGTCACACTTGTGGTGAAAAGGCGAGATCAAAGAAGAATAGACCAGAGTAAGCATGTAATCTGGTGCTCTGTATAGAGGGCCAGTAGGCACTGGAACTCATAATGACCATGTACGTACATCCTGTATCTATAATACTGTATATGGCGTGATAGATAGATGTAATGCACAAAAATACACCGATTTGCTTTAATGCTATACAGCATTTTCATCCAATTTACTATGAAAACCTGGCTAGGGTAAAATTATGATTATCTTGGTATATGTAGAAAAAAAATCTAAATATGAATCACCTCATATATGCAAATCATCTATATATTCTTTTTTTTTTTTTTTTAATGAGAAAATACAAAGCAAAACCTGATCGCCAACTAAAAACAATGTTGACTTTTTTGTATTCAAAAGGTTAGTACAAAAATAAACGAATCATAAAACAATTATGTTGGCAACTGTGGATGTAGAGATTGAAATCATGGCAAATAATATAAAAAGGTGATTATAATAAAGATGTATAAGACTTGCCATTTGTTACCCACATTAGCTTGCACTGTCTGTATCCTCCCACAAGCCTCTGTCTGTCATGTATCCACATCTTCCCTGCATGTCTGTGTACCATCATATAGGAATTTACATTGGCTTCTCTTCCTTTTTACAATGTTTTTATAATTCTGTCTCTCCCAGTCCAATATGTCACAATGATTTGATAGAGGATGAGAGAGAAAGAGGGGGGGGAGTCACGAGATATGAAGGTCTGTCACTCAGGTATGTTGTAAACTACATAGACAAAGATGGGTCACAGGACATCTTTAGGCTGGTGTGGGTGGGTCTGTCTGTCTGTCTGTCTGTCTGTCTGTCTGTCTGTCTGTCTGTCTGTCTGTCTGTCTGTCTGTCTGTCTGTCTGTCTGTCTGTCTGTCTGTCTGTCACGTCAGTTGGCCTGTCTTATCAAGAAGGACACTCTTTTGGTCAAATAGTCCAGTCTATCAGATGGAGAGATAACATTAGGGTGAGTGGGGGTAAGTTGAGCCAAAGGGGTAAGTTGAGCCAAAGGGGTAAGTTGAGCCAAAGGGGTAAGTTGAGCCAAAGGGGTAAGTTGAGTCACTTTGTTTCTAGGAAACCACACACAAAATGTTTAATTTGTCCAAATATTTAGGAAACAGTCACAATTTCTGAAGAGTCTGAAGGATGAAAGCACATGGAAAAAAGTGTTTTCTTCCCAGGCAAGGCCTATGTTAAAAGTGTTAACAACAGTACATAGTGTTAGGAGTTAAGCCTGTGTTAAAAGATGCTTAAGTGGGCTGAATCAGGGTCACACAGAGTGTCTCTTGTAAGCAGCAACCCACATTGAAACAAAGTACACACACGGTTCTGAGCTTACAAAAAAGAAGACACCTGTACCATGTCAGATATAGAGTTTAAATGTATTACATTTTGAGTTTGCATCCAAATATTACACTTTATATACATCACAGAGGACTGAAATATAACAAAAACTGTTTGACATAGAAACACTGGATTTTCTGCAATTTGTTTTTAAAAATGGTTTATAAAATGATGAAAATATTAACATTCAAACCCATGAGGCCACTAGTTCATGTGACTGCAGGAAAGGGCTACAGTTGTAATAGGTAACTTGTTGGGTGACCCGACCAAATTCACCTAGAAAGTTGAGATCTGTTCTATGTGCGTTATTTCTATGCTTCCCGTGCTTAAGTTTCGGTTTTGTACACCAGCTATTGGTTGTGTTGAATTGGGTTTGGGAAAGTTAAAAAGGTAGTGGTAATATTTTATTCAGTACAGAAATGTGTAGGCGGCTTAATTTACCCTGTCCCGTGGCTCAACATTTCCAATACCTGGGAAAAGCTGTGGTATTTACCACTTTTTTGGACAAGCTGTTTTCAAAACTGTCATGTTAATTAATTAATTTAGATTTTTTTTCCAGGGATACACAACATCCTGAAATATATGTAGATATATTTTTTTAGAAAGAATACTAGAGCTCCCTTGTAAAACAGGCTCAACTTACCCAACTATCCTCTATTGAACAACAGATGTATCTAAATGGTCAGTAGTATATTGATCATATAGTCAGTGAGCTTATCGATGGAAAAGTCAGTCGAGTAGATAAAGCCATGTATTATAGATAGCTAGAAGTGTGTGGACTGTGGGCATGTTTGTATCGTTGAGATGTTATAGTTGACATGTTTTTGACAGAGATGTTTTGGTCTGACAGACAGTCCCGTTGCCATAGTAATCTTAAATCTAAAATGGCGGCCTCTTACTTTAGTCTAATCTAAGATGGCCGCCGAGATGGGGTGGTAGCAGTGGGGTTGAGGGGGGAGCTGTCCTGCAGGGTACCCGGGTCCGGGGTGGCTTCGCTGGGCCGGCTGTACTGGCTGATCAGGGAGTCCTCCATGTTCACCTCGGTGACAGCACTGCTGCCGTTGTTGTAGCCATCCAGGTTGTCCTCACTGGTACACAGCTTGCTCTCATCACACAGAGACGGCTGGCTGGCTGTCCGCTTCTCCTCGTTATCGCTATAGGATGGGGGGAAGGAAAGAGAGATGGAGGGAGAGAGAGAGAGAGAGATGGGTAAAGAAAAGACAGCGAGAGAGAGAGAGGAGGTGGTAGGTAGTAGGAGAGATGGGTGGTTGACATACTAAGGTCCTGCATTGTATCACGATGCCACAGGAAGGGTATTGGGTAAGGATATTGGGAGAGGAGAAATACTGTAGGAGAGCCTCTACAAGAAACATTCACTATTTAAAATAAGTAGCAGAGGCTGCATGCACAGTAGAGCACCTTACAGCATACCTTTCAAGAGATCTGGCAAAGCAGGGGCAAGCATTAGGAGAAAGAGGGTCGGCACAATGAACACAAGATGTTGGGATAAAAACATACTTTTATCTTTTCCATCAGGGAATCAAAGCAATCATGTTGATTTTCGGCATGACATTTAAAACATGCTAATTTGGAGGATATCGACTTGCATTGGGTTTAAGGGAAGCATTTGGTGTCAAAAAACAGGTAAACAAAGCCAAAACACGGATCACTGTCTTACCTTTTCCAAAGACTGCTTACAGGGTAAGGAAACCAATATGTCAATTTGTAACTTGGGTGAACTATCCCTTTAACTCTGTTACTAATATTTCAATGATTAAATGATCAGCAGGCTTGAGTTAGTAAAGATATATCAATAAATGATCAATGGTAATAGCAATCAATATATTATCTGATTACATAGACCAACCTGTACTCTCCGAATGTTTCATCCTTCATAGGGCGAGCCTCAGAGTCTATCTGATCTTCCTCCTTATCTTTCACTGAGAGAGAGAGGGAGAGAGAGAGAGAGGGAGAGAGAGAGAGACAGAGAGACAGAGAGACAGAGAGAGAGAGAGAGAGAGAGAGAGAGAGAGAGAGAGAGAGAGAGATTATTGAATTTCAGTATCTGTTCATTAATCAGTAGAAGCTCCTCTCTAAGCTAGTAGCTGGCTGAAGGTTTTGTAATGACGGATACTGGCCAGGCAGTTAACTAGCAGTAAGGAGGATATGTGTTGTGGTTTCATAGAGCTAGCTGGTCTGCTACGTAGAATTAGTTTGACTGATATATGTGAACTTCTAAGCCTATTCACAACGATATTGGGCTAGACGCTGATAGGGGAAACTTGTTGAATGATCAGAGAAATTGTAGTCAAAGAAAGGTTTTATTTTAAGCTATTTACAGAAAAAGAAGTCCTGGATGCTTTGATAGCAACAGGGGCCAACAAATCCGATCCTGGTTTGGTTCAGTGGGCAGCGCCTATCATTGTTGGCTCAATAACCAATATATATATATATTTTTTTACATTGTTATCAGGAAATGTTCCAAAAGTATGGAAATCAGCTCTTGTTCTGCCACTCCATGAGGACGAGATAGTAGTGATCTTAATAACTGTTGCCCAAATTCAAGGCTTCCTTGTCTAAAATTCTCAAATCCTTGGTAAATGTACAACTTTGCTCTCTTTTATCTGAGAAATGTATTTTGAGTGTAAACCAATCAGGGTTTAGGCCTGGGCATAGCACTATTACATCAACCACTTTGGTTGTCAATGCTTTAGACACCAAAATGAAATGTGCTGCTTGTGACTCAGTTGGTAGTGCATGGCACTTGCAACACCGGAGTTGTGGGTTTGATTCCCACGGGGGACCAGTACAAACAAATATGAAAATGTATGCACTCACTCAAACTAGTCACTCTGGATAAGAACGTCTACTAAATGACTCAAATGTTTTGTTTGTTGACCTGTCGAAAGCTTCTAAAGTTTGATACATTTAACCATTATTTAACTAGGCAAGTCAGTTAAGAACATGTATGTGGAGGATGAGGGCTGCAGTAGATATCTCAGATAGGGGGGAGTGAGGCCTAAGAGGGTTTTATAAATAAGCATCAACCAGTGGGTCTTGCAACGGGTATACAGAGATGACCAGTTTACAGAGGAGTATAGAGTGCACTGATATGTCCTATAAGGAGCATTGGTGACAAATCTGATGGCCGAATGGTAAAGAACATCTAGCCGCTCGAGAACACCCTTACCTGCCGATCTATAAATTACGTCTTCGTAATCTAGCATGGGTAGGATGGTCATCTGAATCAGGGTTAGTTTGGCAGCTGTTGATCATGCCATTCTATTGAATAAATTGTCCTTGATGCGCCTGAGCTCTGACGCCTGTTCTTGGTTTCATGATTATCTTGGTGACAGAAGTCAGGCTCTCGTGATGGATAGGGTAAAGTCTGGATTTCATAAATCATAAATAAACACTATTTATATAAACACCATTGGTCAATCTGTAAAATTGTCACTTAATCTACAGTTGCAGTCGGAAGTTTACACACATCTTAGCCAAATACATTTAAAGTTTTTCACAATCCCTGACATTTAATCCTAGTAGAAATTCCCTGTCTTAGGTCAGTTAGGATCACCACCTTATTTTAAGAATGTGAAATGTCAGAATAATAGTAGAGAGAATGATTTATTTCAGCTTTTATTTATTTCATCACATTCCCAGTGGGTCAGAAGTTCACATACACTCAATTAGTATTTGGTAGCATTGCCTTTAAATTGTTTAACTTGGGTCAAATGTTTCAGGTAGCCTTCCACAAGATTCCCACAATAAGTTGGGTGAATTTTGGCCCATTCCTCCTGACAGAACTGGTGTAACTGAGTCAGGTTTGTAGGCCTCCTTGCTCGCACAGGAGTCTGGCTTTTTTATGGCGGTTTTGGAGCAGTGGCTTCTTCCTTGCTGAGCGGCCTTTCGGGTTATGTCAATATAGGACTCGTTTTACTGTGCATTTTGTACCTGTTTCCTCAAGCATCTTCACAAGTGCCTTTGCTGTTGTTCTGGAATTGATTTGCACTTTTCGCACCAAAGTACGTTAATCTCTTGGAGGCAGAATGCGTCTCCTTCCTGAGCGGTATGGCGGCTGCGTGGTCACATGGTGTTTATACTTGCATACTATTGTTTGTACAGATGAACGTGGTACCTTCATGCTTTTGAAAATTGCTCCCAAGGATGAACCAGACTTATGGAGGTCTACAATGTTTTTTTGGAGGTCTTGGCTGATTTCTTTAGATTTTCCCATGATGTCGAGCAAAGAGGCACTGCGTTTGAAGGCAGGCCTTGAAATACATCCACAGGTACACCTCCAATTGACTCAAATGATGTCAATTAGCCTATCAGAAGTTTCTAAAGCCATGACATAGTTTTCTGGAATTTTCCAAGCTGTTTAAAGGCACAGTCAACTTAGTGTATGTAAACTTCTGACCCACTGGAATTGTGATATAGTGAAATAATCTGCCTGTAAACAATTGTTGGAAGAATTACTTTTGTCATGCACAAAGTAGATGTCCTTACCGACTTGCCAAAACTATAGTTTGTTAACATGAAATCTGTGGAGTTGTTGAAAAATTTGTTTGAATTACTTCAACCTAAGTGTATGTAAACTTCCGACTTCAACTGTATATGCAGATGATACTATTATGCTATTGCCCCTGTGAGGGAACATTTTGTTGTCTGAAGAGATAGCATTGAATTGTACACAGCATCTCCTATCTTGGTTCGTAATTTCCACTACAATTAATTGATTCTGCCTGCAGAGCTTTCCAGTGAAGGTGTGCGAGGAAAACCGGTGGTGCATTTTATGAAGCTTGAGGGAAATTCCCGTCTGACCAAAAGACGACGAGGACCCACCCAGAGAAGACCCTTACTGCGAGCTGCCAAGGAGGAGACACATCATCCGCAAACAATTGAGGGATTGAGGGACACAGCAACTGATTTCAGTTAAGTCAATTTAAATATTTTCAGGTCTCTCCAGAGATGTGCGATCAGGTTCAAGTCCGGGCTCTGGCTGGGCCACTCAACGACCGAAGCCACTCCACGTTGTCTTTGCTGTGAGTTTAGGGTTGTTGTCCGGTTGGAAGGTGAAACTTCGCCCCAGTCTGAGGTCCTGATCGCTCTGGAGCAGGTTTTTGTCAAGGATCTCTCTGTACTTTGCTCTGTTCATCTTTCCCTCAATCCTGACTAGTCTCCCAGTCCCTGCTGCTGAAAAACATCCCCACAGCATGGGGGATGTTGTTACTACCACCATGCTTCCTTGTAGGGATGGTGCCAGGTTTCCTCCAGACGTGACGTTGGCAATTCAGGCCAAAGAGTTCAGTCTTGGTTTCATCAAATCAGATAATCTTGTTTCTCATGGTCTGAGAGTCCTTTAGGTGCTTTTGGCAAACTCAAAGCGGGCTGTCATGTGCCTTTTACTGAGGAGTGTCTTCCGTCTGGCCACTCTACCATAAAGGCCTGATTGGTGGAGTGCTGCAGAGATGATTGTCCTTTTGGAAGTCCCATCTCCACAGAGGAACTCTGGAGCTCTGTCAGAGTGACCATCGGGTTCTTGGTCACCTCCCTGACCAAGGTCCTTCTCCCCCAATTGCTCAGTTTGGCCTGGCGGCCAGCTCTAGGAAGAGCCTTGGTGGTTCCAAACTTCTTCCATTTAAGAATGATGGAGGCCACTGTGTTCTTGGGGACCTTCAATGCTGCCGTAATGTTTTTGTACCCTTCCCCCGATCTGTGCCTCGACACAATCCTGTCTTGGTGCTCTACGGACAATTCCTTCGCCCTCATGGCTTAGTTTTTGCTCTGACTTGCACTGTCAACGGTGGGACCTTCAATAGACAGATGTGTGCCTATCCAAATTATGTCCAATCAATTGAAATTACCACAGGTGGACTCCAATCAAGTTGTATAAACACTTCAAAGATGATCAATGGAAAACAGGATGCACCTGAACTCAATTTCATAGCAAAGGGTCTGAATACTTACGTAAATAAGGTATCTGTTTTTTTATTTTTTATTAATTGTTTTTAATAAATTAGCAAAAAGTGTCTAAAAACCTGTTTTCACTTTGCCATTATGGGGTATTGTGTTTAGATTGATCAGGAAAAAATATATATTAGTCAATTTTAGTCTAGTGGTCTGAACACTTTTCGAATGCACTGTATGTAGTTTGTTAGACCTGACATGTTGCTATATTTAGACCTACCTGAATACTTTCCCCCCTTGTTCCTCTTGATGAAGCAGAGGATGAGCAGTACCAGGAGCAACAGCACAGTGGCGCTCACGAGCCCAATGAACCAGCCCTGAGTAGCAAAGCCTGTCTGCACATCCACCACTCCTACAGAGAGAGAGAGAGAGAGAGAGAGGGGAGGGAGGGATCGGAGAGAGATGGATGAGGGATGAAAGGAAGGATGAAAGGAAGAGAAGAAATTAAGAAAAGAGAAAGTGGATCTGGAGCGCACACACTGGGGGTTCTGTCGACAGACAGACAGACAGACAGACAGACAGACAGACAGACAGACAGACAGACAGACAGACAGACAGACAGACAGACATTACACTAGAGATGTAGGGAATACAGACAGACAGACAGACAGACAGACAGACAGACAGACAGACAGACAGACAGACAGACAGACAGACAGACAGACATTACACTAGAGATGTAGGGAATACAGACAGACAGACAGACAGACAGACAGACAGACAGACAGACAGACAGACAGACAGACAGACATTACACTAGAGATGTAGGGAATACAGACAGACAGACAGACAGACAGACAGACAGACAGACAGACAGACAGACAGACAGACAGACAGACAGACAGACAGACAGACAGACAGACAGACAGACAGACATTACACTAGAGATGTAGGGAATACAGACAGACAGACAGACAGACAGACAGACAGACAGACAGACAGACAGACACTACACTAGAGATGTAGGGAATACAGACAGACAGACAGACAGACAGACAGACAGACAGACAGACAGACAGACAGACAGACAGACAGACAGACAGACAGACAGACAGACAGACAGACAGACAGACAGAAACCGGATTTGACTCCGTTCCATTTATACCACTCCAGCCAATACAATGAGCCCGTCCTCCTATAGCTCCTCCCACCATCCTCCTCTGGTGTGCCTGCCTGCCTGTGTCATGGTGTGTGTGTGTGTGTGTGTGTGTGTGTGTGTGTGTGTGTGTGTGTGTGTGTGTGTGTGTGTGTGTGTGTGTGTGTGTGTGTGCTCCCTCGGTTCTGATCTCAGAAGGTGTTATTGTTGAAAGTGAATCATGTGTGAGGTGTGTATCTAGGTGTGTGTGTGTGTGGGTGTGTGTGTGTGTGTGTGTGTGTGTGTGTGTGTGCGTGCGTGCGTGTGCTAGATCTACCTGCTCCCTCGGTCCTGATCTCCGTCTCCCAGAAGGTGTTGTTGCTGAAGGTGAATCTGAGCCGGTACTGTGATCCTGGGATTAGACCCTTCAGCTGGTAGAACGACTGGGACGAGTTCAGCTTCTCTGACTGCTTCCACTTTCCACCGCCTGGAGACGAAATAAAACCATTCATTTGTTTATTCTATTCCTTCTATGTATTTATTCTGTAAAGAATGAGAGGGTGGTTCACATGGAAATAGACAAAATATATATATATTTTTTTCTTCTTCTGGCTTACAGACAGAGGAGTGAAAAAAATGTGTTTGGTTTTCCCACAGGCATACTGTTCGTCAGCTGGTAGCTTACTGTTCTTGTTGAGGTACTGAACCTGGAAGCCCACACTCCTGTGTCTCTGTCCTGGCACCCAGCTCAGATTAACAGACTTCTCTCCTACAGACAAGCTGATGTTGGACGGAGGAGCTGGAATGGGTTGAGAAGGGATAATTATACATCTCTCTCACCCTCCCTTCACAATTTCAAACGATCGGTTTTGCACCAACAAATGGAGCTGCATCCTGTTAGTGTTAACCTTCTCAGTGTAATCATATTTTAACCCCTGATACACCTCAATGTAACTACATTGTGATAAACACACCAGTAGACATAATGTTTTAACGTCTTATTTTATGTGTGTGAAGCCGATGACAAAATTCCACATTGCAATGAACAATAAAGAAGAGAAAGACATCTAATTCTAATCCTCCTGCAGTACTACCTCCATCCAGCGTGGTGGCGCCCTCCCTTGTGATGGGCTCTCCGTCCCCGGCCGAGGTGCGACCCCTCAGGTAGAAGCGGTAACGGCTCTTGGGGTCCAGCTGCTTCAGGGTCAGTTTGGTCAGCGTGTGGTCGTCTATTGTCTCCACCTGCACCGGGCTGTCATCACTCTCCACGACTGCAAAAAAAGAGAGATGAACAGTCAATCAATCACGGTCAATCAATCAATCACAGTCAATCAATCACAGTCAATCAATTATGTTGTAGGTTTGTCTCTGATTTAGCATCACATCTTAGAGCGGGAAAATGTCTGTCAGGGGAGAGACTACCTTGGACTTGATCTATAACAGTTTACGTTTGTCTCTGACTTAGCCTTAGGGATATTTATTAGCATTGATGTTCTGCGTCTGAAGTATTGACGGCCTTTTATTGATTGACATTGATTGTATTACCACTAGCCATCTCCAGTAGTGACTGGTGATACGTCAACAATATGTCAGTGTCACTGACGTTCAGTGAGAAGATGGCTATTGACTCGTCAAGAAGCATTATTGTATTTTACAAGACAGAGAAGAAGTATATATACAGTCGTGAAAAAGTAAGTACACCCCCTGGAAAGTTCTCTCTTTTTTTTTGTTACATATTTGGACAGATGGATATGTAATCTTCACTTCAACACTATTGACAGATAGAGGTTACCCAATTTAACAAATCACAAAAGAATTGCTTGGAAATGGAATGATGTACTTCGAATTGCTTGGAAATGGATTTGTAACCCCTCCCAGACTCATGGGCATCAGTAATCTTTCTTCTGAGGGCCTTGGGTAGGTCTTTGGATCTTTGAATGATGTGTTACCACACACCCATATGGTTAAGACCAAACCAGAGCAATTTTCTTATATTTATGGAAGGCTGGACCCTCCTAAGTTTCTCTTTAAAGTTTTCTAATCATTTGCACTTGTTTTGGTACCTAATTCAAATTTTAGCCATTTTATGTGATGGTAAAGGTAGGGGTTAACTTTTTCCCCATAAGGAAAATGCATTTTTGTTTATTTTAGTTGCATAATAAAGTACCTACCTATCTATCTATCTATCTATCTATCTATCTATCTATCTATCTATCTATCTATCTATCTATCTATCTATCTATCTATCTATCTATCTATCTATCTATCTATCTATCTATCTATCTATCTATCTATCTATCTATCTATCTATCTATCTATCTATCTATCTATCTAACATTTTCAAAGATTTTTTGTGTGTGTGTGATTTGTTCAATTGGGTAACCTTTATCTGTCAATAGTGTTGAAGTATATGTAAAATATGTAAAAAATAAAAAAAAAGAACTTTCCAGGGGGTGTACTTCCTTTTTCACATGACTGTAATTAAGGTCTAGATGAAGGTCTTGGTACCATAGACAACGAAGATACAGAAAGAGGGAGAGGTGGAGAAAGAAAGATACCCACTCTGTTGGTACTGCAGCAGGTATCCTTTGAGAACCCCGTTGGGCTGAGCAGGGGGGGTCCAGTGAAGGGTCATCTCTGTCTCTGCAGGGCTGTCCAGGTGGAGAGACATGGGGGGACCAGGAGCTGACAGGGACACAGACAGGCTTGATCAGATATGCTTCCACTGCAGTGCACACTATCTCTATCTGTCTCCATTACACACGCATCAAAGCCCATTCTTGTCTTTAGTTTAAGTGTAATGGCGTTTTGCTTTATCTGACCTTTTTTCTATTTCATCTATCCATTCTTTCCCATCTCCCTCTCTCATCTCTCCTTCTGCTTCATTTACCTCCTTCTCAAAATACCACCCACCCTCCTCTCCCTCCACCACCCCACCCACTCTCTTTCTCCCTCTCCCTTCTTTCTCTCACCTCCCTCGTCGGTATTGAAGGACAGAGGGGGGTCGGAGGGGGGCCCCTCTCCCTTGCTGTTGAACACAGTGACAGTGAGGGCGTAGTGGGAGTAGGGTCTAAGGCCCCCCAGGACCCTCTTCTCCTCGTTGGCCCCTGTCACCACCACCTTGCTCTCTGCCTCTCTGGTCCTCCGGCCCCGGTGGTGGCCCCTGGAGCCGAACCTTGTCAGGTGGATCTGGTGGATAGAAGGGGTTTTACGCGCTAATATTGCTCTATGTAGCTTTATGTAGCTATAATGTCATATTCATGATGTGTAATGTGGCCCCGGTTAGTGGCCCCTTGAGCCAAACCTCGTCAGGAAGATCCAGGAGGGAAGAGTTTATAATGGGATATAAGGCTCTATGTAGCCATAGTGTAATGTTTATGATGTTGATCTGAGTAGTGAAGAGGTTACAGGGGTCACAGGTGGAAATGAGATAAAACGTAACCACTGAGTGCCAGAGCTGGAGATAAACAATGGATTAGCTGCAAGTACCTTATATCCCAGTAGGTGTCCTCTGATAGTATCTCTGTCCACTGCTGCCCATGTTACCCTGATGGCTGTACTGTTGAGCAGCACCACACCCACATCCATAGGAGCCTCTAGGGGGACTGTAGGGAGGGAGGGAGGGAGGGAGGGAGGGAGGGAGGGAGGGAGGGAGGGAGGGAGGATGGGAGGGAGGGAGGGAGATGCAGAGAGAGAGCGAGAAAGAAAAGAGTGATAGTAATTATCTTGCTCAGCATCATAATCACTTGAGTGTTTATTATTGTACTGATTACCAGTAGGCTTAAACATGATAGACTAATTGATAGTCATTAGAGGGAGATAAAGAGGAGAGAGAGAACGAGAGAGAGAGAGAGAGAGAGAACAAGAGAGAACAAGAGAGAGAGAGAGAGAGAACAAGAGAGAGAGAGAACAAGAGAGAACAAGAGAGAGAGAGAGAACAAAAGAGAGAGAGAAGAAGAGGACAGAGAGAGATAGCGAGAGAGAAAGAGAGCGAGAGAGTGAGAACAGAGACAGCGGGGAGAGACAGAAAGAGAGAAGAGAAAGAGAGATACAGTATAGAGAGAATCAGTGAGTGAGACAGAGAGAGAGAGAAAGAGAAAGAAAGAAAGATACAAAGAGGGGAGAGAGAGAGAGAGAAAAAGAAAGATAGAGATCATTACAGAAAGACAGAATTCTAAAACAACATCTCACCATTCTCTCCGGAGTAGCCAATGACAGGGTCTGGCTCAGGTCCCTCCCCTTTCTGATTGATAGCCTGTACTTTGATCTCGAAAGCTGAGAAGTTGCCCACTTCAGTAACGATGTACGGTGGCTCAGTGGTAACATTAGAGTGCCAGGTGGGGCCGTCACCTACTACCCTCCTCCAGAACACCTTGTAGTGGAACTCTGGTCCATTGAACACACGCCTGTCCATTTCCTGTGACAGAGTGACAGACAGGGACAGAAGCTAATCAGAATGGGAGTACACACAAGCCCCTCCCACAAAAAAAAGTACACAAGTTTAGCCTACCATTTTCTGCCTTTTCAACATTTTTCTCTCATTCTTTTTTAATTTACACATTTTCCAGTTTTGGTGGGAACATTCATGTCAAAGGTGCCAGAACAGTCTAACATAAGAGAGAGTCTTACCTCCCATGTGATGACAAGGGTGTCTGGGTCTGTAGACTCACTCCTCACATCCTCAGGGTTGTTGTCTGGAGCTGTGGAGGGGGAAAGGGGTGGAATCCCAAATCAGATTAATTTAAACATTTAATCCGTTACAGTTCCTAATCAGTAATTAATTTAAATTACTTTTGGATTACCCAAAATCAGATTAATTTAAGTTACTTTTGGATTACCCAAAATCAGATTAATTTAAATTACTTTTGGATTACACAAAATCGGATGTCTTTAAATTACTTTTGGATTACCCAAAATCTGATTACTTTAAATTACTTTTGGATTACCCAAAATCAGATTAATTTAAGTTACTTTTGGATTACCCAAAATCGGATTTCTTTAAATTACTTTTGGATTACCCAAAATCGGATTTCTTTAAATTACTTTTGGATTACCCAAAATCGGATTACTTTAAATTACTTTTGGATTACCCAAAATCGGATTACTTTAAGTTACTTTTGGATTGCTTTCACCTTAAGAGACATTAGAAGAAGTAAAAAAAGGATCCATCAAATGCATTTGGTCTATCATAGCGGTCTGTTTCTTGTGGTCAGACTCGCATCAGCTGGGACAGACTTAAACATGCATCTTTTTTCAATGCTGAATTTAATGTCATTGAGAAAAAATAAGTAATGATCTAGTTTTTCAGGTATCTGTAATCTGATTACAATATTGTTGCTGGTAATGCAACCGATTACAGTTACAGGTTTTTTGTAATCAGATTACATGTAATCAGTTACTCCCTGACCCTGCAGATAGGGAATGTTTTGATGGGTCTACATGCAGGTAATAATACTGCATATTCACCATATTGTTCACTTTGGTATAGAAGCATTAAAATTGGCTTAAAAAAGTGCAATTTCATCAAAGCCTAAGGTTGTAGCGCCCCCTATAGGTTAATGGTGAAAATGCATTTATCTGCATTTCGTATCTCTTCCTGTCATTTACCTGTACAGTTAATGTAACCTTGCAAATATTCACTTAGCTGTACATTTAACTGTATATTAACTGTACAGTTAATTTAACCATGCAAAATATTCACTTACCTGTTAATTTAACCAGTCTGTATATTAAGTAAACTATTATTACCCTCACTTATATCATACGCACTTTTAGCTATTTAAGTATTATATCCAGCCATCCACCCATACTATGCAATGTCTTTTTAAAGCTTTTTTGCACTCCAGACTTCTTGTATTTTGATACTTTTTCATACTGCCGCTCTATGTATCATGTAACTGTCTTTTGTGTATTTTCTTTCTGGCATTTTGCACCTGTCCTGTGTTTTCTTCGTAGCTGCTTGACAAAGAAATTATCTATCTATCTATCTATCTATCTATCTATCTATCTATCTATCTATCTATCTATCTATCTATCTATCTATCTATCTATCTATCTATCTATCTATCTATCTATCTATCTATCTATCTATCTATCTATCTATCTATATATCTATATATATATATATATATAAACAAATGCTTTTTGTTTAATTTGATTAAAAACCAAGCATACCTTCCCAATGCATCTTGCCCAACGCATTCGCCAAGTAGCCAAGCCTATTAATAAAGGGATTTGCTCGTGAGACCTCATTGAAATACATCTGAACCACCAAAGCTTTATTAAAAGATCACGTTTAGGAGCAGCAAAACAGTGAGTGGACATTGTCATGTGAGACATTCCATGTCATTTCAGCAAGCCATGACACCCACCATCTGAGATTGTTCTGAAATCATTTCTGTAGTTATAAACCGATAAGGTAAGCATTCCTACAACATTATTTTGTTGAAATATAATTTAATCTGAGAAATTAAGCTAATTGATTGCACCTAAAATGTATATTTTAATTAATAGGATTTAGATAACATTCAATAAATATAGTACCAACATCCAATTATGACGAATCCAAAACAAATGGTCAAAATCTCCCAACGGACCCCACACACCCCATGCCAAATCAAACTAAGCTGTAAGAAACCCTATTGTACTGGTTGGTTCCACAGCAGTGATCTCTCTTCTCCTACTCAAAGAGCTTTAGAGAATTGTAGGGCTTCCCAGACACAGTGCTTCTCTGCAGGGTGAGGAGACAATCTGGGCATGTCGTCAGGAGGACCTCAGTAACAGGGACAGGTATCGCTGAGGTCCTTGTGTTAATGTCATGCAGTGTCAAGTTAGAGATGATCCTGAAGCATGTCATGGACCTGGGTCCAGGACAACAGTGACACACACCGCCATCATCATGTCTCACTATTATGTCTCAATATGTCCCCCTTTGTCTCTGTACAGAATGTCTTTCACACTGCCTGTTGCTGTTTCAATGGTGCCAATTATAGTTCTGATGTTTGCTCTCCTGTGACTCTCTATAATAGGTCAGAATATGTGTTCTTTGTTCTGTCTGGGGCTTACCACTGTTGCTACATCTGAACAAAGCAAAGGTCTGGAATCAATCAAAGCTGTGTTATAGCAATAACAGACGTTTAAAGTGCTGTTATTGGGCCCAAATGCGTAGTGTTTACTGTGAATGTGATCTCTGCAAACATCTAGGAAAAGGCTCATTGTCGGCTGTCTAGTGCTCAGACTAAAAGAGATTACCCGTGGACAGAGTGTGTGATACTCCAATCCAGGAATGGAATGCTGAGACACTCTTCAGTGTCTCTTCTACTCATAAGAGTGTGTGTAAGAAACACAAAAGGAAGTAACCACTTAACATTATTCAAACAGCTTGCTAGATGTAAGCAGGAACGGGAATATAAAAAATTGGGAATGTATTTAGTAGAAAGATGTAGTCCATATATGGCCGTGTGATCAAATGAACTTTGGTTCCACTGACTGCATGCTTCTGACTGCTAAAACACTGAAACTCCATTGAACAGCTTTGGTTCAGAGTTAGTTGGGAGCTAATTTCATAAACAACCATGTTAGAGCTAGTTTCACTATATACTGTACAGAAATTATTGACACCCTTGATAAAGATGAGCAATAATGACTGTATAAAATAAATAATTCAAATACTGAGCTATATTGTACGGGAAATTATTTTATTTTCTACTTATACAATTGCTCAGAGAAAGAGATTTTGCTTCACAAGTAATACTTTTTTCCCCTCAAAATGGTAGGGGTCAAAATTATTGACACCCTTATTTTAAATTCCTTTCAATACCTCTCCTCGCAAGGTGAGGTATTGAAAGTTATTGAAAACATGGGTGTCAATCATTTTGACCCCAACCTTTTTGAGATAAAAAAAAAAGACTTGTTAAACAAAATCTCTTTCCCTGAGCAATTGTATTAGTATACTGCAATTTTTTGAGCATACAATTTAGCTCAGTATTTGAATTATTTATTTTATACAGTAATTTTTACTCCACTGTATATGGGAGATTAGGGCCATGAAAAACACACTTCTTTTGGAGAGGACACAATTATCTTCAAGGGACAGAACTTACTATTGGAACACATCTCTGTTGATAGATTTTGGCAGCAAAATTGCAAGCAAACCTATTGGTTTTTTTTGTACATATATTTATTTTTACCCCTTTTTCTACCCAATTTCGTGGTATCCAATATGGTGGTTACTGTAATGAAGCGTCAGCGGAGTGAGAATCCATCTGCAGTTTATTGAAAGTCAGACTCACAAGCAGTAAAAGATACAATAGTGATAGCGTAAACTGGAACAGGCCGAGGTCAGGGTAGGCAGCAAACATGCAGATTCCAAAGACAGGCAACGTTCTGGGAAGATAGCAAACTAACAGAGTCCAAAAGGCAGGCAAAGATCAGGGCAGGCGGCAGCGAATCAAGGTATGAGAAACAGTCCTAGTCAATCATGGGAATATACTATAAACAGGAATAAACGCTCAGAAATGTTCACCGGGGCAAAACAAGACTTTGCACTGATACTGTATAAATGGTGTGCTTAAGTAGTGTGTGTATAATGAACTGCAGGTGTGTGTAATCAGTCCCAGGAATGAGGGCCTATGGGAGACGAAGTCCAAATGATAAACAGCTAGTATTCTGGTGATATCTCCCTCTGGTGGTGCGAAGGAGGTGGTGCGGAAGCTTCCCTTGTAACAGTTACAGTCTTGTCCCATCGCTGCAACTCCCGTACGTACTCGGGAGAGGCGAAGGTCGAGAGTCGTGCATCCTCCGAAACACGACACCGCTAAGCCGCACTGCTTCTTGACACAATGCTCGCTTATCCTGGAAGGCAACCGCACCAATGTGTCGGAGGAAACACCGTACACCTGGCGACCGTGTCAGCGTGCATGCGCCCGGCTCGCCACAGGAGTCGCTAGAGCGCGATGGGACAAGGTATATCAAAGTATATCGACACTGCTACTCAGATACCAAAAATAGCAACGATTGGCCCATAAGTGGGGCTATAATAAGCATTCAAAGTCTAAGGCTCAGCCCCGTCGCCCCGTTTGACGTACAACCACGAACCTTGGTATATCAGTATTTCTCATCATAAGGAGCAAATTTGACTCAAAAACCCATGAGTTCCAACATATTAGATTTTTCGCCATCTTGGATTTTTCTCCTGAAATCTTCTTCTCATGAACCGTCAATCCGATTGACTCAAAACTCAGAATGCATTTTCATCATGTCAGTCTCTACCAAGTTTGAGCTAAGCGAAATGTCAAAAGATGGAAGAGAAACCTTGTAAAAAAAAAACATCTCGTCACATTATCAATTTGAAACGTAGTATTTTCTAATTGTTACAAGTACTGTATACAAGGGAGGATGTATAATGCTTTCATGCAACTGTCTCTTTCAGCCTGCTTATAAGCTATTACCCTGTTTTACACTATATTTTTGTAATCTTATTTATTTAAAAAAATTATAACAATAATTTTTTATTAGTGTAGAACAGGGGAATCTCTGTTGGATTGAACCTCTCTCTCTGTAAGTTAACTCGCTACTTTTTAAAAATTATTTAGTTGGCTTACTACTAATTTGAGGGGGCTCTACCTAGTGTGAACACCTTAACCTGTTGATTTAGAAATGTAATAAAAGCTTATTGAGCAATAATGTTTTTCTCACATGCGTATATGTTGTGACATATAGTGATAAAAGTGTTCCTTTTTATCGGTGTAGAAATACATCCTGGTTCGTCTACCATCTGGTTTATATTACAATATTTAAGGTGAGAGTGAAAAGGTAACTTTGTATTTAATACACCACTTTCTACTGTGATTTTTGATGGTTTTTCTTTATTGTTGCGATCATAAAGGTAAAACCAAAGAACATATGGTTTTGGCTGTGGATTAAATGAGTTCCCCAAACCAATACATACATTTTAAGCCATGTTGGCCCAGCACAGGAGACCCAAACTTACATGACCCAAAACTAAAATAGCATTTTCACCATTTACCTATAGGGGGCGCTACATGACGACCTGAGGCTTTGATGAAATGTCACTATATGAGGGGTTTTTCATGTGTGCCAATTGTACAGATTCTAGTGCATGAGTTGAAACCACTAGGCATTTCATTTTTTTATTCACACACAAACACACTTGATAGATGTATCTAACCTTGAGGTGGCGTTCTGTGAAGGTCAGAAGGCGTGCTGGGGTCACTCTTCCCGATGTCGTTGATGGAGATGACTCGGAAGCGGTACGACATGTAGGACTGCAGGACAAGGTTCACACTCTCTTTGGTTCCACTAACACGTTTCAGCTCCTCCCAACTCCGCTCCTTAGAAACATGATCCTCAAACTCCACCAGAAACTCTGGAGGGAAGGATGAGGGGAGAGAGAGAAAGCATCAGCCATCAGTGACAAAACCACTAAGCAGAAGATAGGAACTAATATGTGACAATGGAGAAATCACAGTCCATGTAACGAGATAGCAAGTTTTCATGTTCTCAGGAGAGATACACTAATATAATATGATACAATATGGGGTTGGTAATTCAAATTGCAAAGCCTCAAAGTGATCTGGTTATCAAAAGCAGGCAGCAGTGTCCATTCTGTCCGCAGCCCTGGACAGCTGTGGTCATCGACACTGAAAATAATATTAGAAACATGACCTCACTCTCCCATGGGGAGATACATTATATGAGAGCTATGGGTTTATAGTTCAAAGCATCACAGTGATCGATCGGACCTGGGTTCAAATATATATATTGCCTGGAGTAACAGATAGGCGAGGTTTTCAGTTTGCAATGTTGGGCTATTGCAGTGCATTTGAAAAGTGTTCAGACCGCTTGACTCTTTCCACATTTTGGGGTGTTTCTCCCATTCTTCTCTTCAGATACCTAGACGTCTGGTTAGACTGTAAACTCTCCTTCCAGACTCACATTAAGCATCTTCAATCCAAAATAAAATCTAGAATTGGCTTCCTATTTCGAAACAAAGCCTCCTTCACTCATGCTGCCAAACATGCCCTCGTAAAACTGACTATCCTACCGATCCTTGACAGAGGTGATGTCATTTACAAAATAGCCTCCAACACTCTACTCAGCAAATTGGATGTAGTCTATCACAGTGCCATCCGTTTTGTTACCAAAGCCCCATATACTACCCACCACTACGAGCTGTACGCTCTCTTTGGCTGGCCCTCACTACATATTAGACGCAAAAACCCACTGGCTCCAGGTCATCTATAAGTCTTTACTAGGTAAATACCCGCCTTATCTCAGCTGGTCACCATAGCAACACCCACCCGTAGCATCCCCAAAGCCAACACCTCCTTTGGCCGCCATTCCTTCCAGTTCTCTGCTGCCAATGACTGGAACGAATTGCAAAAATCATTGAAGCTGGAGACTACCATCTCCCTCAATAACTTTAAGCACCAGCTGTCAGAGCAGCTTTCCGATCACTGTAACTGTACACAGCCCATCTGTAAATAGCCCACCCTACTACCTCATCCCCCATATTATTATTTTTGCTCATTTGCACCCCTGTATCTTCTATTTGCACATCATCATCTGCACATCTATCATTCCAGTGTTAATGCTAATTTGTAATTATTTTGCCACTATGGCATACTTATTGCCCTACCTTCCTAATCTTACTACATTTGCACACACTGTACATAGATTTTCTATTGTGTTATTGACTGTACGTTTGTTTATCCCATGTGTAACTGTGTTGTTGTTTTTGTCACACTGCTTTGCTTTGTCTTGGCCAGGTCGCAGTTGTAAATTACAACTTGTTCTGAACTGGCCTACCTGGTTAAATAAAGGTGAAATAAAAATAAAATAAAATGAAAAAGATCCTCTCAAGCTCTGTAAGGTCGGATGGGGAGCGTCGCTTCAGAGCTATTTTCAGGTCTCTCCAGAGATGTCCGATCGGGTTCAAGTCCGGGCTCTGGCTGGGCCCACTCAAGGACAGTCAGTCAGAGTACCAAAGCCACTCCTGCATTGTGTTGGCTGTGTGCTTAGAGTCGTTGTCCTGTTGGAAGGTGAACCTGCTCTGGAGCAGGTCTTCATCAAGGATCTCTCTGTACTTTTCTCCGTTCATCTTTCCCTCGATCCTGACTAGTCTCCAAGTTCCTGCCGCTGAAAAACATTCCCATAGCATGATGCTGCCACCACCATGCTCCAACATAGGGATGATGCCAGGTTTCCTCCAGACGTGACGCTTGGCATTCAGGCCAAAGGGTTCAATCTTGGTTTCATCAGACCAGATAATCTTGGTTCTCATGGTCTGAGAGTCCTTTAGGTGCATTTTGGCAAACTCCAAGTGGACTGTCATGTGCCTTTTACTGAGGAGTGGCTTCCGTCTGGCCACTCTACCAGAAAGGCCTGATTGGTGGAGTGCTGCAGAGATGGTTGTCCTTCTGGAAGGTTGTCCCATCTCCACAGAGAAACTCTGGAGCTCTTGTCAGACTGACCATCGGGTTCTTGGTCACTTCCCTGGCCAAGGCCCTTCTACCCCGATTGCTCAGTTTGGCCGGGCGGCCAGCTATATGAAGAGTCTTGGTGGTTCTAAACTTCTTCCATTTAAGAATGATAGAGACCACTGTGTTCTTGGGGACCTTCAATGCTGCAGACATTTTTTGGTACTCTTCCCAGATCTGTGCCTTGACATAATCCTGTCTCGGAGCTCTACGGACAAATCCTTCGACCTCATGGCTTGGTTTTTGCTCTGACATGCACTGTCAACTGTGGGACCTTATATAGACAGGTGTGTGCCTTTCCAAATCATGTCCAATCAATTGAATTTACCACAGGTGGACTCCAATGAAGTTGTAGTCCATCTCAAGGATGATCAATGGAAACAGGATCCACCTGAGCTCAATTTCAAGTCTCATAGCAAATGGTCTGAATACATTTTTTTTTTTTCAAAAACCTGATTGTGTATAGATTGTTGAATAAAACAATTAATTTAATACATTTTAGAATACGGTGGTAACGTATCAAAATGTGGGTAAAGTCAAGAGGTCAGAATACTTTCCGAAGGCATTATGCCAGGCAAGCTCAATCAAGTGTTTGGAAGAAAACAAATCCTACTTGAACCTAGGTTTAGTATCTGTGTCAGTTGTGTAGTATTGGCTGTTGTGTTCATTCAGTATGATGAAATAAAGAGACTACCATCTCCCTCAATAACTTTAAGCACCAGCTGTCAGAGCAGCTTTCCGATCACTGTAACTGTACACAGCCCATCTGTAAATAGCCCACCCTACTACCTCATCCCCCATATTATTATTTTTGCTCATTTGCACCCCTGTATCTTCTATTTGCACATCATCATCTGCACATCTATCATTCCAGTGTTAATGCTAATTTGTAATTATTTTGCCACTATGGCATACTTATTGCCCTACCTTCCTAATCTTACTACATTTGCACACACTGTACATAGATTTTCTATTGTGTTATTGACTGTACGTTTGTTTATCCCATGTGTAACTGTGTTGTTGTTTTTGTCACACTGCTTTGCTTTGTCTTGGCCAGGTCGCAGTTGTAAATTACAACTTGTTCTGAACTGGCCTACCTGGTTAAATAAAGGTGAAATAAAAATAAAATAAAATGAAAAAGATCCTCTCAAGCTCTGTAAGGTCGGATGGGGAGCGTCGCTTCAGAGCTATTTTCAGGTCTCTCCAGAGATGTCCGATCGGGTTCAAGTCCGGGCTCTGGCTGGGCCCACTCAAGGACAGTCAGTCAGAGTACCAAAGCCACTCCTGCATTGTGTTGGCTGTGTGCTTAGAGTCGTTGTCCTGTTGGAAGGTGAACCTGCTCTGGAGCAGGTCTTCATCAAGGATCTCTCTGTACTTTTCTCCGTTCATCTTTCCCTCGATCCTGACTAGTCTCCAAGTCCCTGCCGCTGAAAAACATTCCCATAGCATGATGCTGCCACCACCATGCTCCAACATAGGGATGATGCCAGGTTTCCTCCAGACGTGACGCTTGGCATTCAGGCCAAAGGGTTCAATCTTGGTTTCATCAGACCAGATAATCTTGGTTCTCATGGTCTGAGAGTCCTTTAGGTGCATTTTGGCAAACTCCAAGTGGACTGTCATGTGCCTTTTACTGAGGAGTGGCTTCCGTCTGGCCACTCTACCAGAAAGGCCTGATTGGTGGAGTGCTGCAGAGATGGTTGTCCTTCTGGAAGGTTGTCCCATCTCCACAGAGAAACTCTGGAGCTCTTGTCAGACTGACCATCGGGTTCTTGGTCACTTCCCTGGCCAAGGCCCTTCTACCCCGATTGCTCAGTTTGGCCGGGCGGCCAGCTATATGAAGAGTCTTGGTGGTTCTAAACTTCTTCCATTTAAGAATGATAGAGGCCACTGTGTTCTTGGGGACCTTCAATGCTGCAGACATTTTTTGGTACTCTTCCCAGATCTGTGCCTTGACATAATCCTGTCTCGGAGCTCTACGGACAAATCCTTCGACCTCATGGCTTGGTTTTTGCTCTGACATGCACTGTCAACTGTAGGACCTTATATAGACAGGTGTGTGCCTTTCCAAATCATGTCCAATCAATTGAATTTACCACAGGTGGACTCCAATGAAGTTGTAGTCCATCTCAAGGATGATCAATGGAAACAGGATCCACCTGAGCTCAATTTCAAGTCTCATAGCAAATGGTCTGAATACATTTTTTTTTTTTCAAAAACCTGATTGTGTATAGATTGTTGAATAAAACAATTAATTTAATACATTTTAGAATACGGTGGTAACGTATCAAAATGTGGGTAAAGTCAAGAGGTCAGAATACTTTCCGAAGGCATTGTGCCAGGCAAGCTCAATCAAGTGTTTGGAAGAAAACAAATCCTACTTGAACCTAGGTTTAGTATCTGTGTCAGTTGTGTAGTATTGGCTGTTGTGTTCATTCAGTATGATGAAATAAAGAGACTACCATCTCCCTCAATAACTTTAAGCACCAGCTGTCAGAACAGCTTTCCGATCACTGTAACTGTACACAGCCCATCTGTAAATAGCCCACCCTACTACCTCATCCCCCATATTATTATTTTTGCTCATTTGCACCCCTGTATCTTCTATTTGCACATCATCATCTGCACATCTATCATTCCAGTGTTAATGCTAATTTGTAATTATTTTGCCACTATGGCATACTTATTGCCCTACCTTCCTAATCTTACTACATTTGCACACACTGTACATAGATTTTCTATTGTGTTATTGACTGTACGTTTGTTTATCCCATGTGTAACTGTGTTGTTGTTTTTGTCACACTGCTTTGCTTTGTCTTGGCCAGGTCGCAGTTGTAAATTACAACTTGTTCTGAACTGGCCTACCTGGTTAAATAAAGGTGAAATAAAAATAAAATAAAATGAAAAAGATCCTCTCAAGCTCTGTAAGGTCGGATGGGGAGCGTCGCTTCAGAGCTATTTTCAGGTCTCTCCAGAGATGTCCGATCGGGTTCAAGTCCGGGCTCTGGCTGGGCCCACTCAAGGACAGTCAGTCAGAGTACCAAAGCCACTCCTGCATTGTGTTGGCTGTGTGCTTAGAGTCGTTGTCCTGTTGGAAGGTGAACCTGCTCTGGAGCAGGTCTTCATCAAGGATCTCTCTGTACTTTTCTCCGTTCATCTTTCCCTCGATCCTGACTAGTCTCCAAGTCCCTGCCGCTGAAAAACATTCCCATAGCATGATGCTGCCACCACCATGCTCCAACATAGGGATGATGCCAGGTTTCCTCCAGACGTGACGCTTGGCATTCAGGCCAAAGGGTTCAATCTTGGTTTCATCAGACCAGATAATCTTGGTTCTCATGGTCTGAGAGTCCTTTAGGTGCATTTTGGCAAACTCCAAGTGGACTGTCATGTGCCTTTTACTGAGGAGTGGCTTCCGTCTGGCCACTCTACCAGAAAGGCCTGATTGGTGGAGTGCTGCAGAGATGGTTGTCCTTCTGGAAGGTTGTCCCATCTCCACAGAGAAACTCTGGAGCTCTTGTCAGACTGACCATCGGGTTCTTGGTCACTTCCCTGGCCAAGGCCCTTCTACCCCGATTGCTCAGTTTGGCCGGGCGGCCAGCTATATGAAGAGTCTTGGTGGTTCTAAACTTCTTCCATTTAAGAATGATAGAGGCCACTGTGTTCTTGGGGACCTTCAATGCTGCAGACATTTTTTGGTACTCTTCCCAGATCTGTGCCTTGACATAATCCTGTCTCGGAGCTCTACGGACAAATCCTTCGACCTCATGGCTTGGTTTTTGCTCTGACATGCACTGTCAACTGTGGGACCTTATATAGACAGGTGTGTGCCTTTCCAAATCATGTCCAATCAATTGAATTTACCACAGGTGGACTCCAATGAAGTTGTAGTCCATCTCAAGGATGATCAATGGAAACAGGATCCACCTGAGCTCAATTTCAAGTCTCATAGCAAATGGTCTGAATACATTTTTTTTTTTTCAAAAACCTGATTGTGTATAGATTGTTGAATAAAACAATTAATTTAATACATTTTAGAATACGGTGGTAACGTATCAAAATGTGGGTAAAGTCAAGAGGTCAGAATACTTTCCGAAGGCATTGTGCCAGGCAAGCTCAATCAAGTGTTTGGAAGAAAACAAATCCTACTTGAACCTAGGTTTAGTATCTGTGTCAGTTGTGTAGTGTTGGCTGTTGTGTTCATTCAGTATGATGTCTGTACCTATGACAGGGCTGTTGTGGTCATCTCCAGCGGTCCAGCTGAGAGTCACGTCGCGGTCTTTAGGGTCAGAGACCTGGAGCTGGGTGGGGGGATCCGGACGGTCTGGAGTGGGAGGTGTGGGGTAGAAATCAATTTAGGGTTAACAGTTCAGCACGAGTTGAGCCCAGTATCAACTTAACACTACATATTGAAAGAAAGAAATACAAATGCTGTAGAAACATTATGCCACATTGTGTCATCGTTATCATATGTTTGTATTGTCATACCAACTGTAGTGGAAAATGTTTCTGAACTCACTAGAGCATGCAGTAAGTTATACCTAGATTACACTGTGTACTGTACACAGCATCAACGTATTACTGCATAATACAACACAACAGAGGTTTGACACATTTTTACATTTCCATAGCAACCATAGTGGAAAATGTACTAAAAACACAGCATTAATGCCTCACTGCATAATAGTACAGTACAGAAGCATCATCACCACATTATGAAAAATGACATTGAAATGGGACATTTCCATACCGACTAGCGTGATGGATCCGCTGGCCTCAGCCATATCCAGGTTAGTGATGACCTCACAGGTGTATACCCCCTCGTCCTCCGTCTGCACATTGGCCACGATCAGGTCCGGCCCCTCAAACGTGTACCTGGATTTAGGGACACATCTTGTCATTACCGTCGCCATTATTATCATCATACGTATACCTTTACCGTAAATAATAATACCGTAATACCGTAAAGAGACGTACAGGTGCTGACACACACAGCGTGTGTTTTCATGAAATGTCAGAACTTTTTGGAGTGTACATTTCTTTTACCATTAAAAATCCTATTTAATCCTAACCCTAAGCCTTAACCTAACCCTAAGCTTAAACCTAACCCTAAAACCCTAAACCTAACCCTTAAGCTTAACAGACTAAATGTCTTTACTTGTCCTCAGCGTATGACTGGAGTTTCTGTCTACGCCTCCTCCATTGGATGTGTGGGGGGGTCAGTTTGGAGTCCACCTGAGCCAGGCAGGTAAATATGGCTGTCTTCCCAGGCTGAACACGCAAAGACCCGGGAGGAGACAGGATCACTGTCCTGTCTGTGAGAGAGAGAGGGTTAGAGAGAGACAGGGTTAGATAGAGACAGGGTTAGATAGAGGGTTAGAGAAAGACAGGGTTAGAGAGAGACAGGGTTAGATAGAGACAGGGTTAGATAGAGACAGGGTTAGAGAGAGCGAGAGTGTGTGTGCTGTGCATGTGAATGTATGAGTCAGCATGAGTCCATAAGGTATGTGTGCATTTATGTATACGTGTGTGTGTGTGTGTGTGTGTGTGTGTGTGTGTGTGTGTGTGTGTGTGCGTCCATGTGTGTGGTTCATGGCCTACTCACTCAGCACCTCCAGCTCGGCGTTGATTGACATGTTGGTGTTGCTTATGGAGCAGGTGTACAGGCCCTCGTCGCCATGGGAGACATTGGTGATCTGGAGGGTTCCATTGGTCAGCAGGTTAACCCTGGGGTCAGCCAGTAGAGAAGCGCCATTGTCCACCTCCCTGGATAGGAAATACACATAGATACATAGATGAATATACAGAAAACACAGCCAGAGAGGGTGGAAAACCGAGAGACAGAACTGTAATGCTCGTTAAACAAACCACTGGATGTCAATGAGGAGAGTAACACATTAGTTCCTTGTGGGAACGTTTTCTCAATCTAATTAAATAATCTAGTTTCATAAAATAGAATAGAAACAGATGCATGTGTGTGTCTCACCATGTAACTTTAGGTCTGGGAGACCCAAAGGTCTGACAGTGTAGAATAGCCTCCTGTCCCTCTATGATGGTGTACGTCTCTCCGTCCACACTCAGGATCTGAGGAGGCAGCTCTGGAACAGGATACCGGGGAACAGGTTTATCAATGCGACCTACTTGTTGTTGACAAATGCAATGAACACACATATGCACACACCACAAAAAAACACATTTTCTCCCACACACAGACACACACACACACACACACACACACACACACACACACACACACACACACACACACACACACACACACACACACACACACACACACACACACACACACACACACACACACACACACACAGAGAGCACCTCCTCACCGATGACAAAGATGTAGGTATTGACTAGGATGGTTCCGTGTTTGTTGTGGGCCTGACACTGGTAGACTGCTGTATCAGTGAAGACCACATCTCTCAGAATCAGAGCTCCATCTCTCACAGTACGCCTGGGGTCCAGGTCTATACCTGGACACACACAGCAAGTCAGCAAGACATTCTACCAAAGCACAATACTGACATATTAAATTAGAAAACTCAATTTTAAGTTAGTTATTTAGAGTTGGCAATAGCCAAAAGACAGGAAATTCAAATGAGCAACCCAACCCTAAATTTGACCTATGTACACTACCATTCAAACGTTTGCGGTCACATAGAAATGTCCTTGTTTTTTAAATTTAAAAAAAGCACATTCTTTTGTCCATAAAAATAACATCAAATTGATCAGAAATACAGTGTAGACATTGTTAATGTTGTAAATGACTATTGTAGCTGCAAACGGCTGATTTATTATGGAATATCTACATAGGCGTACAGAGGCCCATTATC
>CM042399.1:10680506-10698006 GCA_023634145.1 Thymallus thymallus | reverse complement strand
CACTGAGTTAGCTGGAGATAGAGGGAGGGAGAGAGGGAGGGAGAGAGAGGGTGTAGAGGAAGGGAGAGAGGGAGGGAGGGAGAGAGAGGGAGGGAAAGAGAGGGAGAGAGGGAGAGAGAGGGAGTAGGGGGAGGGAGGGAAGGAGGGAAGGAGGGAGGGAGGGAAAAACAGAGAGTGTTTCATACATATGTATAAGTAATTGCAAGGTTGCCCAGAGCTGTACAAAGGTGCTGATACAGCAGTGACAACACACACACATACACACACACAGAGCAGAGGAGGTATGTTACCATAATAAGCCTTTCCCCTCTTTGACCTCTCTCACACAGCCACAGATGCTAACAGCTCTGCCCCAGCCTGTTAATAACAGTGTGTGTATGACAATTGTAACCCAGCATGTGTAGAGCATCTCATTACCAGTGTGTTATGCAGATTACAGAACCCCCCGCTGGCTGTGGGACTCCCTCCTGTCCTGACCATGTATGACCAGTAGTCACACTACTGTAGGCAACACTACAGACATCTGACATGCTCCTATACCCCCAGGTGGGTTTGGCCTGGGGCTATGGTACCATCAGTGTCTCTTTTGATCAATGTGGCTTTGTAACTAACAATGTATGGTCAGTAGTCACACTACTGTACCATGGTGACTGACGTTATTAGTAGTGATTGACAGAGATTGACTAGTACTGCTATCTAGGGTGTTACTATGGTGGCCAAGGTCAAGCTACAGTGTGTTACCACGGATACTGACATCCGCCTACTAATTACAGGATGTGACAGTCCGAGTGATAGGCTCCTTGGAGAGGATGGTGCGGGTGCTCAGGCACAGTGACTTACAGGTGTAGTCTTTAGTTGTACTATGGTGTTACCATGGTGACTGAGGCACAGTGTACTTACAGGGGGTTACGGTGAGGCTGATGGGTTCCTTGGAGAGGATGGTGCGAGCATTGAGGTACTGGGCGTTACAGGTGTAGTCGTTACGGTTGTCGTCGGCTGTAACGTGAGAGAAGTAGAGGTTCCCGTCCCGGCCCTGGGTCACACGATCATTCAGCACAATGTGACGGAGTCCTGGACGGGAGGGACGGAGGGTAGGGGAGAGGGAGAAAGGGAGGGAGAGAGAGAGAGCAGAGGGGGAAGAGAGAGAATATTGGTTATTAATGTTTTACTCTGCAAAAAGAAAACACACTATGACATGTCAGATGGTTAAAGAGATGGTGAGACAGACTGATGGAGAGACAGACTGACAGACAGATAGAGAGAGAGACTGACAGACTGATGGAGAGACAGACTGACAGACAGATGGAGAGACAGACTGACAGACAGATGGAGAGACAGACTGACAGACAGATGGAGAGACAGACTGACAGACGGAGAGAAAGACTGACAGACGGAGAGAAAGACTGACAGACAGACGGAGAGACAGACTGACAGACAGACGGTGAGACAGACTGACAGACAGATGGAGAGACAGACTGACAGACAGATGGAGAGACAGACTGATAAAGACAGATAAGGATGAGTAAACAGCTGGAGAGAGAGATAGAGAGAGAGCAAGATAGAGAGAGGGAGATAGAGAGCAAGGGAGGGAGAGAGAAAGAAAGAGAGAGAGAGAGAGAGAGAGAGAGAGAGAGAGAGAGAGAGAGAGAGAGAGAGAGAGAGACTCACTCTTGTCCATCCAGTGAATGACAGGAGGATCAGTGCTGAAGGGAGGATTACATTTCAGTATCACACTCTCTCCTTCTTCCACCTTCCTTTTCACCTTCTTCTCTTTCTGGAGGGCCGGGATGTCTGAAAAGGAGACATGTTGTTATAAGCATGTGTGAGCCCTGTTTTTCTGTCAACTCATATCACGTACTGTATGTGCCAATTATTATTCTGACTCAAAACAAGATCATTATGAGTTGTAACTAAGACATAAGAGTTGGTCCTCTGTAGCTCAGTTGGAAGAGCAGGGCGATTGCAACACCAGGATATCGGGTTCAAATCCCAGTATCATCCGTAGGTAAAATATTTATGCACTCGACTTGAAGTCGCTTTTCGATAAAAGCGTCTGCTAATTGGCATATTACATAACAGTGTTATACATGCTCATAACAAGTCTTACAATGCTAAATACCGGTTGCCTTAGGCAAGCAGCAGACAACTTGTTTACTGCCAAACGGCCGCAATGCACAAGAATAATTTGAGAAGTTAGACATTATTTATAGATCATCAAATTCAGGAAGTTTAAGAATTTTATGAGAAATCTTCAAAGAGCTATCAAGTTGCAGTGTTATGCTCCAGAAGTAGGATGCTGGATTCTTTGTCAGTCATTACACAGTGTGTGTGTTTGCTCTTCCTCTGTTCTCATTGTTAATACTCCCATCAGACCTAGCAGAGTAGAGATGTTGTCGTTCTGTTACTGCATGACATTAACTAGACCTCGTTTCTGGGGAAACCGTTGTCAGGGAAACTGAGAAGGAGATCGCTGGAGACAGAGAGCTGGAGATACAGGTAGATGGTAGATTGGATAAGCTCCTTACTTTAGTTATGGGGTTGTGTGTGAAAGAGAGAGAGCGTGTGTGTGTGTGTGTGTGTGTGTGTGTGTGTGTGTGTGTGTGTGTGTGTGTGTGTGTGTGTGTGTGTGTGTGTGTGTGTGTGTGTGTGTGTGTGTGTGTGTGTGTGCATGCGTGCATGTGTGCGTTTCAGGCAAAGGTAAGAAGTACACTACCGTTCAAAAGTTTGGGGTCACTTAGAAATGTCCTTGTTTTTGAAAGAAAAGCACATTTTTGGTGTAGACATTGTTAATGTTGTAAATGACTATTGTAGCTGGAAACGGCAGATTTTTACATAGGCGTAGAGAGGCCCATTATCAGCAACCATCACTTCTGTGTTCCAATGGCACGTTGTGTTAGCTAATCCAAGTTTATCATTTTAAAAGGCTAATTGATCATTAGAAAACCCTTTTGCAATTATGTTAGCACAGCTGAAAACTGTTGTGCTGATTAAAGAAGCAATAAAACTGGCCTTCTTTAGACTAGTTGAGTATCTGGAGCATCAGCATTTGTGGGTTCGATTACAGGCTCAAAATGGCCAGAAGCAAAGAACTTTCTTCTGAAACTCGTCAGTCTATTCTTGTTCTGAGAAATGAAGGCTATTCCATGCGAGAAATTGCCAAGAAACTGAAGATCTCGTACAACGCTGTGTACTACTCCCTTCACAGAACAGCGCAAACTGTCTCTGACCAGAATAGATAGAGGACTGGGAGGCCCCGGTGCACAACTGAGCAAGTACATTACAGTGTCTAGTTTGAGAAACAGACGCCTCACAAGTCCTCAACTGTCTCAATGTCAACAGTGAAGAGGCGACTCCGGGATGCTGGCCTTCTAGGCAGAGTTGCAAAGAAAAAGCCATATCTCAGACTGGCCAATATCTCAGACTGTTCTTTTGCCCATCTTAATCTTTAATTTGTATTGGCCAGTCTGAGATATGGCTTTTTCTTTGCAACTCTGCCTAGAAGGCCAGCATCCCGGAGTCGCCTCTTCACTGTAGACGTTGAGACTGGTGTTTTGAGGGGACTATTTTATGAAGCTGCTAGTTGAGGACTTGTGAGGCATCTGTTTCTCAAACTAGACACTCTAATGTACTTGTCCTCTTGCTCAGTTGTGCACCGAGGCCTCCCACTCCTCTTTCTATTCTGGTTAGAGACAGTTTGCACTGTTCTGTGAAGGGAGTTGTACACAGCGTTGTACGAGATTCATTTCTCAGAACAAGAATAGACTGACGAGTTTCAGAAGAAAGTTCTTTGTTTCTGGCCATTTTGAGCCTGTAATCGAACCCACAAATGCTGATGCTCCAGATACTCAAGTAGTCTAAAGAAGGCCAGTTTTATTGCTTCTTTAATCAGCAGTTTTCAGCTGTGCTGACATAATGGCAAAAGGGTTTTCTAATGATCAATTAGCCTTTTAAAATGATAAACTTGGATTAGCTAACACAACGTGCCATTGGAACACAGGAGTGATGGTTGCAGATAATGGGCCTCTGTACGCCTATGTAGATATTCCATAAGAAATCAGCCATTTCCAGCTACAATAGTCATTTACAACATTAACAATGTCTACACTGTATTTCTGATCAATTTAATGTTATTTTAATGGACCAAAAATGTGCTTTTCTTTCAAAAACAAGAACATTTCTAAGTGACCCCAAACTTTTGAACGGTAGTGTATATAAGCGATGAGCCTCAGTTGTAGGTCCCATGTGTTAACAGCTCAGCGCTCTATAAAACACACACTCAGCTTTATAGGGTCTCTGACCATGGCACTATAAATTGTTATGTTATTGGCCATAAAGCAACCAATAGCTTTGCTCACATAATATCAATTCTAAATAAAATGTGGAGCCAGGGAGACTCTGACCAGAGCCCTGCATGACGTCTCAACTTAAATCTCCACATTGACACTAAAAACCTCTCAAGTGTAGGAATATTTTGAAAGAAGTGATTTAAATGTTTTGGTTGGTTGGAGACTCTTAACCTTGAAGTCACTCACTCTGTATTACTTTCTCTCTCTCTGTGAGGGAGATTTGACCATTAGTAGTTTACTGATCGTCAGCAGTCGATACAAATCATTAGGTCTACTAATGTGCAAAAAAGGAAGTATGTTCAAGTGCCAAACCTTTGTTCCAATATCCGCACTAGTATATAATAAAAACATGAACTGTATTTGGTTGGCATTCTAACTGGAACGTTGCTGGAACATTAGAATGCTTATTAGAATGTTGGATTGGAGTTTCTGGTTTACTCACTCTCAGTGATGAGCTGGACCTCGTTAGAGACTGCAGTGCCCAGCTCGTTATCAGCGTAGCAGCTGTATTTGCCCTGGTATTGGCTCATCGGCCCTGACCCTTCCCCTGTTGTCATGAAGGTTCCGGAACCCGGAGACATCGACAGGCCAGGGTAATTGGCTGGGATAAATTCCACCCCATCCTTTTTCCAACGGAACCTGAGAGAGAGAGATGGGGGAGGGGGAGGGAGAAAGAGATAGAGAGAGAGAGAGAGAGAGAGAGAGAGAGAGAGAGAGAGAGAGAGAGAGAGAGAGAGAGAGAGAGAGAGAGAGAGAGAGAGAGAGACAGACAGACAGACAGACAGACAGACAGACAGACAGACAGACAGACAGACAGACAGACAGACAGACAGACAGACAGACAGACAGACAGACAGACAGACAGACAGACAGACAGACAGAGAGAGACAGACAGATAGACACAGAGAGATAGAGAGATAGAGAGACAGACAGACACAGAGAAAGAGAGATAGAGAGACAGACAGACACAGAGAAAGAGAGATAGAGAGAGACAGAGAGAGCAGAAGAAATAGTTAAAGCCTCAATGTGACATTTACACAGCCTAACCCTGCATTTGTTTGACAAAGGACGAGGAAAGAGGTCAAGGGGCGAGGGAGTTGGAGGCTACGTCCCAAATATCACACTATTCCCTACGTAGTGCCTTATGGGCCCTGGTAAAAAGTACTATATAGGGGGAATAGTGTCATTTAAGGCTTATACAATTGTGATATTAATCTTTTGCTCTGCAAATTGAGCTTTTTCCACTTAGCAAAAGTAGAGACATTAAAGAGATTGAACTAGATCTTAAGCACTTACAAATTCATAGCCTACTGTACTAAACGGATGGCGTTTTACACAATTGTGCACAATTTCCAAGGACACGTTTTGGCTCGAAAGCGCTACTTTCAAAACTACTGACAAAAAATTATTCAAAACCTTTTATAAGGCATCTTTAAGAGACAGTCCCTTGAGGGCAACAATCTATTTCTCCCTTGTTAGTGTGACTGTGGGGAGCTGTGCTCTCAAGTAATACTAATGTTACTCCATAGCCTCTTCAGATATCTGCTATGCTGCAAGAATACAGGGACATATCATGTCCCTTAGAGAACATAACTGCAATTAAGAAGTTCTAAAAGGGGGAGGGGGGAGAGATAAAGTTGAACTGCAATCAAGAGTGGTTTTTAGCGCAGTAGGTTATTTTTATACGTGTTATTATATTGTGTGTTCTATTGTGTATTATATTGTGTGTTCTATTGTGTATTCTATTGTGTATTCTATTGTGTGTTCTATTGTGTATTCTATTGTGTATTCTATTGTGTATTCTATTGTGTGTTCTATTGTGTGTTCTATTGTGTGTTCTATTGTGTTATTCTATTGTGTGTTCTATTGTGTGATTCTATTGTGTTATTCTATTGTGTGTTCTATTGTGTGTTCTATTGTGTATTCTATTGTGTTATTCTATTGTGCATTCTATTGTGCGTTCTATTGTGCGTTCTATTGTGTGTTCTATTGTGTTATTCTATTGTGTGTTCTATTGTGTGATTCTATTGTGTTATTCTATTGTGTGTTCTATTGTGTGTTCTATTGTGTATTCTATTGTGTTATTCTATTGTGTATTCTATTGTGTATTCTATTGTGTGTTCTATTGTGTGTTCTATTGTGTATTCTATTGTGTATTCTATTGTGTGTTCTATTGTGTATTATATTGTGTATTCTATTGTGTATTCTATTGTGTGTTCTATTGTGTATTCTATTGTGTATTCTATTGTGTTATTCTATTGTGCATTCTATTTTGCGTTCTATTGTGCGTTCTATTGTGCGTTCTATTGTGTGTTCTATTGTGTATTCTATTGTGTATTCTATTGTGTGTTCTATTGTGTGTTCTATTGTGTGTTCTATTGTGTATTCTATTGTGTGTTCTATTGTGTGTTCTATTGTGTATTCTATTGTGTGTTCTATTGTGTGTTCTATTGTGTGTTCTATTGTGTATTCTATTGTGTGTTCTATTGTGTATTCTATTGTATGTTCTATTGTGT
The DNA here is from genome assembly GCA_023634145.1 of Thymallus thymallus. Classification (NCBI taxonomy): domain Eukaryota; kingdom Metazoa; phylum Chordata; class Actinopteri; order Salmoniformes; family Salmonidae; genus Thymallus; species Thymallus thymallus. The sequence continues at coordinate 10,691,144 of CM042399.1, read as the reverse complement.
GTTCTATTGTGTGTTCTATTGTGTATTCTATTGTGTATTCTATTGTGTATTCTATTGTGTGTTCTATTGTGTATTCTATTGTGTATTCTATTGTGTGTTCTATTGTGTATTCTATTGTGTGTGTGCGTGTGCGTGTGCGTGTGTGTGTGTGTGTGAAAACAGTGTCATTGTATAGTAACTAACTCTGGAGGAGGGTTTCCTGATGCTTCGCAGGTCAGAAGGATGTCTTCAGCACCGAACACAGTGATGGACTCAGGCTGAGTGGTGATCACTGGGGGCTTCTTAACTGGAGAGGAGACGCACACACGCACGCACGCACACACACACACATAATCAATCAATCAATTGTATTTATAAAGCCCTTTTTACATCAGCAGACGTCACAAAAGTGCTATACAGAAACTCTGCCTAAAATCAAGCAATGCAGATCGTGTTCATACATACATACATACACTACCGTTCAAAAGTTTGGGGTCGCTTAGAAATGTCCTTGTTTTTGAAAGAAAAGCAAATTTTTTGTCCATTAAAATAACATCAAACTGATCAGAAATACAGTGTAGACATTGTTAATGTTGTAAATGACTATTGTAGCGGGAAACGGCTGATTTTTTAAAATGGAATATCTACATAAGCGTACAGAGGCCCATTATCAGCAAACATCACTCCTGTGTTCCAATGGCACGTTGTGTTAGCTAATACAAGTTTATCATTTTAAAAGGCTAATTGATCATTAGAAAACCCTTTTGCAATTATCTTATCACAGCTGAAAACTGTTGTGCTGATTAAAGAAACAATAAAAATGGCCTTCTTTAGACTAGTTGAGTATCTGGAGCATCGCATTTGTGGGTTCAATTACAGGCTCAAAATGGCCAGAAATTGTCACGGTTGGGTGTAGAGAGAGACCAAGGAGCAGCGCAGCGATAGTTCGACATTGTTTATTTTAAATACAAACACAAATGTCACGAACTATGCAAACAAAACCAACGGTGCAAATAACAAACGGAAACACACTTACTGTGATTGTTGAAAATAATTTAGTGCCTAAATACAATCCCCAATCAGAGACAACCCTGTACAGCTGTCTCTGATTGAGGATCATTGCTTCCCCTAGTTAGGGTGTGAGGGCTCGGCTGTGGTCCTACCACTCCCCTTATCGGGAGTAAGGTCTAACCACAGCCAAACCCTCACAGAAACAAAGAACTTTCTTCTGAAACTCGTCAGTCTATTCTTGTTCTGAGAACTGAAGGCTATTCCATGCGAGAAATTGCCAAGACACTGAAGATCTCGTACAACGCTGTGTACTACTCCCTTCACAGAACAGTGCAAACTGTCTCTAACCAGAATAGAAAGAGGACTGGGAGGCCCCGGTGCACAACAGAGCAAGAGGACAATTACATTACAGTGTCTAGTTTGAGAAACAGACGCCTCACAAGTCCTCAACTGGCAGCTTGATTAAATAGTACCACAAAACACCAGTCTCAACGTCAACAGTGAAGAGGCGACTCTGGGATGCTGGCCTTCTAGGCAGAGTTGCAAGGAAAAAGCCATATCTCAGACTGGCCAATAAAAATTAAAGATTAAGATGGGCAAAAGAACACAGACACTGGACAGAGGAAGATTGGAAAAAAGTGTTATGGACAGACAAATCTAAGTTTGAGGAGTTCGGGTCACAAAGAAGAACATTCGTGAGACACAGACCAAATGAAAAGATGCTGGAGGAGTGCTTGACGCTGTCAAGCATAGTGGAGGCAATGTGATGGTCTGGGAGTGCTTTGGTGGTGGTAAAGTGGGAGATTTGTACAGGGTAAAAGGGATCTTGAAGACGCCATGCCATACCCTGTGGACGGTGCTTAATTGGAGCCAATTTCCTCCTACAACAGGACAATGACCCAAAGCACAGCTCCAAACTATCAAGAACTATTTAGGGAAGAAACAGTCAGCTGGTATTCTGTCTATAATGGAGTGGCCAGCACAGTCACTGGATCTCAACCCTATTGAGCTGTTGTGGGAGCAGCTTGACCGTATGGTACGTAAGAAGTGCCCATCAAGCCAATCCAACTTGTGGGAGGTGCTTCAGGAAGCATGGGGTGAAATCTCTTCAGATTACCTCAACAAATTAACTATAATGCCAAAGGTCTGCAAGGCTGTAATTGCTGCAAATGGAGGATTATTTGACGAAAGCAGTTTGAAGGACACAATTATTATTTCAATTAAAAATCATTATTTATAACGTCGACTATATTTCCTATTCATTTTGCAACTAATTTCATGTATGTTTTCATGGAAAACAAGGACATATCTAAGTCACCCCATACTTTTGAACGGTAGTGTACATACATACATACATACACACACACACACACACACACACACACACGCTACATTAATTGTGTCTGGTAGCAGTCAGTGTGTGATTTACACCGAGCAGTGCTGCCGCCCTGTCCCTGACCTGCTGTGGTCACATGATTGGCCTCTGACTCGCCACAGAGCCATACAGACACTACCTCACTGTAAAGAACATTTAAAAGCCCTCATACTGTACCCACAAAACACTGTGCTGCCTACATCAGACACTGTCTCCTTGACAAGAACCCAGTGGCGCTGACTACACTAGAACCCACCAGAACCCCCTGCTGAATCTCAGTAGCCCCTGCTGTGAGGCTGACTAGTCACTGAAAACCCACAGCCCTAAAACCACTGTTCCCATAGATCTGAGGTTAGCACTCTGAGTAGAGCTCACTGTGCTGCCTACATCAGAGTTTAAACCACTTACTAGAAACCACAGCCCTGTTTAAGCAAGAGATATCTGTTGTTTGCATGGCCTGCGTCTCAACCCACCACTGTGCTATAAACCCTGTGCTGACTACCTCGGACATACACAGACACCCCCAGTGACTAGAACACACAGTCCTAGAGCCCGTAGTCCTACTAACTAGAGCCCGTAGTCCTACTAACTAGAGCCCGTAGTCCTACTAACTAGAGCCCGTAGTCCTACTAACTAGAGCCCGTAGTCCTACTAACTAGAGCCCGCAGTCCTACTAACTAGAGCCCACAGTCCTACTAACTAGAACCCGTAGTCCTACTAACTAGAGCCCACAGTCCTACTAACTAGAACCCGTAGTCCTACTAACTAGAGCCCACAGTCCTACTAACTAGAGCCCACAGTCCTACTAACTAGAGCCTGTAGTCCTACTAACTAGAGCCCGTAGTCCTACTAACTAGAGCCTGTAGTCCTACTAACTAGAGCCCGTAGTCCTACTAACTAGAGCCCGTAGTCCTACTAACTAGAGCCCACAGTCCTACTAACTATAGAGCCCACAGTCCTACTAACTAGAGCCCGTAGTCCTACTAACTAGAGCCCACAGTCCTACTAACTAGAGCCCGTATTCCTACTAACTAGAGCCCGTAGTCCTACTAACTAGAGCCCATAGTCCTACTAACTAGAGCCCGTAGTCCTACTAACTAGAGCCCACAGTCCTACAGCTCAACTGTGTTACCTACATTCTGACTGTCACAGAGGTTAATAGCCCACTGACTAGAGCCCACAGACTTACAGCCACATGCAGGGACTGTATCACAGAGAGACTTGCGGATAGCAGTCAGTTCATTTCAAAGTATTACTGAATCTTGATGGGGAATGTATTCATTCATATCACTTCAAAATCCCCCACGAGAATAGACGACAATGTAAGCTGAGAGAAAGAGAGAGAGAGAGCACTGCAGGGAGAGAACATGGCTTGAGATCAGAGGAAAGTGAGTGTGTTTGAATGCAAAGGAGGCGTAATATATAGCGTAATACATAGCGTAATATATAGTGTAATATATAGTCTAATATATAGTGTAATACATAGCGTATTATATAGCGCAATATATAGTGTAATATATAGTGTAATATATAGCGTATTATATAGCGTATTATACAGTGTAATATATAGCGTAATATATAGTGTATTATATAGTGTAATATATAGTGTAATATATAGTGTAATATATAGCGTATTATATAGCGTATTATATAGTGTAATATATAGCGTAATATATAGTGTATTATATAGTGTAATATATAGTGTAATATATAGTGTAATATATAGCGTAATAATAATATATAGTGTATTATATAGTGTAATATATAGTGTAATATATAGTGTAATATATAGCGTAATATATAGCGTAATATATAGCGCAATATATAGCGTAATATATTGTGTATTATATAGTGTAATATATAGTGTAATATATAGCGTAATATATAGTGTATTATATAGTGTAATATATAGTGTAATATATAGCGTAATATATAGTGTAATATATAGCGTAATATATAGCGTATTATATAGCGGAATATATAGCGGAATATATAGCGTTATTATATAGCGGAATATATAGCGGATTATATAGGCATAATATATAGTGTAATATATAACGTAATATATAGCGGAATATATAGCGGAATATATAGCGTAATATATAGTGTATTATATAGTGTAATATATAGTGTAATATATAGCGTAATACATAGTGTAATATATAGTGTAATATATAGCGTATTATATAGCGGAATATATAGCGGAATATATAGCGTATTATATAGCGGAATATATAGCGGAATATATAGCGGAATATATAGCATATATATAGCGTAATATATAATGTAATGGGAAGAGAAAAGACATCAGGATAGTTTTTCCTCTCTTCTGTTTCTACTGTCTTACTGTTCTGTTACGTCCATAAAACACCCACTCAAACCAAATGGCACCTTATTCTCTATGTAGTGCAATACTTTGGACCAGAGCTCTGCTGTATATAAGGGAATAAGGTGCCATTTGGGACACATTACTATTCTATACATTCTATATTCACATTGGTTTTATGTCTCCTGTTAGCTTTTTATGTTCCGGTTTTTGGTGTGTGGCCTGGACATTTTTTATGTATTTTTTCCAATTACCTTTGCAGTGTGAACAATTTTCTCTACACGCTGAGTCCCATTGTATTACATTGGAATAGAGGTCAATGGTACTTGTTGGATAGGTTCTGATTTGACTCTGAATGAAAGAGACAGGTCTAGTTTCACCAATATATTTACATTATGTAACTTAGGGAGGTGAATGGGTAAAGGAGGGCAATATGGGAATATGGAGATGGAAGGAATGATAGAGAGGAGAGACAGAAAAAGTGACAGAAGGCGAGATGGAAGTAAGAGGGAGAAACAGGTAGATATGGAGGGAGCAAATGATTTAAGGTCAATGACAGGGAGGGAGACAGAGAGAGGGATGAGAGAGAGAGAGACCAGAGAGAGAGAGAGAGAGAGAGAGAGAGAGAGAGAGAGAGAGAGAGAGAGAGAGAGAGGGATGAGAGAGAGCGAGACCAGAGAGAGACAGAGAGAGAGAGAGAGGGATGAGAGAGAGAGAGAGAGAGAGAGAGAGAGAGAGAGAGAGAGAGAGAGAGAGGATGAGAGAGAGAGCGAGAGAGAGAGAGAGAGGAGAGAGGGATGAGGAGGAGAGAGAGGATGAGAGAGAGAGAGAGAGAGAGAGAGAGGGATGAGAGAGAGAGAGAGAGGAGAGAAGAGAGAGAGAGAGAGAGAGAGAGAGAGAGAGAGTCGAGAGAGAAAGAAAGAGACTTAAATGACAGATTCCCTAGTGACAGAGATATGAGACAGTTTTTCAGCTGATCAGATTCTGTCAAGCTGCTGCAGGCGCTGCAGTGCTCCATTATTGGAAGAAGAACAGTTAGGTTACACTTGGATTTAGTGGTTATATTCCTCTATTATTTCCCTCTCTCTTATAGACTTTGTTTATATTTCCTCCTCTCTTTAAGCCGCCCTTTCTCTCTCTCCCTCTATTTCCTCTCTTCTACCAGTAGGTGTTCCCTCCTCCGAGAGGGAGAAAACAAGACTACGCACGTCTAGACTCCCCGAAGTGAAGAAGACACAGTAGTGCTAGATGTATCAAGGTGCAGTGCGATGCTGAAGGTTTGTATTGTGTGCTGTGTTTTGTAGGAATCGTGATAATCTTCCTCATAATGAAAGTGTTTACTATAGGGCTTTTGGCAACAGCTGCACTTACAGCTCTTGTTGTACTTTAACAAACAGAAATACATATGAATAGACACACATCAATAAGGTTACAAGCAGAAAGAAGTAAAGCACTTACATTCATTTATTTGGTCTTAGTCCAGAGCGGCAAGAGAACGAGAGAGAAAAAAATAGAAAGTGTGTTAGATAGTCAACACAGTCTGTCAGGAAATCACAGTGAGGAAAAGACAGACAGACAGAGTGACTGGACTTAGCTCAACGTCAGCTCCTCACTTGCCTTGCAAATTCCCAATTTCAAAATGGGATAATTGATGATTACACAGTTACCACCCAAGGGCTATAAAGCTAGTGTGAAGCTAGTTGATTGCAATGGTCTGACACATTTTTTTGGGGGGTTGATGATTTCAGATGTGGGTTGTGTATTGATTGTGGTGACTGTGGTGACTGTGGTGACTGTGTCAGTGACTCTCATTGCCATTAGACGAGGCTCATTAATTCAACAGGAGACACCTTGAACTTTACAATCCCCAGAATCTGATCCTCCCCCTCCTCTTCCTCCCCATCCTCCTCATTTTCCTCTTCATCCTGCTTTTACTATTCAACCTGTCTCTCCTCCTCCTCCTCCTCCTCCTCCTCCTCCTCCTCCTCCTCCTCCTCCTCCTCCTCCTCCTCCTCCTCCTCCTCCTCCTCTCTTACTGACACCTTAATTCTCAGGGGGAGCTCTACTGCTTTTCATCACTGTCAAACTATATCTGTGTGTGTGTGTGTGTGTGGTGTGTGTGTGTGTATGTGTGTGTATGTGTGTGTGTATGTGTGTGTATGTGTGGTGTGTGTGTGTGTGTGTGTATGTGTGAATGTGTGTGTATGTGTGTGTGTACGTGTGGTGTGTGGTGTGTGTGTGTGTGTGTATGTGTGTGTGTGTGTGTGTGTGTGTGTGTGTGTGTGTGTGTGTGTGTGTGTGTGTGTATGTGTGAATGTGTGTGTATGTGTGTGTGTACGTGTGGTGTGTGGTGTGTGTGTGTGTAGGAGTGATACGTGTGTTGGAGTGGGTGAAGGTCTGAGTGAGCCATTGATCCATGACTTAGATGAATAACAGAACAACAATAGCAGCCGCAGCACCAAACGCAATTCTTCATCTAACTCCCTCACTCTCAAATGGCAATCAATTCACTATATAGTGCACTACTTTTGACTGGGGCCCATAGTGCTCCAGTCAAAAGAAGTGCACTACATAGGGAATAGGGGGCCATTTAGGACGCATCCACATTTCTACCTCAAACTCTGTTATTAAAGCAAAGCTCTAGGACACTCAGCAACCTCAGAGTTGAAGAATCAATGTCCCTGCAGTCCCACAAACTCAGCTGTTTTTTTATGCTTCGATATTGCGTGTGTGTGTGTGTGTGTGTGTGTGTGTGTGTGTGTGTGTGTGTGCATGTGTGAGTCTGCTTTTTGCGTTGTATAACTCAATTCCCTGTTGAATTACCCTGGCCCTCCACTCCAAATCTGATTTGCACTAAAGGAAACCAGATGAATAGAATGACTAATCAATGAGTTGAGGTAATTAATTACAAGGTAAATAGACACAGCGTGTATCCAGTACAACCACAGACTGAACGGCCAAGACTCCATAACCACGGTGTTAAATATGCAGATAGAAATGCCATGGAAAGAACTTAGAATCCAGTCTGTTCTGTTCTTAGAATCCAGTCTGTTCTGTTCTTAGAATGCAGTCTGTTCTGTTCTTAGCATCCAGTCTGTTCTGTTCCGGACGGTACATTTCTATCTGCAATACTGATGAGTGTGACAATCTAGTTAGGATATCTCAGTCATTATTTGACATTATTATGAGCAGTGACTGTACATGTACATTGATGTGTGAATTAATTTAAGAAGGTGTACTCACAGTTGGAAGGTATGTGTATAGCTGCTTGGCTGAGCTGGGGAGTGTGGGTTAGGAGGAGAGAGAAGAGAGGGAGGAGGAGGAGGAGAGGGGTGCGTCGCCCCCTACTGCCAACCTGCTGTCGCTGCTTGTGAGGCATTGCTCACTGTCCCATCAAAGTCCCACCTGCTCAACACACACAAAACGCACAGAGGGCAATCTGCATGAGTGTGTCTCTCTGTCTCACTCTCTGTCTCTCTCTCTCTGTCTCTCTCTCTGTCTGTCTCTGTATCTGTCTCTGTCTCTGTCTCTGTCTCTGTCTCTCTCTCTCTATGTCTCTGTCTCACTCTCTCTGTCTCTCTCTCTCTCACTCTCTCTCTCTCTCACTCTCTCTGTCTCTCTCTGTCTCTCTCTGTCTCTATCTCACTCTCTCTCTCTCTGTCTCTCTCTCTGTCTCTCTCTCTGTCTCTCTCTCTCTGTCTCTCTCTCTGTCTCTCTCTCTGTCTCTGTCTCTCTCTCACTCTCTGTCTCTCTCTCTCACTCTCACTGTCTCTCTCTCTCTCTCTCTCTCTCTCTGTCTCTATCTCACTCTCTCTCTCTCTGTCTCTCTTCCTTTTCTTCTACCTTGTTTCCTTGTGCTTTAGCCTCTCTCTCTTTCGCTCAGGTCCACGCCCTCCTGCAGTCTTCCCTATGAAAGATAAAAGAAGGGGGGAGCAGGGAGGGAGGAGAGGAGAGGGAGGGGCAAGGGGGCATGTGTCAGAATGAGAGACAAATTACCCTGCACCATGTGGTCAAAGACTAGAGAGAGCCAGGCAGAGAACTAACACACACGCATGCCCGCATGCACACACACACACACACACACACACACACACACACACACACACACACACACACACACAACACTAACACACACACACACACTAAACAGATGAGCGAGACAAAACATTTCTATAAAGAGAACCAGCAGTAAAAAGAAAAGTGCATTTAGGTAATTACATTGGTCCTTCCATAAGGGACAGTGGTCAATCAGAGAAATAGATGGCGTCAACACCACAATACTGAACTAACAGACGGTCTAAGAGACCATATGGAGCCGAGAAACCAGAGGTAGATAGATGAAGTGTCACATCAGATAATAGACAGAAGCCAAATAGCTAACTAAAAATGCATTTGTAATTAGATAACGCTTTTTGAGCTCCATTCATACGTGAAGAACTCCAGTGGCTAGGCTACGTCTGTGGTTGTGTGATGATAAGGGTGTGTTAAACAAGACACAGGAAAGAGCAAGACATGACTAATTGACAAAAGATTCTTTGACAAATGATCAATTAGATTGAGTGGTTGAGCTCTATTGAAAGACTCAAAGACTACCTCCCTAATTGTGATGGTGATAAGTAGTTGTTAAAGGCGCCATCGTCAGTCATGTTGTGGAGGCTAGGAAGCCACACAGTCTCTCCATCTGTACCCTCGGCGGCCCAGTCGGCACACACAGAGCCACAAAGCATGGCCTGCTTTGCTTTCCACTGGCGCCACATTAAATTGACTGATTGTTAAGCTAGGCTCAATATGAAGTACAATAGATTGTTGGATTGCTATTTGCTACAGTACAACAGTACATCATGACGACAGAAAGGCACTGAGTGACAGGAAACACTTAGAGAGGGAGAGGAAACAAACGCCAGGGAGAGAAGGATTTTGGCTGGCTTGGTAACAAGGCCAATGGTTATAAGAACAGCTGCCAGTATCGAAGAAGAGTTTTGGCTCTACACACAACTGTTAGCTGGCAAAGCCAAACTAGAGTGATGGGCGACCTTGGGGAGAGGGGGGGGAAGGTTGGAGGGTGGTAAAGAGAGAGGGCAACCCTGCATGAGGGAGAGGAGAGGGGAGAGAGGGAAGACGGTGGAGAAAAAAATGGAGGAAGGAAGAGAAACAAGGGATGCGAAGGAATAGTAATTCTCTTTTATCTTCTCCAGTAATGGCTGCTGGTCAGTTAATTGGCACGGATATCTCCATGTCAGTCAGTCACACTGACGCAGACGACGGGCTCATTCTAATAGCTGCAATGGAATGAATGGAACGTTATCAATCAAACACACAGAAACCATGTTTGACACCATTCTATGAATTCCATTCCGGTCATCAAAATGAGCCTGTCCTCTCATTTGTCCTCCCACCATCCCCCACTGACACGATTGAACAATATCTGGGAAAAGGGGTAGATAGAGTGAAACCCATTCAGCGATTCCAACTCCAAACACTGAGAGAAAACATACAAACCAACCGAGAAAGACTGAGTTCAAAAAAGAGAACAGCGATTAGAAGTGAAACACACCCAATAAGCCAGTTTAAACTAATAACATTACGGGTAAATGGTCCATTAGAGAGTCACTTCACCTGTCAGTCTTACAATGGCCAGCGAATGACAGAGGCGGTGGAGGAGAGGAGGGACAAGAGGAGGGGGAGATGGAGGAAGGGAGGGGTCTGTGTGGGGAGGGGGTGATGGAGGAAAGGAGGGGTCTGTGTGGGGAGGGAGTGATGGAAGGTGTGTGGGGGGGGGGGGTGCAGTGTGTGTGTGTGTGTGTGTGTGTGTGTGTGTAGGAGAGTGTTGGCTCTACACACCACTGTTAACTGGCAACGCCAAACTAGACTGATGGGTGACCTTGGGGAGAGGGGGAAGGTTAGAGGGTGGTAAAGAGAGGGGGGAGGAAGAGAGGCTAGAGGGAGA
>CM042399.1:10368006-10675506 GCA_023634145.1 Thymallus thymallus | reverse complement strand
GTTTTAGTGCTAGTCCGATCGCCTATATTGTAGTTGCCACTCTCCCATCTGTCTGTTTCTCTCTGTCTCTCTCTTTTGCTCACTCCCTCTCTCTCCCTCTCCCTATCTCTCTCTCTCTCTCTCTCCCTCTCTCTCTCTCTTTCTCTCTCTCTCTCTCTGTCCCTCTCCCTGGCAGGGTAATTTTTAATACATGAGACTGTTGCAGTGAGGCTACTCTCAGAGCTCTCAGCCTAGTGAAATAATACTTGTATCACCTTGCTACCGGTTTCTACACCTTCTGTGGCATGGCAAAAATGATGGCTACTACTACTCTGTTTGTCATGTCTTACTGTGTGTGTGTGTGTGTGTGTGTGTGTGTGTGTGTGTGTGTGTGTGTGTGTGTGTGTGTGTGTGTGTGTGTGTGTGTGTGTGTGTGTGTGTCACAGGAGGCTGCTGAGGGGAGGATGGCTCATAATAATGGCCGGAATGGAGCTAATGGAATCAAACACATATAAACCGTGTGTTTGATGTATTTGATACCGTTCCACTGATTCCGCTCCAGCCATTACCACAAGCCCTTCCTCCCCAATTAAAGTGCCACCAACCTCCTGTTGTGTGTGTGTGTGTATGCACGCATGCCTGCAGTACTAATGTAAGGACATACCATTAATGGATCAGATCTACTGATTTGTATGAGGATTGTGGACTTAAATGGCACCCTATTTACTTTACAGTGCACTACGTTTGACCAGGAAGTGTGCCATTTGGGACACGTATTATCTGTTCTTCAGTTTAGCACTATAATAGAACCTGTCAAAGAGAGATGAGTGCCGATTTCCTTGTCACTTTTTTATCAATCTTCCTCTACCGTCCTCTACCTCTTCTGTCACTATCAACCCCCTAGATACGTGGCACTAGGCTTAAAAGGTTTTTTTTTTCACTCCCCCCTCCCTTGCTTACACAATACAATTCTCACCCCTCCCATCCTCCATCCATCTCTCCATTTCTCCATCCTCCGTCTATATTCAACACTTTGCTCTGCTCTGACCCTTCAATGTAATAAAGTCCTCTGACCAAATTGCCTTGGACAAAAGGCAAATATAACTGATTCATTCATTCCAACTTTATTGGAAAGGGGGGCTCTTTACGACATGACGAACCGAAAGCAATCTCTCTAATATGCCTGTGCTTTCCTCTGCATTTAAAAGGCAATATAACATATGGCCAAAGAACAGCAGGGGTGACGTTTAAATGTAAATGAAAGGTTACAAGAAAAAAGAACACTCTAAATGACATATAGAAGCGTATCTACAAATAGACAGACCAACAACTGTGTAGATATAAATAACACGATTAGATTCAGTTGGCATTCCAGTCATTGCTCTTAGAAGTCATACAGTGTGATTATAAACACTCTCTCTCTCCTCTAACTATCTCCATCTCCCTCCCCCCTCTCTCATTTTCCCAATCCCCCTCTCCTCTCTAAAAGCCTGTACCCCCTCTCCCTCCCTCCCTCCCTCCCTCCCCCTTCCCTGTGGCTTGTCAGGGTTAAGGGCTAATATAGGAGTGACAAAAAGCTGGAGAAAATAAAGGTTGTCAGGTGGGACCTACTTCAGCCCACTCCATCCGCGTTGTCATGACAACGGGGTTTCTCCACATAGCAACAGCATCCCCCCTCCTGACTACACATAGAAATGCAGTTATTCATACACACGTACAGACAACCAACATGCTCCCTCCCGGTTAGCAGTTATCACTCATATTCACATGTGCATGCAAGCACATAAAGTCTCAGACACACACACACTCAATGTCTCTCTCTTGCGCCTGTGCACGCACACGCACACACACTCTTTCAGTCTCTTTTACCTCTCCCCAACTCGATCCCTTCTCCTATACTATCTTTCTCCTTCCCTCCCTCCCTCCCTCCCTCCCTCCCTCCCTCCCTCCCTCCCTCCCTCCCTTCATCCTATAGTCTATACTGTCTGTCTTTACTGCAGAGGGAGGAAGCTACAGCCGGCAGGTTTGTTTATTTATTGATGTTTTCCCCCTCAAGACACAATAGGAGGAACAGAGGAATGGATGGAATAAAAGAAGGGATGAATAATTAAAGTGAAGGAGTGGACTCATTAAGAGAACAGTGGGCTTCAGAAAGGAGGAGAGGAGAGGAGGATGAAAGGAGGGGGAGGAGAGAGGAAAGGAGAAGGATGGAGGAGAGTAGGGTTGTACATGTTTATGGGGTGGACGAGGAGAGGAGAGGAGAGGAGGGGGGTATACATGTTGAGCATGGCCTGGTGGGAGAGAAGAAGAAAGTAAAGACAAGGGAAGAAAGAAAAAAGAAAGAAAGAAAGATAGAAAAAAAGAAAGAAAGAAAGAAAGAAAGAAAGAAAGAAAGAAAGAAAGAAAGAAAGAAAGAAAGAAAGAAAGAAAGAAAGAAAGAAAAAAAGAAAGATAGAAAGAAAGAAAGATAGAAAAAAAGAAAGAAAGAAAGAAAAAAGAAAGATAGAAAGAAAGAAAGAAAGAAAGAAAGAAAGAAAGAAAGAAAGAAAGAAAGAAATAAATAAAGAAAGACACCTAGAAACAAGTCAATTAATCAAACAAGAAATTTCAATAAATAAATCATTTTTCAAGTATGGGCTCATAAAAGTCAAGGGCCCATAACAATTATTAGATTGCATAAAAAACCTGGGTTGAGTGTAATAGTTTCTATCTTGTTCCCTCCACCTCTATTTGTGTATTATCTAGTGTATCATGTCTCGATGTGTCTCTCTGTACTGTGTGTGTGTGTGTCAGTATACAAAACATGTGTACAAAACATTAAGAACATCTTCCTAATATATAGTTGCACTCCCATCTTTGGCCCTCAGAACAACCTCAATTCGTCGGGGCAGGGACTCTAAAAGGTGTCGAAAGCATTCCACAGGGATGCTGGCCCATGTTGACTTCCCACAGTTGTGTCAAGTTGGCTGGACGTCCGTAAGGGATCATAGATTTCACCTGGATTCATCGGGTCAGTCTTTGTCATGGAAAGAGCATAATGTTTTGTACACTCAGTGTACACTCTCCATGTAATAGAGTGTGTCTTAATCCCTAGATGTGTCTCTGTGCCAGGTGTGTATCAGTAGATCAGCTATCAACGTGTCAGTCAGCCAGTTACCAAGTCAGATAATCCTCTGGTCAGATAATGGAGACTCCTATAGATGGACACCTACATCCTTTGATCTCTGGTAGCCTATTAGTCCCACACTTTGGCTCAAATTGACTGGATCGCATTGGTATGATTATTGGTCTGGGCGATCTAGAGCGATCATTTATCATGTGACAGGCGAAAGATCACATTTGGCGTAGTCGGCAGGATTAGATACTAAGAATAATATAATCAGTAACCTCCAAGGTTACTATAACATAGATCAGAAAATACATTGAAGAATGAATGTGTTTATAAAAACTGGGGTGGAGCTTAATAAACATGCATGAAAATACTGTGATCAAAATGCATGGGATGTGGAGGCAAAATAACAAGCTGTTAAGGCATCGAACAAACCAGCCATTTCCAGCCTCTTAGTAGACTACACACACACACACACACACACACACACACACACACACACACACACACACACACACACACACACACACACACACACACACACACACACACACACACACACACACACACACACACACACACACAGCCTGTGGGTCTCGTTAGCTTGCTTCGTTAGTGACATCATCAGAGAGACACTGTGACTGCGTCCCAAATGGCACTATTGTTCCCTAAATAGTGTGTTTCTTTTGACTGGCACCCTTTGTAGGGAATAGTGTACCATTTGGGATGTTTTGCTGTGCCGTAGGACACGCTCCCTAATTGCAGACTGACACACCCTAGCTGCCATGGAGATGAGGCACAAACCCACACAGATTTTCCCACAAACACACTGCAAAACATGAATCCAGCAAGCACATCCAGACTAAATGGCTTCTCACATGATCGGACCGGGAAACTAATCTACATGACCTACACACTGAATGGGATATAAATACAATGAACCAGGTAGACTACTACAGTACACGCAAAATATTAAATAAGGAATATGTAAAGCTCCATATAACAGAGATACTAGGCCATAGAGATACAGTATGTATCTATTCAGTGGCCTATAACAAGGAGTAGAGATATATTATGTACTGTAGAGGCCATACAGAAACCCATAAGAAGCGGTAGATAGGCCATTAATATGTAGTCATAGGCCAAGACGTACATTACAGAGAAATGGTGGCATACAGAATATCCTACAATAACAAGCCATAATGAGACCTACAGATAGGCCAGGACCGAGGCGTCATCATAACGCCTAGGCCTTTGTCAACATTAGCCTGTGTAAATAGGAGCAATCATGACATGAAATTAAGCAGAAAACCCATTACCAGTGACCTTCTCTCTCTCTCTCTCTCTCTCTCTCTCTCTCTCCTTCCTTCACTCTTTCTCTACCTCTCCCTCCTCCTCCTGTCGCTCCCCCTCTCCCTTTATCTCGCTCATCCACCCTCTACTCTCCTTCTGTCTCTACCTACCTCCCTCTCTCCTCTCCTCCTCCCCGGTCGGAGCAAAAAGCCTTGTTGTTTTTCTCGTTCAGATGGTAACTATGACCTTCAATTCTGTTTTTTTATTCCATTTTCAAAAGACACACACAACAATTGTTTGCCGAGACACAGGGTTGGGGGTTCATCCCTGTGTGTCTCTGTCCAATCCCTCCATCTCTCAGAGTGAGAGATTATAAAGAGATTAGAGGACTATCCATGACAGGGGGAAAAAAAAGTCTACGGGAGGAGAGGAGTGAGGGATGAGGGGAGATCTAGGAGGTAGAATCAGTAGACAGTATCTGTCAGAGTAGGCCAGGGAGAATAGCTGACATCAGCTTCACAGTATCTCACAGTGTTAGGACAGACAGAAAAACATTGGGAGGGAAGGAATAACACTAAACCATGAATAACACTGTCATTTACAACACCATAACAACAGCCAAATGAAACAACAGCACTCAAGGTAACGTGGCATAGTCACTAACACTGGTACGGCAGAAGCACATTTAAGAACAGCCAAAATGAAGACACTATTTCATTGTAATGACGCATCTATTAAGAGATATAGATATGCTATGCTACTTTCTGAGGAGGCAGGCTCAGGTCCTTCAACGTGTGCAGTAAACTACTGCATACTTTCTACCAGTCTGTGGTGGCCAGTGCCATCTTTTTTGCAGTGGTGCGCTGGGGCGCCAACATTAAAGCCGGTGAAGCTTCTCGGGTAAATAAGCTGATCAGGAAGGCTAGCTCTGTTCTGGGGATTAACCTTGACACTCTAGAGGAGGTGGTGGAGAGAAAGATCCTGGCCAAACTGCTGGCGATCATGGACAATGTCCCCCATCCTCTGCATGCCATGGTTCTGACACAGAGGAGCACTTTCAGTCACAGACTGATCCCACCACGGTGTGCCAGAGAGTGCTACAGGAGGTCCTTCCTGCCGGCGGCTATTATACTATTTAATGCCTCACAGGGGTGCCGTGCCGTCGGCAATACAGACCTGGAACTGTTGGGGTGTTAGGACCTAGTTTAACAATTATTCATCCATCCGTAAGTCACTCATTCACTCAGGACTTATTTATTCATTCAGGTCTGTATATACATTTTCATGTACAGTTGTTATATCATATCAGATGCAATATTGTAAGTAATTCTTGGACTGAACTTACGTAGGCATTCACTCAGGAATGCATATTAGTATCCTGTCAGTTGTATCTTTTTTCATTGCTTTTAGTATATCGAATGCGTGCATTTATCTGTAATTAAACCCTGCACTAAGGACTGTATTTTAAGGGAATTACTATTATTACCCTAAATGATATCATACACACATTTAGCTATTTAAGTATCTCTTCCTGTCATTTACCTGTACAGTTAATGTAACCATGCAAATATTCACTTACCTGTACATTTAACTGTACATTTACCTGTACAGTTAATTTAACCATGCAAAATATTCACTTACTTGTTCATTTAACCAGACTGTATATTAAGTAAACTATTATTACCCTCACTTATATCATACGCACTTTTAGCTATTTAAGTAAGTCTCTACCATCGACCTGTATAGTATAGTTAACCATGCAAATACTCCTTATTAATCTATATCAACTTGCAATCTTTTATTTTTTTGTATTTTTTTTCACCTAATACTGTAACGATGTATAGTGTACATACAGTGGGGCAAAAAAGTATTTAGTCAGCCACCAAAAGTTCTCCCACTTAAAAAGATGAGTACTTTATATCATAGGTACACTTCAACTATGAGAGACAAAATGAGAAAAAAAAATCCAGAAAATCACATTGTAGTATTTTTATGAATTTATTTTCAAATTATGGTGGAAAATAAGTATTTGGTCACCTACAACAAGCAAGATTTCTAGCTCTCACAGACCTGTAACCTCTTCTTTAAGAGGCTCCTCTGTCCTCCACTCGTTACCTGTATTAATGGCACCTGTTTGAACTTGTTATCAGTATAAAAGACACCTGTCCACAAACAGTCACACTCCAAACTCCACTATAGCCAAGACCAAAGAGCTGTCAAAGGACACCAGAAACAAAATTGTAGACCTGCACCAGCCTGGGAAGACTGAATCTGCAATAGGTAAGCAGCTTGGTGTGAAGAAATCAACTGTGGGAGCAATTATTAGGAAATGGAAGACATACAAGACCACTGATAATCTCCCTCGATCTGGGGCTCCACGCAAGATCTCACCCCATGGGGTCAAAATGATCACAAGAACGGTGAGCAAAAATCCCATAACCACACGGGGGGACCTAGTGAATGACCTGCAGAGAGCTGGGACCAAAGTAACAAAGGCTACCATCAGTAACACACTACGCCGCCAGGGACTCAAATCCTGCAGTGCCAGACGTGTCCCCCTGCTTAAGCCAGTACATGTCCAGGCCCGTCTGAAGTTTGCTAGAGAGCATTTAGATGATCCAGAAGAGGATTGGGAGAATGTCATATGGTCAGATGAAACCAAAATATAACTTTTTGGTAAAAACTCAACTCGTCGTGTTTGGAGGAGAAAGAATGCTGAGTTGCATCCAAAGAACACCATACCTACTGTGAAGCATGGGGGTGGAAACATCATGCTTTGGGGCTGGTTTTCTGCAAAGGGACCAGGACGACTGATCCGTGTAAAGGAAAGAATGAATGGGGCCATGTATCGTGAGATTTTGAGTGAAAACCTCCTTCCATCAGCAAGGGCATTGAAGATGAAACATGGCTGGGTCTTTCAGCATGACAATGATCCCAAACACACCGCCCGGGCAACGAAGGAGTGGCTTCGTAAGAAGCATTTCAAGGTCCTGGAGTGGCCTAGCCAGTCTCCAGATCTCAACCCCATAGAAAATCTTTGGAGGGAGTTGAAAGTCTGTGTTGCCCAGCGACAGCCCCGAAACATCACTGCTCTAGAGGAGATCTGCATGGAGGAATGGGCCAAAATACCAGCAACAGTGTGTGAAAACCTTGTGAAGACTTACAGAAAACGTTTGACCTCTGTCATTGCCAACAAAGGGTATATAACAAAGTATTGAGATAAACTTTTGTTATTGACCAAATACTTATTTTCCACCATAATTTGCAAATAAATTCATTAAAAATCCTACAATGTGATTTTCTGGATTTTTTTTCTCATTTTGTCTCTCATAGTTGAAGTGTACCTATGATGAAAATTACAGGCCTCTCTCATCTTTTTAAGTGGGAGAACTTGCACAATTGGTGGCTGACTAAATACTTTTTTGCCCCACTGTATGCAGCCATCCACCCATACTATGCAATGTTTTTTTATAGCTTTTTTGTACTCCAGACTTCTTGTATTTTGATACTTTTTCATACTGCCGCTCTATGTATCATGTATCGTGTGTATTTTCGTTCTGGCATTTTGCACCTGCCCTGTGTTTTTTTGTAGCTGCTTGATGAAGAAATTTCCCCTCTGGGATCAATAAAATATCTATCTATCTATCTATCTATCTATCTATCTATCTATCTATCTATCTATCTATCTATCTATCTATCTATCTATCTATCTATCTATCTATCTATCTATCTATCTATCTATCTATCTATCTATCTATCTATCTATCTATCTATCTATCTATCTGGACCTGTAATGATACGTTCATTAAATACTTATAAATGTGTAATGAATAGATGCATTATGGATATATACAGTACAAGTCAAAAGTTTGGACACACCTACATTGTAGAATAACATTTAAGACATCAAAACTATGAAATAACACATATGGACTCATGTAGTAACCAAAAAAGTGTTAAACAAATCAAAATATACTTTATTTTAGATTCTTCAAATAGCCACCCTTTGCCTTGATGACAGCTTTACACACTCTAGGAATTCTCTTAACCAGCTTCATGAGGTAGTCACCTGGAATACATCTCAATTAACAGGTGTGCCTAGTTAAAAGTTAATATGTGGAATTTATTTCCTTCTTAATGCGTTTGAGACAATCAGTTGTGTTGTGACAAGGTAGGGGTGGTATACAGAAGATAGCCCTATTTGGTAAAATACCAAGTCCATATTATGGCAAGAACAGCTCAAATAGGCAAAGAGAAACGACAGTCCATCATTACTTTAAGACATGAAGGTCAGTTAATTTGGAAAATGTCAAGAACTTTGAAAGTTTCTTTAAGTGCAGTCGCAAAAAACATCAAGCTCTATGATGAAACTGTCTCTCATGAGGACCACCACAGGAAAGGAAGACCCAGAGTTACCTCTGCTGCAGAGGATAAGTTCATTAGACTTAACTGCACCTCAGATTGCAGCCCAAATAAAAGTAACAGACACATCTCAACATCAACTGTTAAGAGGAGACTGCATGAATCAGGCCTTCATGCTGCAAAGAAACCACTACTAGGACACCAATAAGAAGAAGAAACTTGCTTGGGCCAAGAAACACGAGCAATGGACATTAGACCGGTGGAAATATGTCCTTTGGTCTGATTTGAGATTTTTGGTTCCAGCCGCTGTGTCTTTGTGAGACGCAGAGTAGGTGAACGGGTGATCTCTGCATGTGTGGTTCCCACCGTGAAGCATGGAAGAGGAGGTGTGATGCTGTGGGGGTGCTTTGGGCACACTTAACCAGCATGGCTACCACAGCATTCTGCAGCGATGCAGCATCCCATCTGGTTTGTGCTTAGAGGGACTATCATTTGTTTTTCAACAGGACAATGACCCAGGTTGTGTAAGGGCTACTTGACCAAGGAGAGTGATGGAGCGCCTCCACAGTTACCCAACCTCAACCCAATTGAGATGGTTTGGGATGAGTTGGACAGCAGAGTGAAGGAAAAGCAGCCAACAAGTGCTCAGCATATGTGGGAACTCCTTCAAGACAGTTGTAAAAACATTCCTCATGAAGCTGGTTCAGAGAATGCCAAGAGTGTGCAAAGCTGTCATCAAGGCAAAGGGTGGCTACTTTGAAGAATATAAAATATTAAAATATATTTACACTTCTTTGGTTACTACATTATTCCATATGTGTTATTTCATAGTTTTGATGTCTTGTAGAAAATAGTAAAAATAAAGAAAAACCCTTTAATGAGTAGGTGTTCTAAAACCTTTGACTTGTACTGTAGGCAAAGTCAATTTTTACCACACTCACACAAGAAAACAATAAATCCACTAAGAAGCCAAACCAACATCAACATGAGACTAAGGACCTTTGAACTAATTTAGCTACAACACTGAGCAGTGAGAACAGGCAGTGAGAACAACCAGCATTGTATAGTGTAAAAGGAGTGTGAGTGTGTGTACGTGTAGGTTGCATGGTGTGTGTGTATGTGTGTCTAGGCAGGTCCCCAGGTCCCCAGAGTTAGGTGATAAGTGGCCCGTGGCGTGGAACGGAAAACACAGCCGCCATCGACACCACCTTGTGTGACAAGCAAGGCGCGCACACACACACACACACAAACACACACACAGACACAACACACTTGTTTCCACAGGGACGCGCCCTGAGGAGAGGACTAGGCAGTGCGACAGATGCTGTCACCCCTTAAGACTGTGACCTGTAGCCTTTAACCCCTACACACATCAGGTCAGCCATCTGAGACGCTCTGAGACACCAAGGTCACGTACTGCGGCCCCATAATCACATCACTCATATAGAGACAGACCAACTGTCAGCAGAAACATGGGAGGGGGTTTTTGTTTTATCTAGGAATATCTGCAGGATTCTCTTGCAAATTATATATTATCCCAATGGGACTAACCTGTATATACAGTGCATTCGTAAAGTAATCAGACCCCTTGACTTTTTCCACATTTTGTTACGTTACAGCCTTATTCTAAAATCTATTGAATCCTTTTTTTCTCATCAATCCACACACAATACCCCATAATGACGATGCAAAAACAGGTTTTTAGAAATGTTTGCAAATATATTAAAAATGAAGAACAGAAATACCTTATTTACATAAGTATTCAGATCCTTTGCTATGAGACTCGAAATTGAGCTCAGGTGAGTCCATCTGTGGTAAATTCTATTGATTGGACATGATTTGGAAAGGCACACACCTGTCTATATAAGGTCCCACAGTTGATAGCGCATGTCAGAGCAAAAACCAAGCCATGAGGTCGAAGGAATTGTCCGTAGAGCTCCGAGACAGGATTGTGTCAAATATCTGGGGAAGGGTACCAAATAATTTCTGCAGCATTGAAGGTCCCCAAGATCACAGCGGCCTCCATCATTCTTAAATGGAAGAAGTTTGGAACCACCAAGACTCTTCCTAGAGCTGGCCGCCAGGCCAAACTGAGCAATCGGGGGAGAAGGGAGATGGTCACTCTGACAGAGCTCCAGACTTCCTCTGTGGAGATGGGAGAATATTCCAGAAGGACAACCACTTCTGCAGCACTCCACCAATCAGGCCTTTATGGTAGATTGGCCAGAAGGAAGTGACTCCTCAGTAAAAGGCACATGACAGCCTGCTTGGAGTTTGCCAAAAGGCACCTAAAGGACTCTCAGACCATGAGAAACAAGATTATCTGGTCTGATTAAACCAAGATTGAACTATTTGGCCTGAATGCCAAGCAGGGACTGGGAGACTACTCACGATCGAGGCAAAGATGAATGGAGAAAAGTACAGAGAGATCCTTGTTCCAGAGCGCTCAGGACCTCACCATCCAACAGGACAACAACCCTAAGCACACAGCCAACACAACGCAGGAGTAGCTTTGGGACAAGTCTCTGAATGTCCTTGAGTGGCCCAGTCAGAGCACGGACTTGTCATTATGGGGTATTGTGTGTAGATTGATGAGGGGAAAAAAACAATTGAATCCATTTTAGAATAAGTCTGTAACCTAACAAAATGTGGAAAAAGTCAAGGGGTCTGAATACTTTCCGAATGCATTATATAAAGGTTTAATAGAAAAATATTTATGCATTTTGATCTTCCATTAATGGTAGTTTTTTTCTTACCTTTAGAGTTAGACATTTTGGGGGGAGAATTTATTCAGTGAATGAATGATTATTTTTATTTATTTTTGCTTCATATGACGTTAAGCTACTACTCGATTTCACACAGCTCATTGTCAAGCATAAGCTTCCCCTCCAGCTTAACTCTTGGACGTACGTACTTTGTAAACATTTGCCAGGTCTAGCTAAGTTAGCCTTAATCACAGTCAATTCCCCCTCAACCACCACATGGAAATGAGCTGTAGGCAGGACAAGGTCAGGAGGAGGAAAGCTTTTCTATAACATTTGCATGGTGGCTCAGTGGCCAAACTACCAGGGAAATGACATGCTTGGACAGGCACGCACGGAGACGCATGCTGTGCAGCGTATTGGCATGCCCGTCTACGTGACTCACATACACAAACTCACACACGCACGGACGTGCACCAACGTATGCAGTCACACACGGGAGATAATGCAATATAAACTGAAAGTGGATCCAGTCATGGATATGTTATCACATAATTACAATCCCTATTTCAATACCTTGATGAGTTGAGACACAAAATGGAAGAGATAGTGATCAGGGATAGGTCTGTAGAACCAGAAAATCCTTCCCTAAACTACTATCTAAAATAAAACGTATTGCAGTAGTTCCAGAAAAACTATTAGCCCATATTACAGTATATTACTATTTCAAAGAACAAATCCCCATCCTGCCTTTAATAATCTCTAGAATTACATTAGCTAAAGTAGTCCCAGAAAACCTACAACCATATCATATTAACCCAATAAAACCTTTCTCGTCATCCTACCTTTCAAAATGTCTAGAATCACATTTTAGTAGTTCCAGTCAGAAAACCTACAACCATATTCCATATTCAGTATGTTTCCAGAAATCACATTAGCCCAATAAACCAAATAGGAGGAAAGCTGCTCTTGCTTGACTTTCATCATCATCACATAGCAATTAACCAGGTCAGACCGATACTACTTCTTCACTGCTAGCCCTATTAACTTTGTTCAAAGTTGCACTAGCAGCACTTACTCTTTAAGTGTTCCAGATCTAATCACATAGACAGGCCTGGTGGGAAAAGAGAGGAAATGAGGAGAGGAGATATACCTCCACTTACAGATGTAGGATCTTAATTTGATCCAGATTGCTACAAACAGGAAAATAATCCTGCAGCAACAGGAAATGTGAATTATTATGTGGATAATAATTTCTGACATTTTGTGTAGGGATTTCTTAAGGGAAATCAAGTCTGAAATTTCAAAGAGGAAATGTCAAACTTCAGAAGCCTTTAAATCCTCAAATGCACTACAAGTTTTCCTGCAACAGGGTAATCAAATGAAGATTCTACATCTGTTTAGGCAGTCTATTGAGAGAAAGACGGAGGAAGGGAGGGAGGGAGGCGGGGAGGGAGGGAGGCGGGGAGGGAGGGAGGGAGAGAGATGGGTGGAAAGTACAATGTGTGTGAGCGTGTGAGTGCTTCTGTGTGTGTGACGGCTCAGAGGAGAATGCACCCACCAGAACTATTGCCTCTCCTCTCATTCATCCTGAGCTGCACCACAGAATATTACACTACGATTCTGCTGCCTCTCAGCTTTTTTTCCAGCACAAAATACAACCCCACACACACACACACACACACACACACACACACACACACACACTGCCACTAAACCGACGTTAGATCATATGGTTTGAGTTATTGTCTGACAGCTAAAGTTGGGTTAAGGGGATTTGCCTGCCATTCAAATGCTGTTCAAAGAGAATGAAAGAGGAGGGAGTTAGTTTGCATGGTGGTGAACTGAACTAGCTAGGCCTGCAGGTCTGGGATCAGGAGGATGCTGTTAACTGGTTGGTAAACATGTCAGTGTGTGTTTACTTAGAGGGCTGGTGGAGATCTGTATCGCAACATCGCATGACTCATTCTGTTTGTTCGAGTGTGTGTGTGTGTGTGTGTGTGTGTGTGTGTGTGTGTGTGTGTGTGTGTGTGTGTGTGTGTGTGTGTGTGTGTGTGTGTGTGAGCGCAACTGTCAGTGTGCATTTCTGCACTGTGTACCAATGCAAGGAGTCAATATCGCCCTCCCCTTTTCTCACCCTGTCATCACCATGGCAACCCCTTGACTCGAGCCACAGCATGCAGCAATATTTCACCCATCCCCCAATCCATCCCCCACTCCGTATCTCTCTCTCTCTCTCTCTCTCTCAGTTGACTCTCTTGTTCATCTATCTCTACTTCATCTCTCATCGCCTCTTCTTTTCCATTTCAATCTCCTCCCGCTCCTCAGTAATATCTGCCGTCATGTTATCTGGAGTTGAGAGATCTCCTTTTTCCTCATATCTGCAGTATATCTCCTATCTTCTCTCTGTCACTCTCTCAGCATCTCTCTCCTCTCTGTTTTCATTTCCCCCCGTTCACTCCCTCCATCACTGCAAAGCTCACTCACTCCTCACTTCAGCTCCTACAGTAAGTCACTCCATCTCTCCTTCTCCACGCCCCTTCCAACCATCTCTCCCTCTCTTTCCCTCCCTTCCTCCATCTCTTCTTGCCTCTAGAGCCTGTGGAACAGCGTGTGGTATTTCTACAGTACATTACACCTTCATTAGGACCAGAGAACAGCTGATCCAGTGCTTTAATCACAGGTAACGTCATATTAACCCCAACCGTCCAATCCTATCAAGCTTTTCTCACACCATTCCATTCCAGGCAATTATAGAGAATTAATTTCCATAGCACACTGCAAATTTGTGATCGGAATTTTAACAGCCACATAGTTAAATGTAACACTTTCTTTGAAATGATATATGACCATTTCAAATAGCGTTAAACTAACATTTTTCAAAGCGTTGATGAACTTAAATTAACACTTTATTAGAGCTGATGCTGTAACACTTTCTCAGTGTTAGGGAAAAACATATGTAGTGTTAGTATTTATTTTCTTATTTTTTGGGGGGGAGGGGTTAACAAAAAAACTAAAAAAAACCAGGTATAAAGCCTTACTTACAGATTTCACAGGGTGCCTTTCGAGTGAATGTTATAGTATCCCGCCCATGACTGTGTTTGTAAGTGACAGAGACCTGGTTGTTGCATTCATCTCAGTAATAATCAATCAATCAATCAATGAAATATATTTATAAAGCCCTTTTTACATCAGCAGATGTCACAAAGTGCTATACAGAAACCTAGCCTAAAATCCCAAACAGTAAGCAATGCAGATGTAGAAGCACAGATTAGTTTAGAATTGGATTAGTTTAGAATACAGAAACATAGATATTAAAACAAACTGTTCTAAAAATCAACCTGCAACAAAGCATGCTGGGAAATATGACAATGAGGACCCTCCCACAGAAATAAACTCAACACAATGGAGTAACATCAACACCATGCAGTGTTGATTCCACTGTGATTCAAAGATTCTTCATACATGCGTGCGCGAGTGTCAACACAGTCTCGGCTCCAGCCCATAACTCCCATAATATCTGTTATCATCGTCAGTACAGTACATGATGAGGCAGCAAATTCAATCATTACCAATAGAGGCCGCTGAGGGAATCTATTTGAAGCGAAGCAGTCTTGTCCTTTCCACAGCGTTAGACTGAGTCCCAAGTGGCCCTCTATTGCCTACATAGTACACTACTTTTGACCACCAGAGCCTATTTGGAATGCAGACTTAAACTGGGCCCTCTCAAAGACACTGTGTTATCTTCACACAGCAGCACTGCCTTGGTCCAGGGAGGCCGGCGGGCAAATCCATGTGGGTGTGTGTATGTGTAAATCCCCCCCCCTGTTCACCTCCATCACAACATTAGCTACAGCTCACATCGCTGTTGTTGTGAGGATCAAGGACATGACATTTGACTTCACTCACATCAATTTCAATAAAGCCAGTCAGTAGAGCATCTATTGAAAGGCGTAAAACTGAATCAACAGACAAAACCTGTTCCATAATGTCCGTCTGTCTGCAATTCTAGTTGTCCTGTGTGTGCGTGTGCGTGTGCGTGTATGTGTGTCGATTTTACTTTAGACAGACAGTGAAGGGGTCTAGAGAGTATCTTTAGCCTGTCCCATGTGTATACTGTGAATAAGCAGAGTAGGGATTTCAGGCTCTCTTTCAGGCGCTGCTATCATTTTCAGTGTGCAGTGTGTGGCTGCCTGGCTGGTCTCTCCATCCCTCCTCCTCTCATTGCCTCTCTCTCTCAGAATTTGGCCTCCTTTGAGTAGATCCAGCTCTTTCTTTCTATGGTCCCTTGCTTATGAAAGATGTCAGGATCCTATCCCCCCACCATAGCCCCCCCCCCCCCCCCCCCCACTCAGCAAGAGAGAGGGAGGACAGAGAGAGAGAGGGGGGGGCAGAGAGAGAGGGGGGGGGGGGGCAGAGAGAGAGGGGGGGGGGGCAGAGAGAGAGTGGGGGCAGAGAGAGAGGGGGGGGGCAGAGAGAGTGGGGGGGGGCAGAGAGAGAGGGGGGGGCAGAGAGAGAGGGGGGGGCAGAGAGAGAGGGGGGGCAGAGAGATAGAAGGGGGCTGATAGAGAGAGGGGGGGGGCAGAGAGAGAGAGGGGGGGCAGAGAGAGAGGGGGGGCAGAGAGAGGGGGGGCAGAGAGAGGGGGGGGGCAGAGAGAGGGGGGGGCAGAGAGAGAGAGAGAGAGAGAGAGAGAGAAAGGGGGAGGGAGAAGAAAGATAGAAAGAATGAGAGAAAGAGAGGAGGAATCTGTGCTGACCTTTCCCTAAGGCTAGAAGACCAGTTGATGAGCCTGAGATGAGGAGTTCTGCTGACAAGGTCTGACACTGTTCACACACACTTGTGCGCTGCACATGGGCTCATCCAACTGGGTACACAGGTGATGAACGCTCACACACACACACACACACACACACACACACATACACACACACACACACACACACACACACACACACACACACACACACACACACACACACACACACACACACACACACACACACACACACACACACACACACACACACACACACACACACACACACACACACACACACACACACACACACACACACACACACACACACACACACACACACACACACACACACACACACACACACAGCTGGGTGAAGGGGCAGATGGGGAGGAAGCGTACACCACTATAAAAGCAGTCTGTAATGGCTGCTAACTCAATTGACTCAGTAATTCAGCTCTAACCATGTTGACCATGCTGGTTAGGGGAAGTAGAGTACAGGAGAAGGGGTCAGCAAGCACTGCCAGGAGACAGCTAACATGTGTCCAGTCATCACAATGTCAATAACAAGGGGTAGTGGTACAGGGCCAGGATATCTTCCTGATCACGACCAGGGCTAGTTACACCCAATAACCCAGAGATATTTCCTGCTCAGGTTTATAGTCAAGAAAAACATGGAAGAAAATACAAAAAAGTGTTTTCCTTCCAAAGTTTAGAGAAAAACACAGGTGGATAAAAGCACTGCATAATAGACCATGGAGCTGGATCCCAGGCACACACAGAGGGGCAGGCTGGGAGTGTAGTTTGATCCATCAGAGATCCACCCTTGTCTGTCAAAAGGACATGCTGTAGCATTTTAACATTTACATTTTAGTAATTTAGCAGACGCTCTTATCCAGAGTGACTTACAGGAGCCAGTGGTGTAAAATAAGTAAAAATACTTTAAAGTAGTTTTGGGGGGTATTTCTACTTTACTATTTATATTTTACTTTTATTTCACTACATTCCTAAAGAAAATAATGTACTTTTTACTCCATACATTTTCCCTGACACCCAAATGTAATCATTACATTTTAAATGCGTAGCAGAACAGAATTTATTTTCAAATTCACGCACTTATCAAGAGAACATCCCTGGTCAACCCTACTGATCTGGCGGACTCACTAAACACACATGCTTTGTTTGTAAATGATGTCAGAGTGTAAACAAAAAAAGACAAGAAAACTGCGCCGTCATTTACTTTTTACTTTTGATACTTAAGTATATTTAAAATCAAATACTTTTAGACTTTTACTCAAGTCGTATTTTACTGAGTGACTTTCACTTTAACTTGAGTCATTTTCTATTAAGGTATCTTTACTTTTACTCAAGTATGACAATTGAATACTTTTTCCATCACTAAAGGAAAACTCTTTTGGTATGCGTTTCTGGGGCTCCCAAGCGGCGCAGTGGTCTAAGACACTGCATCTCAGTGTTAGAGGCGTCACTACAGACAACCTGGTTCGAATCCAGAATGTATCACAACCGGCTGTGATTGGGAGTCCCTCAATTGGCCCAGTGTCGCTGGTGTTGGCCGTCATTGTAAATAAGAATTTGTTCTTAACTGACTTGCCTGGTTAAATTAGTCCATTGTTGATATAAAATGTATTGCATGTCAGCAATCAAGTTGTGCACCAAAGTTGTGTTTTTCATCATATCAACAATGTACTAATGAAACAAATACCAAAAGATGGTTTTTGGATGGAGTTTTCCTTTCAAGTGCCTTGCTCAAGGGCACGTTGGCAGATTTTTCACCTAGTCAGATCTGGGATTTCAACAAGTGTCCCTTCGGTTACTGGGCCTACGCTCTCACCACTAGGCTACCTGCCGCTTGTTATCTAGTGCACCACAGGCTGATAAAAAACACCAGTCACACTGTCCATAAATAAAACACACGGTCACACTGTCTCTTAGCCGGGGGGAGGGAGGGAGGGAGGGAAGGAGGGAGGGACGGACGGAGGGAGGGAGGGAGGGAGGGAGGGAGGGAGGGAGGGAGGGAGGGAGGGAGGGAGGGACGGGAGGGAGGGAGGGAGGGAGGGACGGGCGGGCGGACAGACAGACAGACAGACAGACAGACAGACAGACAGACAGACAGACAGAGAAAAGGAGAGGGAGAGAGAGAGAGAGAAAGCCACCGGGGCGAGCGGAGATGTTATGAGATGCGAAACAAAGATAGACAAACAACACATGCAAAGAAAAGCTAAATATTGACGTATCGTTAGTTGAGTCACTACAGTATGTTGTCCTCGTCTCCTAGTGTTGTGCTGTGTTTCTGTTACTCAGTAATTAGTGTCATTGTGTAATACAGCCAGAACGGAAGCAGGTGAGCTGAGTAGAATTAGGAATTGTGTCTGTGTGTTTAGATGCCAGGTGCGTCTCTGCCTTCCACTCTGCCTCTCTGTGCTCTGTGACATTTCCATCGCTGCAGGCATCCCTCTCCCTCGACTCCCACCTGTCTGCTTTGTGCTCTCTCTCTCTCTCTCTCTCCCTCTCTTCTCTCTGCATATTCCTACACCGACTCCCCCATCTCTTCCCCCGCTCTCCCTCCCTCTCTGTATCCCACCAGCCACCACATTGTCTCCCCATCTCCAGCCCACGCTCTTTCCTCTCTCTCTCTCTCTCCTCTGTTGTCAGGCCCTGAGCAGATCACTTCCTAATAACCCAGTCCACACTGCTAAAAGGTTACTGATAATGGAGCTTCCTTTAGTTAACACAGTGACCCCCCTCTCCTCCATCCTCCTCTCCCACTCCTCCCACCCCAGCCATGGCTTAGTTAATTAACACAATGCCTCCTCTCCCCCCGTCTCCCCCCTCCTCACCCCCACCGCCCATAACCCCACCACAGCCCTGTAGTTAACACTCCTCCCCCCTGTCTCCCCTCTCCATAACCCCAGCAGCCCTGTAGTTAACACTCCTCCCCCCTGTCTCCCCTCTCCATAACCCCAGCAGCCCTGTAGTTAACACTCCTCCCCCGGTTACTTAACTCTATAATTACCTCATCAGGCTCGTTAGTACTGACTGGGGCGGGGCTCTGTCTATTCTCTCCCTCTCCCCCTCCTCATCTCCCATCTGCTCCCAAATTCTAGTCTCATTGGCTTCCTCTCCCCTGCCCTCCCTGTCTTCCTCCACTGTCCTCTCCTCTGAAATGAAAATGTTCCCAGACCCGACAGTTTCCTAGGGACCCTGTATCCATGTCTTCCTACAGTTCTTGTTCCCTCCATCTTCTCTCCTCCCTCTACCTTCCCCCTCTTCTCCAGTTTTACTGCATTCCCTCCGGTTTACAGCAACCCTTTTCACCTTGCTACAGTTCAGGAGTGAATGAGTGGACTTCAAATCTAGACTCCGTCGCTCCACTTAAGTGAGACGGCATCATCCAGGCGGTACCCCAACTCCTTGCTTCCTCATAATGTTTGTCAAACAAGAGTTACTTCTTAGTCAAAAGTTTGCACACAAATATGAAGTCCAGTTATTGTTCCGTCCCGCTGTATGATTGATGTTTGATGTTGATATAAACATACAGCTTTATAGGTGAATACACACACGCACGCACGCACACACACACACACAGCAGTGGTGGCAAGGGTACGGGACACACACAGCTTTATAGGATGATGCACAATTCCTCATTATTTCAACTTCTGCACTGTTCCTTATTTCTAAACGCCCAATTGAACTCACTCACATCCTTTAGTCTAAAGGCTCTGCAATGCACACACACACACACACACACACACACTCACACAACCCCGCTGACCCCAGGTAGCAGTGCAGTATAGTAGCTATCTGACCTCATTCACTCTGGCATTTACTGTACAGTAAATTAAGCAGGAGAAGTAATGAGATGAGAGCTGGAGATATCCCTATAAACGTTCCCTGTTAGAGTGTTTTACATGAATTCATATAGTGCCCTTGCCTGGCATGTTAAAACCGAATGCACAGTCCTTAAAGTGCTCAGTTGGCATGCTATAATTAAACTGGATAATGTATGTCTATGGCTATTATGCGGTGAACATGGCATGTTGGAGTGAATTACATAAACTCCACTGGGATGCTACAGCGTGAGAAGATTTCCAAAGATGGGTTTGTGACCCTTACAAAGAGGAAGCGGTTTATAGGAGGTCTATAGAGGAAGTTGGAGGTAGGATGGAGTCATACATACACACAAACACTCGCCCACTTTGACAGTGGTTGTAAAGGGAGGTGGAGGTAGGATAGGATAGTAATTCATAGTTAAGGTGGGTGGTCCAACACGGCACACAGTACACCAGCAGCCACTACCTATAGCGTTAGAAATAAACCACTGCATCAGGGCTGTCATCAAGCTGTAATGCATTCAAATATATTCAACTGTCTCTGTCTCTGTCTCCAGAATGACAGCTGAAGAGGTTGACTGACTTACTACAAGCTTTCCATCTCTCTCTCCTCCCCCTCTCTTTCCATCTCTCTCTCCTCTCCCTCTCTTTCCATCTCTCTCTCCTCCCCCTCTCTTTCCATCTCTCTCTTCCCCCCCTCTCTTTCCATCTCTCTCTTCCCCCCCTCTCTTTCCATCTCTCTCTCCTCTCCCTCTCTTTCCATCTCTCTCTTCCCCCCCTCTCTTTCCATCTCTCTCTCCTCCCCCTCTCTTTCCATCTCTCTCTCCTCCCCCTCTCTTTCCATCTCTCTCTCCTCCCCCTCTCTTTCCATCTCTCTCTCCTCCCCCTCTCTTTCCATCTCTCTCTCCTCCCCCTCTCTTTCTATCTCCTCTCCTCTCCCAACTCAAAGACAGCAGGCCAAGCACCAGAATGCACAGGGCAGCTTTCAGTCACAAAACAAAGAAAAGCTGTAAGAACTGTTGCATCAACATTACGTTTCAATGTCAAATAGAATAGACTTTATGGTTGTCATTCTCCCCCCCTCTACCCCCTGTGCCATACCCCCCATGCAGTATTCGGGGCGGGTGGGGAAGATATAAGAGCGTTTTATCAACATGGAATGTTTAACAGTACTGTCAAATAGAATCGAAGCAGAGGTTGCCATTCTCTGGCTCTCTCTCTTTCATTATTGTCTATATATATATATTTCTATATATATCTCCCCCCCCTCTCCCTGTCTCTCTCTCCCTGTGTCTCGCTCCCTGTCTCCCTATCCCTGTATCTCTCTCCCTGTGTCTCTCTCCCTGTCTCTCTCTCTCTTTCATAATTGTCTATATATGTATATATATATATATATATATATATATATATATATATCCCCCCCTCTCTCTCCCTGTCTCTCGTCCTGTGTTGCCCCCCCCCTGCTCCCCTCTGTCTCCTCCTGGGTGGCTGGTATAATGGGACTGGCACAGTAGGTGAGATTAAATTAGCACCAGTGTATAGGGATTATACACACTATACAGCTGATTCCCTCCTACACCACCTAATCCAAGCCTAATGAATATATCATGGCTGACACACACACAGACAGACAGACAGCCATTTGGAAGGAATATGCGTGGCTCTCACACACACTGACAGCAGCAAAGTGCTTACCCTCCTCCTGTGGTCATAGGATACTGACAGAGGAAGAGAGAGAGAGAGAGACGCTAGTATTTACTAGATATACTACAATCACAAGACTGGAGGTTACAAGCTTATTTATAGAGTTACATAGATAGATAGATAGATAGATAGATAGGTACTTTATTGATCCCCCGGGGGGGAAATTTCATTATCAAGCAGCTACAACAAAAACACAGGGCAGGTGCAAAATGCCACAACGAAAGTACACAAAAGACAGATACACGGTACATGATACATAGAGCAGCAGTATGAAAAAGTATAGAAGTACAGGATATCTGGAGTGCAAAAAAAAGCTATAAAAGGACATTGCGTAGTATGAGTGGTTGGCTGAATATGTACACTATACATTGGTGGATGTTGGATGGTTAACTATACTATACAGGTTGATGGCAGAGAAATACTTCAGTAGCTAATGCGTATGATATGAGCGAGGGTAATAATAGTTTACTTAATAGACAGACTGGGTAAATGAACAGGTAAGTGAAAATTTTTCATGGTTAAATTAGCTGTACAGTTAGGTATACAGTTATATTTACAGATAAGTGAATACTTGCATGTTTACACAAACTGTACAGGTAAATGACAGGAAGAGATACTTTAATAGCTAAATGTGTGTATGATATCATTGGGGTAATAATAGTAATTCCCTTAAAATACAGTCCTTAGTGCGCAGGGTTTAATTACAGACAACTGCACTTATTGCACATTTGATATACTAAAAGCAATGAGAAAAGGTGCAACTGGCAGGATACTAATATGCATTCCTGAGTGAATGCCTAGGTCCAATAATTACTTACAATATTGCATGTGATATAATATAACAACTGTACATGGGTATGTATATACAGACCTGTATGAATAAGTAGGTCCTGAGTGGATGAGTGCTGACGGAACAGAGTTACTCACGGATGGATGCATAATTGTTAAACTAGGTCCTAGCACCCCAACAGTTCCAGATCTATGTTGCCGACGGCACGGCACCCCGGTGAGGCATTATATAGTCTCATAGCCGCCGGCAGGAAGGACCTCCTGTGGCGCTCTCTGGCACACCGTGGTGGGATCAGTCTGTGACTGAAAGAGCTCCTCTGCGTCATAACCATAGCGTGCAGAGGGTGGGTGACGTTGTCCATGAAGGCCAGCAGTTTGGCCAGGATCCGTCTCTCCGCCACCTCCTCTAGAGTGTCAAGGCTCATCCCCAGGACAGAGCTAGCCTTCCTGATCAGCTTATTTACCCGAGAAGCATCCCCGGCTTTGATGTTTGCTCCCCAGCACACCACTGCAAAAAAGATGGCACTGGCCACCACAGACTGGTAGAAGGTATGCAGTAGTTTACTGCACACGTTGAAGGACCTGAGCCTCCTCAGAAAGTAGAGTCGGCTCTGGCCCTTTTTGTACAGGGCCCCGGTGTTACCAGCCCATTCCAGTCTGTTGTCCATATGGACCCCCAAGAACTTGTATGACTCAACCATTTCCACATCCATCCCCTTTATAGGGACTGCAGTCAGTTGTGCCTTGGTTCTCCTGAAGTCCACCACCATCTCCTTCGTTTTGCTGATGTTGAGCTGAAGGTGGTTCTGCTCACACCACAACACAAAGTCACTGATTGTGCTCCTGTACTCCTCCTCCTGCCCACCCCTGATGCACCCTACAATAGCAGAGTCATCCGAGAACTTCTGTAGGTGGCATGTTTCAGAGTTATATCTGAAGTCTGAGGTGTAGAGGGTGAACAGGAAGGGGGACAGGACCGTACCCTGGGGGGCCCCTGTGTTGCTAACTGCCCGTTCTGACACACAGCTCTGTAGTCGCACAAATTGTGGCCTACCGGTCAGGTAGTCCGTGACCCAGGAGACTAAGGGTGCTTCCACTTTCATCCTCCTCATCTTCTCACCCAGTAGCAGGGGCTGAATGGTATTGAAGGCACTGGAGAAGTCAAAAAACATGACCCTCACAGTGCAACCTGCGTTGTCCAGGTGAGAGTAGGCCCTCTGCAGAAGGTAGATGATTGCATCATCCACCCCGATGTTGCGCTGGTATGCAAACTGCATGGGGTCCATTGATGAACACACCAGGGGTCTGAGGTGAGCGAGGACTAACCTTTCCAGGGTCTTCATGATGTGGGATGTTAGCGCTACAGGTCTGAAGTCATTCAGGACAGTGGGGTGTGCCTTCTTGGGCACTGGGACGAGGCAGGATGTTTTCCACAGCACAGGGACCCTTTCTAGGCTCAGGCTAAGGTTGAAAAGACGCTGGAGTATTCCACACAGTTGGTCAGCACAGACCCTCAGCACCCTTGGGCTGATGCCATCGGGGCCCACCGCTTTCCACTGGTGTAGTCTCTCCAGCTCTCTCTTCACTTGGTTGGTGGTGAAAGCCAGCCCAGGTAGGGAGGTGGGGGGAAGGGGGGTGTTGAGGATCAGTCCAGGGGGGGCAGGGGCGGAGGTGGGGTCACTGATTGTCTCAGCAGAGGTGCTGTGAGCAAAGTGGGGGTGGGATAGCCGTGAGGGTGTGTGGTCTGGAGAGCTGGAGGGGAGGTGGACAGGGCCAGTATCGAACCTGTTAAAAAATTGGTTCAGCTCATTGGCTCTGTCCTGGGTCCCCTCCGTCTGCCCACTGTTTGACTTTTTGAAGCCAGTGATATTTCTCATACCCTTCCACACCTCTCTCACCTGGCTCTGCCTCAGCTTGTCCTCCATCTTCTCCTTATACACTCTCTTCCCCTCAGCAATCCGCAACTTCAGCTCCCTCTGGACGCATTTCAATTTGTCCTTGTCCTTCTCCTTGAAGGCCCTCTTCTTCTCATTCAGCAGGGCCTTCAGGTCGCTGGTGACCCAGGGTTTATTGTTTGGGAAACAGCGTACCTTCCTGGTGGGTACAGTGTTGTCTACACAAAAATTAATATAGTCTGTTATGCAGTCAGTGAGTCCATCGATGTCCTCCCCATGAGCCTCACAGAACACATCATCAAAGCAGTCCTGTAGGGCCTCATTCGCCTCCGGGGACCATCTCCTAATAGTCCTGGTGGTTGCAGGCTGCTGTTGTACCATAGGCCTGTAGAGTGGGGTGAGGTGGACAAGGTTGTGATCCGATCTACCGAGGGGAGGGAGTGCAGTGGAGTTGTATGCATCCTTCACATTAGCATATAACAAGTCCAGAGTTTTATTATTCCTGGTTGGGCACTTCACGAACTGTTTGAACGTGGGCAGCGTGGAAGAGAGAGATGCATGGTTAAAATCTCCCGAAATTGCAAAGAAAGCACTGGGATGCGCTGTCTGTAACCTCGCGATAACAGAGTGGATGACGTCACACGCTGCGTTTGCGTCAGCAGAGGGCGGGATGTAAACAATAACAGCAATGGCCGCCGTGAATTCCCTCGGCAAATAGTAGGGTCTCAGGCTAACGGCTAGCAGTTCAATGTCCGGGCTACAAAACTTTTCCTTAAGAGTAATATGGTTCGGATGACACCATCTGTTGTTAACTAATAAAGCCAGTCCACCACCCTTACTCTTACCGGAAGAGACGCGATCCCTGTCCGCTGTGATGGTCTGGAAACCGTCGATAGTGACGTTCTGTATGGGGATGTTATCGTTCAGCCAAGTCTCAGTAAAACACATTAGGCTAGCTTCCCGATAAATCCTTTGTCCACGAACAAGTCCCGCCAACTCATCCATCTTGTTATGTAGACACCTCACATTGCCCATAATAATAGACGGTATAACCGGCTTGTACTTGAACCTCCTCCGCTTTGCCTTACATTTCAATCCCGCCCTGCATCCACGGCGTCGTCTTTTCAATTCGTCCGGAATATCAAACTTTTCCCTGGGGAGCAGCAGCGCTGCGTGGGCTAAATCCAGGAGCTGGGCTCTGTTGTAAACAATAACAGTTGACGACTCCTGTCGACGTTCAGCTGCGATAAAATCCATAAAATCCATAATCCTGAACTGTTATAGTTAATTTTCTCATTCAATGAGAATGTGAGCTATATCCATTCCACTTGTTCCTACATTTAGGTTCAATAGAATGTGAGACTAGAATGTCTGGCAACGTGAGACTACAGTAGGTTCAATAAAACAGGAATTTTATATCATAATGAATACGAGGGGGTACCTGATCCTAGATCAGCTCTGCCACTCTGAGACTTTTACAACCCACTACGGTACAATCAATCGCATCTATTGATAAAGCCCTTTTTACATCAGCAGATGTCACAAAGTGCTTATACACTTCCTTCTCACATCACTTGAATCACCGACATGACAATAGGGGCATCCTTCATCTCTGTCTGCCAGCAGCAGTAGTAATATATTCTGTGAGTCAGTACTATGCATAGTACAGTATACTTGTACAGAGTACACGATGTGTTAGCGTCAGACAGACACAGTGGAGGCTTGAGGAGTTGTGTAAATACCAATAGGAAGGAAGCCATTTATTACGTACTGGACTTGCATGCACGAACACAGGCACAAACACAGACATACAGTTTGACACTTCCTCTACAGTTAACCGAACACTTCATCCACTCACAGTGCAGAAGTGAGACACACTGTGCAGGACAGAGGGGCGATTCAGCCTAATTTTAGTCAGATATGTGGCCCATAAAGCCTCTTTGATTGGAGTAGAGCATTTAGTGAAAGGGATGGGAGGAAGAGTGGAATTCTTACGATGACTCATGGACAAAGACATCATTTTCTCAGAATGACAGAGCAAAAGAGAGAGAGAGAGAGAGAGAGAGAGGGATGAAGGGTCAGGGCCTCAGAAAAACTGAGAGAAGGGCAGACGGAGACTTCCCCAATCTTTTTTTTTATCTTTCTTTTTTTTTTTTATCTTGTCTCCACTTATCTCTTCTGCCATCTCCTCTCTTATCTCTGTGGTTCTCTCTCTCTTATCTCTGTGGTTCTCTCTCTCTTATCTCTGTGGTTCTCTCTCTCTTCATTAGTCATTCTGTCCGTTTCTTGTTTTTCTCTTTTTGTTCTGAAACCATTTCCTTTTATAAGACTACAGGAACTCTATGTTTATGGGCGATTCCAATTATAATGCTGTTGGAAACAGTAGCGACCTGAGCACCTTTTTTTTGTATTTTTTTTGGTATAATTAGCTTATCAGTAGTAATAATCATATGGGTTAGTTTGAGCTTGTGTATGTACAGTGTCTTCAGAAAGAATTTCCACCCCTTTACTTTTTCCACATTTTGCTGTGTTACAACAGGAAGTTATAACGGATTACATGTTGTGTCACCGGCCTACACACACAATACCCCATAATGGAATTATATTTTTCGAAATATTAAAAAATGTATGAAAAAAAGTATTTAACCCCTTTGTAATGGCAAGCCTAAATATTGTAAGTTTGGGGGTAAAAATGTGCTATACTAGTCACATACATGTCATGGACTTGTTCTGTATGCAATATTAGTGTTTAACATGATTTTTGAATGACTACCTCATCTCTGTACCCCACACATACAACTATCTGTAAGGTCCCTCAGTCGAGCAGTGAATTTGAATCACAGATTCAACCACAAATACTTATCGCTTTGAGCATGGTGAAGTAATTAATTTAACTTTGGATGGTGTATCAATACACCCAGTTACTAGAAAGATACATTCGTCCTTCCTAACTCAGTTGCCAGAGAAGGAAGGAAACCCATGAAGCCAATGGTGACTTTAAAACAGATACAGAGTTTATTGGCTGTGATAAGAGAAAATTGAGGATGGATCAACAACATTGTAGTTACTCCACAATACTAACCCAATTGACAGAGTGAAAAGAAGAAAGCCTTTACAGAATAAAAATATTCAAAAACTTGCATCCTGTTTGCAAAAAGGCACTAAAGTAAATCTTCAAAAAATGTGTCCTGAAAAAAACATGTTATGTCCTGAATACAAAGCGTTACGTTTGGGGCAAATCCAACACAACACAATACATCACTGAGTACCACTCTTCATCTTTTCAAGCATTTTGGTGGCTGCATCATGTTATGGGTATGCTTGTCATCGGCAAGGACTAGGGAGTTTTATTAGGATAAAAATAAACAGAATAGAGCTAAGCACAGGCAAAATCCTAGAGGAAAACCTGGTTCAGTCTGCCTTCCAACAGACACTGGGAGAGGAATTCACCTTTCAGCAGGACAATAACCTAAAACACAACGCCAAATATACACTGGAGTTGCTTACCAAGACGACATTGAAATGTTCCTGAGAGGCCTAGTTACCGTTTCGACTTAAATAGGTTTGAAAATCTATGCCAAAATTCGATAATGTCTGTCTAACAATGATCAACAACCAACTTGACATAGCTTGAAGAATTAAAAAAACAATAATGTGCAAATATTGTACAATCCAGTTGTGCAAAGCTCTTATAACCAAGAAAATCTCACAGCTGTAATCACTGCCAAAGGGAATTCTAAAACGTATTGACTCAGGGGTGTGAATACTTATGTAAATTAGA
This sequence comes from Thymallus thymallus, assembly GCA_023634145.1. Classification (NCBI taxonomy): domain Eukaryota; kingdom Metazoa; phylum Chordata; class Actinopteri; order Salmoniformes; family Salmonidae; genus Thymallus; species Thymallus thymallus. The sequence continues at coordinate 10,647,284 of CM042399.1, read as the reverse complement.
TATTTCTGTATAACATTACATTTGTTCTGTGGGTCATGGTTGAGGTACCGTCCAACAGTCTAGTTTCTGTGGGAAGCGAGGAGATAGTCTTTAACGTCAAAGTTGGGGAGCAGAGTGAGAATGATAACAGGACTCAGCGAGAGGAACCATAACTCAAGGGGGAAGAACAGAGCCAGACAACCATCCAACCCAGTCTGAGTCATCCTACTGTGACATTTGATCCATGCACTGTATATTAAGAAGTGTGTGACTATATCAGTATGCCATTCAGCTGAAGCATCCAGCTGGGTGAACACATCTGGTTTGAGCTTTCTCGGTCTGGGTTCTGTAGCTGAGAAGAACCTAACAATATCATTTGGTAGATTAAACACAGGATTCATGCATTGCGTAGCTTGAATCGAATACGTCGAGGCTTGCTCATTGATTGATTGTTTTGAAGTAAGGCATACTAGGTATTCATTTCTCTTACGACTTCAATTTAGTAGTCATAATACTTTAGGGGGTTCCTGTTTAATGGTTAAACTATTTCCTATGTCTTTCCAGGGGTATTACCCTCTCTCTCTCTCACACACACAAACACACACACAAAAGGGGTGCCACTGACAGAAATGTTATAAAGTAATCCACTCAAAACCCCAACTCTAAAGTCTGGCACCCTAATACGCCCTGCCCTATGGGCTCTGGTCAAAAGTAGTGCACTAAATAGGGAATAGGGTGCCATTTGGGACGCAGCCCTTGGTTCAATTGTATAATTGGGTTCATTTTATTGGTCTTTGTGTCAGCGTTTCTGTGAAGTCCAATAATAATCTCAAGTAGCCATTATTCTGATTAAGGCCTGGAGTGGGAGGCTTTGGATTGGTTCATTACGCGACTATGCATGAATCCAGACGTGACATGTGAAACCACACTTGGCGCAGAAACAAAGGGAGAAAGGAGAGAGAGACGGTAAAAGAGGGGAAGGTATTCCAAACTTGACAGAGAACAGGGTTGGTAAGTGATGGCTGGCGTTTGGTGTTGGTGTTGTTGTAGTGGTGGTAGTGGTAATGGTAGTAGAGGTAGTAGTAGTAGTAGTGGTGGTAGTGGTAATGGTAGTAGTGGTAGTAGTAGTAGTAGTAGTAGTAATAGTAGTAGTGGTAGTGGTAGTAGTGGTAGTAGAGGTAGTAGTGGTAGTGGTAGTAGTAGTGGTGGTAGTGGTAATGGTAGTAGAGGTAGTAGTAGTAGTAGTGGTGGTAGTGGTAATGGTAGTAGTGGTAGTAGTAGTAGTAGTGGTAGTAGTAGTAGTGGTAGTTCATAGAGTACTGGTCTAAACACAGACCTACAATCTACACTGTCTTGTTTCATCACTGGGAACTGATCTGATGTTGACAACAGTCTCAGATCTCTCCCCTTCTTAAAACCACCCACTACCTTTCAAATAACGCTAATCTTTCCTCTTTTCATCATTTCCTCCTCTAGTATATATACATGCATTATTATTTCAGTTTCTCAATAAAGTATCTACCGTGTGCTTTTCTATTTCATCATAAAATGTCCCATCTCTTTCTCTCTCTCTAGATTCAGTCTCCCTCTCCCTCTCCCTCTAGGTTTCATAATCATGTTCCCTGCCTTTCAATCACTCCTTGCCTGACCCGTCGCTCCTTAAATCATAGTAACATATTCTAGACCCCACCCCGACATGTCTGCCTGATCCCCCACTTGACACCCACCATGTCAGTTAGTCTAGCCCCATCTGCAGAATCTAAATCAAACAGGCTTCATTCGTCACACACAGACAGACAGACACACACACACACACACACACACCGCAGGGCAACCAGGGAGAAACCATCCCTTCAACCATCAACCTTCACAGCAGCCTCTCTTCAGCTCAGCAGTGTGTTAAAACTACAAACGCAGAGGACCAGAGTCGCTAAAAGTGAACCTGTCTGTGTATACTTTACACATGTAAGTCCAAGTGGGGAATATACTAAAAGACTGTAAAATTAAGAGAGAAGCTAAAATATTCAACAGAAATAGCTTTGACACAAATGGCACCCTAATCCTTATGGGCCCTGGTCAAAAGTAGTGCACTAAATAAGAACAGGGTAGAATTTAGGGTGCAGGGTTTATTTCCACCTTACCTTAAGATCTCTTAACCAGTGTTGTATCTTCAATGTTGTATCTTCAATGTTGTATCTTCAATGTTGTGTCTTCAATGTTGTATCTTCAATGTTGTATCTTCAATGTTGTATCTTTAATGTTGTATCTTTAATGTTGTATCTTCAATGTTGTGTCTTTAATGTTGTATCTTCAATGTTGTATCTTCAATGTTGTGTCTTTAATGTTGTATCTTCAATGTTGTATCTTCAATGTTGTGTCTTTAATGTTGTATCTTCAATGTTGTATCTTTAATGTTGTATCTTCAATGTTGTATCTTTAATGTTGTATCTTCAATGTTGTGTCTTCAATGTTGTATCTTCAATGTTGTATCTTCAATGTTGTATCTTCAATGTTGTATCTTCAATGTTGTATCTTTAATGTTGTATCTTCAATGTTGTATCTTTAATGTTGTATCTTCAATGTTGTGTCTTCAATGTTGTATCTTCAATGTTGTATCTTTAATGTTGTATCTTCAATGTTGTATCTTTAATGTTGCAAAATGCTGGAAAATAGCAGGTCAAGTCTGAGGCTTAGTAAATTAAGCCAGACAGTGTGTGTGTAATAATACATATAATTTGGTGAGTTTATATTTGTACTATTTCACACATGTACAAGTGTGTATTATATGGAATCAAAATGTGTTTTTTTGCATATCCAAACTCCTCCTGAAACACCTTTCGGAGAGTGGGTTCATTGCCAGGGTCAGTAATTTTCAACGGCAACCCTTGAGCAATTAGTGCCTTGCTCAATGGCACATCGATAAATCGGCTCAGGATGCTCTAGCGTGTAATATACTAGGTCTAGAGTGTATATGCTGTGTAGTAGTCTAGGTCTAGACTGAATATGCTGTGTAGTAGTCTAGGTCTAGACTGTATATGCTGTGTAGTAGTCTAGGTCTAGACTGTATATGCTGTGTAGTAGTCTAGGTCTAGACTGTATATGCTGTGTAGTAGTCTAGGTCTAGACTGTATATGATGTGTAGTAGTCTAGGTCTAGACTGTATATGCTGTGTAGTAGTCTAGGTCTAGACTGTATATGCTGTGTAGTAGTCTAGGTCTAGACTGTATATGCTGTGTAGTAGTCTAGGTCTAGACTGAATATGCTGTGTAGTAGTCTAGGTCTAGACTGTATATGCTGTGTAGTAGTCTAGGTCTAGACTGTATATGCTGTGTAGTAGTCTAGGTCTAAACTGTATATGCTGTGTAGTAGTCTAGGTCTAGACTGTATATGATGTGTAGTAGTCTAGGTCTAGACTGTATATGCTGTGTAGTAGTCTAGGTCTAGACTGTATATGCTGTGTAGTAGTCTAGGTCTAGACTGTATATGCTGTGTAGTACTCTAGGTCTAGACTGTATATGCTGTGTAGTAGTCTAGGTCTAGACTGTATATGCTGTGTAGTAGTCTAGGTCTAGACTGTATATGCTGTGTAGTAGTCTATGTCTAGACTGTATATGCTGTGTAGTAGTCTAGGTCTAGACTGTGTATGATGTGTAGTAGTCTAGGTCTAGACTGTATATGATGTGTAGTAGTCTAGGTCTAGACTGTGTATGATGTGTAGTAGTCTAGGTCTAGACTGTATATGCTGTGTAGTACTCTAGGTCTAGACTGTATATGCTGTGTAGTAGTCTAGGTCTAGACTGTATATGCTGTGTAGTAGTCTATGTCTAGACTGTATATGCTGTGTAGTAGTCTAGGTCTAGACTGTATATGATGTGTAGTAGTCTAGGTCTAGACCGTATATGATGTGTAGTAGTCTAGGTCTAGACTGTATATGATGTGTAGTAGTCTAGGTCTAGACTGTATATGATGTGTAGTAGTCTAGGTTCAGACTGTATATGCTGTGTAGTATTCTAGGTCTAGACTGTATATGATGTGTAGTAGTCTATGTCTAGACTGTATATGATGTGTAGTAGTCTAGGTCTAGACTGTATATGATGTGTAGTAGTCTAGGTCTAGACTGCATATGGTGGTAAGTAATCTTAACATAGCGTTTACAGTATTTGGTGTATAGTTATTCTACTTTAGCGTGTGTATGGTGTGAGTAGTGTTCTTGCTCTAGTCTAGCGTGTGTATGGTGTGTAATCATTTTGGGGAGCTGGTGTGTGTAGTCATGTATGTGGGGAGCTGCAGTGACTGGCAGTAGGGCCTGAGGCAAAATAACAGGTGGCTTTGGAGCATCTAGTTAGTGTAAAACTGTAGAGCATCTAGCTAGCGTAAAATTCTAGAGCATTCAGCTAGCATAAAACTGTAGAGCATCTAGCTAGCGTAAAACTGTAGAGCATCTAGCTAGCGTAAAACTGTAGAGCATCTAGCTAGCGTAAAACTCTAGAGCATTCAGCTAGCATAAAACTGTAGAGCATTTAGTTAGCGTAAAAACACCACTGTGGAAGTAAATTAGCTAGGATAACACTAACACTGCACAACACTGCTCTTCAAAAGCTAGCTTAAATAACACATACAGCGGGTGAAATAAGTATTGAACACGTCACCATTTTTCTCAGTAAATATATTTCCAAAGGTACTATTGACATGACATTTTCACCAGATGTTGGTAACAACCCAAGTAATCCATACATACAAAGAAACCAAAACAAATAAGTTCAGAAATTAAGTTGACACAGGGAAAAAGCATTGAACACATGAAGAAAGGGAGGTGCAAAAAGGTATCCAGCCCCCTGTCAGTGCAAATTAATATCAGCTGGTTCAGTCCCAACTGATGGCCCATAAAAAGGTCTCATTGCCAAGGTGTCACACAAGACACATCTCATGATGGGTAAAAGCAAAGAGCTGTCTCAAGACATTCGTAACCTAATTGTTGCAAAACATAATGATGGCATTGGTTATAGGCACATTTCTAAGCTTCTGAATGTTCCAGTGAGCACTGTTGGGGCCATAATACGGAAGTGGAAAGACAAATCATTTCACCATAAATTTGCCTGCCATAAAAAAAACACTGCTCTCCCCAGTGAGCTCTCCTGCTTGGCAGATTGAGAGCACACAGCCCACCTTCCCTAACACAACGACATCTCTCTGGTTTAATGAGAGAAGAGCATGGTTCAGTATCATGAATATGACCAACACCATTGTCATTACAAAAAAACATAACAGTGCACAGAAATACATGTAAACAAGGCAATAAAGTGAACAAATGATGAACCCTCTTTAGTTCTCTAACATATTGATGTATACGTCATATAAATTGTGATTATTATCTGTTTTTCTATCCCTCCCTCTATCCCTTTTTCTTATGTTTTCCTAGCCGCTATCTTTACAGCCCATCCTCCCTGTGACCTCCCTCCCTTCCTCTCTCGCTCCATCCATCACAACCTCTTTCTTACCTCTCTCTTTCTTCCTCTCTCTCCCCCCGCCCCCGCCCACCCACCTCTCCCTTCATCTATTTCTCCCTGCTCTCTCTTAAATCACTCTCTCCATCCATCCCTCTGTTAGAACAGCTCAATTAAATCCTGGCTGGCGTCAGAGAGAAGGAGATTACATTCTGCTGCGGTATAGCTGGCCCAGGGTAATCATACACTGTACTGTACAGCAGTGTGTGTGTCTGTGTGTACAAAGTGTGTGTGTGTGTGTGTGTGTGTGTGTGTGTGTGTGTGTGTGTGTGTGTGTGTGTGTGTGTGTGTGTGCAACTATATGAAAGAAAGTAAGAAAGAGCAACTATGTTTCTCTCTGGCTGTTACAGCAGCAGGTCTAGGAGTGTCAAACTGCCGGCAGTAGCAATACACTGACTATTGCATTAAACAGTTTGATAATGCGACCAGTAGCTGCAGGAGCATGGAGCATTGGAGCAGTCTCCTGGGCATTTCGCCACAGAGCACACACAAGCGTGGAGACACACACACACGCAAGTAATGACACACACACACACACACACACACACACACTGTGCACACACACACCTCCTTGGCTATATCTTGATCCATATTGTGTGCTGAGCAGTGTCCCCAGTACTCTCCTCATCTCATCTGGGACAGTCTGGAGGTTATTGAGGCATGGAGGGTGGAGAGGGGGAGAGAAAGAGGGGGAGAGAGAAAGAGGGGGAGGAAGGGGAAAGAGAGGAGAGATGGAGGGGAGGGGGAGAGAGGAGGAGAGGGGGAAGAGAGAAGGCAGAGAGAGGGAGTGTTTTCTCTCACACGACATGACATCGCTCACACACAGGAGACTAAAGAAGACTCACAGCATTTAGTATAGGCTGCCTGTTATGTGTTCTATGCCCTCTCATCTGCCTAATGGAGTAATGGACGTGTGAAAGCTGGTTGCCATGTTTGGCACGTTGCTAGATGTTTGCATCCGTTCACGGGCACACCTGCACAGTCTGTTGTATTGGGAGAGATGCCTGACTGCCACACCCATTTTTTTATTTTCAACGTCTCTCTCTCTCTCTCTCTCTCTCTCTCTCTCTCATCAGACAGTACTGTTGTTAGTTTAAGGTAGCAAAAGTGAAGAATACAGGAGCACCACAGAGGAGCACTACAAAGGAGCACCACAGAGGAGCACCACCCCAGATAACATCCTATTCCCAGAGAAAGGGAGTGGAGGAGAGGAGAGAGAGTAGACAAAGTAGGAGTGCTGATCGATCAGGTCCTCCCTGTCCATATGATATTATTTATGGAAGGGCAAAACTGATCGTAGATCAGTAGAGCTCCCTGCCACAGATTAGACCTCCATCCTCCCGACCACTAGCCTGGTCCCTGATCTATTTGTTCTGTATAGCCAACTCTTATGGTCATTGTTCTGCCATGAACTAGACTGGTCCCAGATCTGTTTGTTCTGTATAGCCAACTCTTATGGTCATTGTTCTGCCATGAACTAGACTGGTCCCAGATCTGTTTGTGCTGTATAGCCAACTCCCATAGGAACACACACACAGATCGGACCAGCATGCTACCAGAGGAGTGAACATACCATTACACACAACGCAATCACAGCCATGCTTAACAACATTAAACCGGTGAGATATAGGAGAGGGTGGGGGAAGGGAGGAGACGGGAGGAATAGTGGAAAATATACCAAAGTAGCAAGGTAGAGAGACATCTAAGCCAAAAATAGAAGGGTTGACTGGAAAATTGCTCAAAATTATAATGAATTAGAACAAATGTGTAAAGGTATGCACTGTCAAAAGGGCAGGACACAAGTGAAAAGAACTGAGTTAAAATGCCTCATATAGCAATACTGATACATAGAATTTTGTAGAAATTAAATGTTTGTTACATTTTTTTTTTAACTTGCTAAATTAGCAAAATAACGCACACTAATTTTCATGTAAAATATACAAATGTTTGTGTCATCACTTATTTTTGAACTTGTGTCATATAACACATGTAAAATATAATCTATATTTATTCAGATTATTGAAACATCAGACGTCAACAAGGCTCCACAACAGCATAGCATTCAATATTAATACCTGAGCCAGACCCTGTTGCATGCTGGGTGTACCCAGATAAAACGTACTAAAGACATGCAATAATACTCTTTCCCTGTAACATCTATTCAAACTATTCAACAAGATGTCTTCTTCAATACGATTTCATTTTCTTAATTAATTAAAAGTAAACTATGAAGGAGATGTTACAAAACCTACAAACACTTCTACCACAACGTTGAGAGAAAGTATGATAAGCACATTTGCCCATTTTAACAATAATCTCAACAGAAATCTTGAAATATTAAAACTTTGACAGTTTTATCCAATGATATCACTAATTATAGCTCTCCACACACAACTAATATAGCCACAACACATTACATTACTCTTCAGGAAATCTGACTCAAATTCATCTCTCCGCAGCCACCTCAGACAGGCTAGTAGGCTACCATCTTGTAATGCTGTGAGTGTAATTGCAGATGTGACCAAGGTGTGATGAAGATATAATAATCCAGCCACCTCTCATCCACCCAGCCAGCATTCTAATTAATCCCTCTCTCTCTCTCTCTCTCTCTCTCTCTCTCTCTCTCTCTCTCTCCCTCTCTGTCATCTTGTCTTTCTAATGGCTGTGTTCTTCTCTTACCTCCACAGGTTTAAAAGATGGCGTAAGGGATGTTGATCCTCCTTTTCCTCCTTGTCCTCCCTTTTTTCGTCCCAGTTCTTCTTCCTCTCTTCTTCTTTATCAAATTGATTGTGCCCTCTCCTCTCTCTGTTCTGACGCTGCAGTGATTCAAAAACACACCCTCTCTCAATCTCTCTCAGCCGCTCTCTCTGCCTCCCTCGCTCTCATTGGCTGCCTGCTAGAGGTGAGGTGACATCACCCTTCTTCTGCTCTGCCTCTCCCCTCATCCCTCCCTCCTCTTCTCCTCCCTTGCTCTATGCGCTCACTCTTGTCAGATTCTGACCATTCCTTTATTGTCTTCCCCCCCCCATCGTTCCCTCCCTTCCTCTCTCCATTCCCTCGGTGCACCCCTCCTCCTCCTCCTCCTCCTCCTCCCCCTCCCTCCATCCATCCTCCTCGCCTTTCTCTTCTCCGCTGCTGGCCTTATGTATGCAGTCTCTCCAGCTGGATTAGTCTTGCCAGGTTCCAGCAGCTAGCCAATCTGCTCTGCTGCCAGATAGCAGCTCTCTCTCCTTTTCCTATATGCAGCCATGCAGATCAGCTCTAGCAGGCATAACAATACACTTATTAGCATAGTGGTATAGCCTATGGCCCTACCCACTCTGCTCTACATCGTATTCTTTGCTCATGTCCCAAACGGCACACTATTTCCTATATAGTGCACTACTTTTGGCCAGAGCCCATAAGGAATGGGGTACCATTTGAGATGCATGCTGTGCCTGTAGGACACACCCCCTATTTGCAGACTGACACACCCATAGAGCCCTGGTCAAAAGTAGTGCACTATATAGGGAATAGGGTGGCATTTTGGACGCATCCTGCATCCTCTGTCTAATGGCCCTATACAGGTGCTTTAATGGGACAGTCAAATTACCCTTTATATTAATAACGTCTACCGTGGTCGACTGAGCCCATCTTTCTCTTACAATTAATGGATTCTGGCTTCTGTTGCTACTAATACATCTACAGCACACACAGACACACACTCTGTTGGGTTTTAAATTGATAACAAAGCAATCCAAAGGAAACGTTGTCAGTGTCAGACAACGTTGTTGTGTTATGTAACGTAATTTGATGTTTTGAGAAAAATGTGTTTTGCGAATTACTGTCGTCTGTGATTTGTGACTGGGAGGCGTGGCTGAGGGGTGGAGCTGGGAGACGCCGATTGGGGGATAATAAGGAAGTGGCTCAGTAATCTGTAGGAAGCCTCTCTGTGTTGTGACATGATAACAGACAGGCAGAGGGGTGATAACAGTGATACAACCCCGGGGGAATATGATACTCAATGTCTTAGGGTGGTCTGGTCTGACTTTACATAACTGATCCTAATTTTCAATGATCCTGAAAACTGTGAAGGGAGAGAGCGAATTGGCTGTATACTCAGATAAGGGTCTTTGTGACCAAAAGCTTGGCATTGAAATCTAAAGTTATCTAAGTGAGCAAAGACGCCTTTCTATAGTTTCTTTCTGCACCCGTCAGGAGATACCATTGATATAACACAGGGGTACTAAAGAGTCTGACTATGATACTCACTGTGATCTGTAGTCTGGACTGATCAGGACTGGGCAGAACAAACAGGCTTTTACTGATCATCACACTTTTCTGATGGTCTTATGAATTTGGGCTGCACCTGAACTTTCTCTGAAGCTGTCCACTCCCTTCCTTCTTCATTGGTCCTGAAAACTGTGACGAGAGAAGTGAAGGCAGAGAGCAAGAGAGAGAGAGACAGAGACAGAGACAGAGCGACGGAGAGAGAGAGAGAGAGAGGGAGACAGAGCGACAGAGACAGAGCGACAGAGAGAGAAACAGACAGAGACAGAGACAGAGACCGAGACAGAGATAATGCCATCAGAGTGCAATATTCACATAACCACTAAGAGATTTGAGGATTACAGAGGGTGACAATATTGGTAGTATTATCCCAGTCCAGTCCCATTGAGCTCCATGTTATTCCACTGTGGCACTGATGCCAGTCCAGTCTGAGTGCCAGGCTTCCCATCTGCCATAACAAAAGGAGGAAGCAGACAACGGAGACAGCAGCGAATTAGATTTTATTTCATTTTATTGGATCTCTTTTAGTCCTCATTTTGACTAATCTTCCAAGAGTCCTTAAACATTAAAATACAATTTATAAAACGATCACATTTTCACATACTGTTACAAACAAACATAATACACTGACATATTGACCAGACAATACTCTTTAACAGTCTTAAAAAGATAGATTGATTATTCCTTCATCTACCATAGTCCTGCACAACCTTCCTATTTATTACATTTAAATGAATTTATATATTGAAAAACTTCTGGTTTGTTCAGATAAATTATTCAATTTCTTTACTGCTCAAAATCTAAATGTTCTTTGATCTAGATGGTGGACTCTATTCCCAGTATTTACTGAATGTTTGTCTCTTACCAACTGAATACCGTTGTGAATGGAGTTTGGCCGTTTTAGATAGTGTACATTGTGAAATAAAATAAGCATGTTTTTTTCAATGATCTTGCTGATTGATGACCAACCAAGAGCATTGTGTATGACTACAACAGAAGAACCATATCTCCACCTTAAAACAATCCTCGCTGCTTTGCTCTGGCCAATCGGCAGACTCCTAATTTCACTTGCTGGTGCATTTCCTCAGACCACAGAACAGTAGTTCACCTAACTCCCAATTAATGCTTGGGTTGTTTGTTTAAGAATCTATTCCGGTAAATATTTAGCTATCCTTCTGATCATGCATGCAGTTTTAATATTATTATTTTTTACATAGATTAGTTATTTGAGACGACCATGATAAACAGTTGCCTAGTTGCACCCCTAGTAATTTAGTTTCTGCCACTTCCTCAATTTGGGACCCGGAGCATGGCAGAGATGATTGATTACAGTGAGAACACAGGTCATGTACGACAGAACCCCAGAGGTTGCACAGCCATGTATAGAGATCTGAGGGGAGGCTGGGATTATGAAAGCCTGTAGATAAAGTAGGCCTGAGGCAAGACATGAGGATAGGACAAGGGCTAAGGCCGAAACCTTTATAGAATTACAGAATACAACTTTATTATACATCCAAATGGTTTCTGTGTTTTATTTCCCAACTCCCGGCACATAGCCAGCTGCAGAGCAGCGGTGGAAATTAAGTGTGTGATAGATTAGGCACTAAGGATATTGAGGTTAATGACCGAGAACTATTTATTGGCACAACATTTGTATATATAAGTATACAAATGTTTGGCCATAATGGCCATCGTTATGTTTGGAGGAAAAAGGGGGAGGCTTGCAAGCCGAAGAACACCATCAGAACTGGGAAGCACGGGGGTGGCAGCATCATGTTGTGGCGGTGCTTTGCTGCAGGAGGGACTGTTGCATTTCACAAAATAGATGGCATCATGAGGAAGGAAAATTATGTGGATATATTGAAGCAACATCTCAAGACATCAGTCAGGAAGTTAAAGCTTGGTCGCAAATGGGTCTTCCAAATGGACAATGACCCCAAGCATACTTCCAAAGTTGTGGCAAAATGGCTTAAGGACAACAGTCAAGGTATTGGAGTGGCCATCACAAAGCCCTGACCTCAATCCTATAGAACATTTGTGGGCAAAACTGAAAAAGCATGTGCAAGCAAGGAGGCCTACAAACCTGACTCAGTTACACCAGTTCTGTCAGGAGGAATGGGCCAAAATTCACCCAACTTATTGTGGGAAGCTTATGGAATGCTACACGAAACATTTGACACAAGTTAAACAATTTAAAGGCAATGCTACCAAATACTAATTGATTGTATGTAAACTTCTGACCCACTGGGAATACGGAGCCAGGTCCCATCTACTATCCTTCTGATCCTATGTAACCAGGTCCCATCTACTATCCTTCTGATCCTATGTAACCAGGTACCATCTACTATCCTTCTGATCCTATGTAACCAGGACCCATCTACTATCCTTCTGACCCTATGGAGCCAGGTACCATCTACTATCCTTCTGACCCTATGGAGCCAGGTACCATCTACTATCCTTCTGATCCTATGTAACCAGGTCCCATCTACTTTCCTTCTGATCCTATGTAACCAGGTCCCATCTACTTTTAACTCCTTGCAAGTGTGTAATGTTTGGTGTCTGCTGTGAAGGAATACCACAACAAGTCAACTACTTGATTGATGAAGGCAGAAACAGGTTCTCCAAATATAGATTCCCTTGTTCGTGCATGGTTCGCATTTTTCCTCATTGTAGGCTACTATTTTACCACTTTAGTCTTAATCTTTACTACATTACTAACTGTTTAGCACATGACCTTACTTATGAATCCATAAAGAGATGGGTGGAGCTGGCTTAAAAGGGTTTGAACAATGCTGAATGGGTGTAAACAAAGGAGAGCTCTCCAGTAGGTAACAAAACATTCAAAGGCCATTTTCTCAAAAGTGAGTTTAAAAGTTTATCAACTTTCAAAGCAGAATTGCTTTCCCATTCTTCCTCAAAAATGCAGTGTATGCCATACCATTTTGCAGCTCTGAGTCTCTACTTTTATCCAATGTAAAAAACATAACATTTGCTACAGAAGACTTGAGCCGGTTGGGCACAAATGTGAAAATTCGGTCAGCAACGATATTTGAGATGAGTTTTTTTGCACAGTCCAGTTACACAGACGTTTAATCTGAACGTTCTCTGTTAAGACCCTGATGTGAAAATACACTAATATTTAATAATGTCACGTTAGTAACGTTTAGAGCGGCAGCCCAGCGGTTCATTCAGAGTGGTTCAGAGTGGTTCTCCCTCCCAAGGTGGTTCAGAGTGGTTCTCCCTTCCTGGCGCTCGCTACGCACTCCTGCCACCATCATTACACACACCTGTTCCCCTCGTCACACGCATCAGCAATACATTGGACTCACCTGGACTCTGTCACCTGTCCCTCAGTTCTGTTCCCCGCTTCTGCATTAATTGTCATGTGTCGTTTTGTTTTCCTTTCCAGACACTGTTCTGTTTTGTCTTCCATTAAATGTTCTCTCCCTGTACCTGCTTCTCATCTCCAGCTGCTGAAGCCACTATTTGAAGCATCAGGTAGTTCTGGCTTTTTTGGTTTTGGTGGTGATGTCTGGTCTGGGGGCCGCCACCAATGGAACCGGGGGTGCCTCAGCTGGCTCGTCGGGCTTACACACCATAGCTGGCTCGAGAGGTTTCCTTGCCCCGGTTGGCTCGTCATGCCTCAGTCGGCTCATCGGGCTCCCACGCCTCAGCGGGATCGTCAGGCTTTCATGTCTCAGCCGGATCGCCAGGCTCCTACGCCTCAGCCGGCTCGCCAGGCTCCCACGTCTCTGCCAGTTCGGCGGGCTTGAGTACTTCCCTTCAATCAGAGTACTTCCCTTCTTCCTACTGGACGTATGGCTCTACGTTGCCTTTTATCAAGCCGTAGCCTACTTTCACGGTTCTTATCTACACTGAACAAAAATATAAAAGGAACATGTAAAGTGTTGGTCCCATGTTTCATGAGCTGAAATAAAAGATCCCAGAAATGTTCCATATGCACAAAAAGCTTATTTCTCTCAGATTTTGTGCACAAATTTGTTTACATCCCTGTTAGTGAGCATTTCCCCTTTGCCAAGATAATCCATCCACCTGACAGGTGTGGCCTATCAAGAAACTGATTAAACAGCATGATCATTACACAGGTGCTGGGAACAATAAAAGGCCACTCTAAAATGTGCAGTGTTTTCTCACAACACAATGCCACAGATGTCTCAAGTTTTGAGGGAACGTGCAATTGGCATGCTGACTGCAGGAATGTCCACCAGAGCTGTTGCCAGAGAATTGAATGGTCAGTTCTCTCCATAAACTGCCTTCAACGTTGTTTTAGATAATTTAGCAGTACGTCCAACCGGCCTCACAACCAAAGACCACGTGTAACCACGCCAGCCCAGGAACTTCAAAACCAGATAGCTGATGAAACTGTGGGTTTGCACACACACACACACTGAAGAAGTTCCGCGCAAACTGTCAGAAACCGACTGCAGTTCAGCGTCTTAACCGGCTTCAGTAGGCAATGCTCACCTTCGATGGCCACTGGCACGCTGGAGAAGTGTGCTCGTGTGGGCGAGCGGTTTGCTGATGTCAACGTTGTGAACAGAGTGTCCCATGGTGGTGCCGGGGTTATGGTATGGGTACGAACGCAATTTAATTTTATCAATGGCAATTTGAATGCACAGAGATATTGGCCATTGTCATGCCATTCATCCGCCGCCATCACCTCATGTTTCAGCATGATAATGCACGGTCCCATGTCGCAAGGATCTGTAAACAATTCCTGGAAGCTGAAAATGTCTTAGTTCTTCCATGACCTGCGTACTCACCAGACATGTCCCCCATTGAGCATGTTTGGAAAGCTCTGGATCGATGTGTACAACAGCGTGTTCCAGTTCCCGCCAATATCGAGCAACTTCGCACAGCCATTGAAGAGGAGTGGGACAACATTCCACAGGCCACAATCAACAGCTTGATCACCTCTATTCGAAGGAGATGTGTCGCACTGCATGAGGAAAATGGTGATCAAACTGACTGGTTTTCTGAGTCACACCTTTTTTTTTTAAGGTATCTGTGACCAACAGATGCATATCTATATTCCCAGTCATGTGAAATCCATAGATTAGGGCCTAATTAATTTATTTCAATTGACAGGTTTTCTTAAATGAATTGTAGCCTAGTAAAATCTTTGAAATTGTTGCATGTTGCGTTTATATTTTAGTTCAGTGTAGATAGTGCCTGTCTCTCCACCTGGCTGTCACACAATCTCTCGTACTATTTTGGTGAGATAATTTTCTTTGTTTTAATCCACATATCTGATTATCTTCACCTCTGACCTCATGCACCCCTTCTTTTCTACACTCTTTCTTACCCTCCGTCTCTCTTCCTCCTGTTACAGTATGGATGAGTCAGCTGGTAGAAGAAGGGATGGAAAGAAAGATGAGAAGGGAGGACAGTAGGGAGGACCGTAGGGAGGGAGGGCGAGAAGGAAAGAGGGAGCGGTATGAATTAACAACTTTAAGTCGAGGGTTGCAGGAAAAACGGAAGCTGTCAGCAGAAAAGAGAAAGAGAGAGAGAAAGAGAGAAAGAGATAGAGAGAGAGATAGAGAGAGAGATAGAGAGAGAAAGAGAGTGAAAGAGAGTGAAAGAGAGCGACAAAGGTATTGAGTAAACAGAAAGGATACACAGGCATTAAGAGACAGGAAGAGACAGTAAGAGACAGGAAGAGACGTAGAGAGAGAGAGGAGTTTGATGGACAAAGTGATGGAGAAAAGGATTGGAGGGAGAGAGTATTATGGAAAGCGTGACGGAGGGAGAGAGTGTGTGTACTGTATGTGTGCATGTGTGGTTTTAGAGAGAGAGCAACACAAGCCTAAATCGTAACGTTTGATGTTTGTGTTTAACTCATGACTTGTGTAAATCATGCATTGAGATCAATCAGAGATTTGTATGAAAAGTAGCCGAATCTCAAGTTAGGATACCAGCCAGAGAGAGAAGAGAGTAAGCGAGAGAGACAGAAAAATAGAAAGAGTGTAAGAGAGTGCCTTGAGGGAGATAGAGAGAGGACGGGAGAGAGGCAGAGAGAGGGGGGAGAGAGGAAGAGAGAGAGGCAGAGAGAGGACGGGAGAGAGGCAGAGAGAGGGGGAGAGAGAGAGGAAGAGGGAGAGGCAGAGAGAGGACGGGAGAGAGGCAGAGAGAGGGGGAGAGAGAGAGGAAGAGAGAGAGGCAGAGAGAGGACGGGAGAGAGGCAGAGAGAGGGGGAGAGAGAGGAAGAGAGAGAGTTGAGAGATAAAGATGGAGAGAGACAGAGAGAGGGGGAGAGAAAGTTGAGAGAAAAGGCAGAGAGATACAGACAGTGTGTGTGTGTGTGTGTGTGTGTGTGTGTGTGTGTGTGTGTGTGTGTGTGTGTGTGTGTGTGTGTGTGTGTGTGTGTGTGTGTGTAGGATTTACATTATTTTGCCTGTACCAATGCTTATATGAACCCTTTACAAACAGGCTAGTGGTAGTAGTAGTGTGCAGATGTGCTTCTCTATGTATCCATGGTCAGAGTCTGACTGGTCTATAATTTCTGTTTCTGTGTGGTGTTTTGTGTTGGATCCCTAATTAGAGGCAGCTGCAGTGCATTGTCTCTAATTAGGGATCCGACATATGTTTGTATGTTCTACACCTGGGTGTGGGTCATTATATCTCCAGTCACAGTACAAGTAAGTGTGTTACGTTTGTTGGATCGTGTTTTCTTTGTTGGATCGAGTTTTATTTGTATAGTTCGTCATTGTGTTAATTTATAATTAATAATTTAATAAACAATGTCGAACTACAAATCCAGCGCTGCGCCTTGGTCTCTCCAAACACCCACTTGTGACAGAATGACCCACCAGTCGACCAAGCAGCGCAGTTCGGGGGAGAGAAGGAGAAAAAGGGAGGACAGCGTAGAAATCGGGGCTCAGGAGGACGTAAAGCCCGAAGGCAACCCCAATATGGGGGTGGTCTGGCTACGAGGGAGAAGAACCAGTACCACTCCCCATGTGGACGATGCCGAGGCCGGAGTACTATTGGGGGGCGAGGAGTAAGGAGGAAGAGTCAGACTTGGAGGCATATTACGGAGGGGTGTTAGAAGATTGGAGGCAACTGGAGGAGGAGTGCGATAGGATAGAGACGGAGCTGGCGTTAAAGGTGCCCATGGTGAGAATCCCCAGTCCAGATCCGGTCGTCTACTCCACCCCCATGCCAGAGCAGTCCGCTCCACACAGACAGACCAATTCTATTAGAATCAGGTGTGCTATATTATGGTTGGAGTGAAAACCTACAGGATGGTAGCTCTACAGGAACAGGGTTGGAGAGCCCTGATGTAGAACCAGCATAAAATAAATATGGATATTTTCTATCAATCATCAAACATTTTCTGCCCTATGGATTCCCAGAGTATATTTATATAAGCTGTACTGGGCTCTGTAGCACCAAACAAATGCTAGACATTCAGATATCCAAAGAATGTTTGTTTATTTGTCAAAATCTAAAATACAGGAGTGTGTACACTATGTAATGCTAACTCAAGAGAACTGGATATTCAACAACAATATTATATGGTAAAAGTATCATACACAAATAATTCTTTATGAATAGTGTATTACAGTTCAGTGTGTTCGAGTGTATTTCAGGTGCAGAGAACTGTAGTAGTTACATTGTTATACAAGATAATGGGATTTACCCAAAGACTTTTGCAAACATCTTGACTAGTTCAAGTCTTCTCTCATTGATCGAGACAGGTGGGTGTCTACCCCAAAGTACTGCATGTCATGATGACAGAGACCTGTCTCTATCAATGAGTGAGAAGACTTGAAATAGACAAGATGGCGGCGCACATATTGTTGGATTACTTTATGGAGCAACAAAAGTATTTATTTTAATAACAGATTATTTTCTGACTTTTTATGAGACTCCTGCTTCCCCGAATCGAGGACGAAGACGGCATCGCTAAGGTTGGTTGAAGATTCTCTGTGCTACACCAAACAGTACCTATCTTGTAACTCCCAGTAATGGATAACAAACGTATTTGGTTAAATCATATTATCTGGTGTGACAATCTGTAGTCGCTCTGCTAAAATACTAAAATGTAAATGTAAAAATGTCATGTCGCTAAGAGAACTGGTGATCAGCAGATGATGGGAGAGGTGGTCATGATGAAATTGCCATTCCAAAGAAACATACAGTAAGTTCAGGGAATACTTGTAAAGCTGTGGGAGGAGTGTTGTCATGATCAAACTGTCATTCAGCTCCTCATGAGTCATCTGCTTGAAATACAGCATAATGTCTAATCCCTCAAGAGGGATACAGTTCATGGGATACAGTTCTGCTAAAATGACACATGCAGGCAAAGGAATTATGTTTCTGCATCTAGAATACACTTCTCGAAGAAGCCCAGGCACAAAATGATATTGTCTGTAAGACAAAAACTAAAAACAGTTGAACCGTGCCAGAATAACATCAATATTAGGGTAGACTAGTTGGACATGCATACATGTGCACATGCACAAAGATTACATTTACAACAATATCTAGCCTAATAGAAATAAATATGGCATGACCCTCAATCTTTGTACAGTGACCAGACGGTACAAATGAGCCTAGGTAAGTAGCCAGTGTCATGACTTTCTCCTGGGTGAGGATCAAAGGTGCCAGATCAGCTTGGCAAATGGCTGACAGATAGCCAGAATGCCCCACTCTCCCACATGTGCTGTGTGTAGAGAGAGACTCTTGCCGCCAAAACATTTTCCTCAAAAAAGTGAACATTGAGACATTATTTCTGACATCGGAATGTTTGGAGGGATCAGTGGGGATCTAAAGAATAATCATGTCATATTGTTTACTATTTTGTGATGTCATTAAGGATGGTATAACGGAACGGGTACGCATTATATTTGTCAAGTTTACATCTAAATGTTGTATAAAATATATGATTAAGTATGAGAGTATTTTGGTTAAGATAGAAATGTGATTTAAGTCTTTTAAATGAGATAATTGTTTTTCATATGAACTTTTGCCCAGTCAGTAACCACGCCCAAGTGAGCACATACATTGTGTCGGTGTGATGGAACGCCCCCTTTTTAACCGAGGATAAAAGCCTTGGTAACGAAATGTACATTTACATTTTTGAAACTCTAAGACCAGGAAATGTGAGATGGTAGTCCACACGTTTGAAATGGTGAGACCAGAGCATTTCCGGGATGCTACTGTCCTGTAAAATGGTGGGAAACTCTGAAACTCTCAATCTCTACACAAGAAGGAGAAGATACACTCACTAGACCTTAGCATTACCAGTCTGCACCTGGCATGTAAAGTAGTCTAGAACATTTGACTAAAGACACGAGGAAGAAAGAAGATCTCATCTCAGACGACCATTGGTGCATCTGAAGTATCTATACTAACATCCACTTCACTACCAGAGTGAACGTATACATTGTATTTCTTATCCGAATGGGCGGTGGTTAGGGTGCTAAGTATTCTGATTTAGCGTAGTTTCCAAATGTATCAGCAATGAGTTTGAATCTCTCTTTGTCTCTCCCTCTTTTTCTGACCCTCCTTTTTTAAATTCAAGAAGTCATGCTGTTGTTAGTCCACTAGGGACCTCTTTCATTGTATTACGTTTCTAATCAATAACCTATACCGTGTGTTTGTGTGTGTGTGTGTGTGTGTGTGTGTGTGTGTGTGTGTGTGTGTGTGTGAGAGAATGTATTCTTTGCTATTATTTAGTTAGTTAGTAAATAAATAATTAAGCTAATTTGTGTATTGCTGATTCATAAGTAAAGTTAGGGTTCTTGCAGATATGCAAGGAGTATGGAACGTTCAGAATGAGACTGATATGAGGTAAGGATTATTAAGTGACTTATCGATATACAGTATATATTTTTAGTTTAATTCTATAAACAAACTCTCCGGTGGTGCCCCAAATTCCTAATGAGTTAAGTGTTAAACGATTAATTTAATTGAGTAACAATTAAACATAGTTAGTTGATTCGATTCTAAAGTCACGTCACGACAGCAGACAGCATCTACCTACAGCCATATCTATCAGGCATGCTCACTCAAATATTTTTATAGTAAAACCAGCTTCAGTTTTAGATATTTACAACAGTAAATTGTTGTATTATTGTTTCTCCTCACTGTTCGGTAGTAAACGTGCAGTAGATAGCTAGTTTGCTGGGTATACAATACTTGTTATTTACAAGTATCTTGCGTCTTGCCTATAATATTGTGAGATTGAAATGCATCCAAGTTCATAATCATAACCAATGTCAACCCTTGCCAATTGTGTTACATAGCTAGCTAGTAAACGTATTTACAGTTGCTGAAGTTTGCTAACAAGTTACAAATGCGTGGTGTGGCGTATAACAAGTTAGCAGGTGCCAGACTTACTAGCTAGCCAACTCCAGTCATGTGCTAATGTTTGCTGGTAAACCTAGCTTTAGGTGGCTGGTTGTAGCTTACTTTTTAGTAGCTAGCCATATCTATGACTAAAAAGAGAAGAGGTTTTACAATCGAGATACAAAAGATCTTTGATTGTAAAACCTCTTCTATTTTTAGTCATAGATATAGCTACCGGTAGTTGTTTAGCTAGCTAACTTAGCTAGTTAGCTAGCTACCTAGCTAGCTACATAGCTAGCTAAGGTAGCAAACAGAATAATTATTAGTATGTTAGCCAGCAATAGACAATATGGGTTTCAGTAGATAAACTAAAGGGGGGCTTGCAGGAAAAATAACATACTTAGCTAGGCACCGTATTTGTCATCTGCCCTCTTGGTGCTGGTATCGGTTGTAGTGGAGCTTCTAACGTTAGCTAAATACAACTCTTTGTTTCGAATTATTTTCGCTATATGGTTGTATGGTTAAATATCACCATGTGGAATTCGTGTTGATGAGAGGAATCACTTGAAGCCACTGCGTCTGGTCAGTTCTTTCAAATGAGTTGCTACTCTGACAAACTGAGATCAATCTGGTCTTGAATTCAAACAAACAATAGCCCAGGCCAATGAAGAAACACAAAGATCTTTATTATTGACAATATTAGGAAGAAATATATTCTATATATATATATATATATATATATATATATATATATATATATATATACACACATCATAGGCCATAGTAGGCTACTAAATAAATGTTTCAGTGGCACACTGACTCCACTAATAATGAAGATGAAGCCATAGGCTACTCATGGTGATGGCCGATGCATTCATCATAGCAACAGCCTATCCCAAGATGAGCTACTTTGAAAAACAGTGATGCTGTTCACAAAAAAAGAGAGTGGTTGAGATGAATTTTTATTCTATTGGTTCTACAGACAGTTTAGTCTTAACTTTAAAGCCGTAGGCATTTGCTTTCCAAACTGTATGTTTTTCCCGCGATTGTATTTTGAAATCTGCAAAAGGCAAACCAACAGCCACAACCAACCATAGAAATATAATCCATAGATGGCAGTTCCCATTCATGTGAGGACTGGTATCCATTTCCAGTGTACCCATGAGTTTAACATTCAAATTGCCAGGGTAATAGGTTACAAAACCCTTCTATGGATTATATGTCTATGGCCACCATGCAACAAGCTGTATATTTGGCGTACATGCTTCTCAAATGGCAGCCTTCCCGACTTTAGGCATACCGGTAACTGCCAAAATAAAGGAAACACTTGAGTAAATGAGTGATACAAAGTATTTGTTATGGTTGTGGGATGCATTTTCCTGGCATGGTTTAGGTCCACTTGTAGAATCTATGCCAAGATGCATTGAAGCTGTTCTTGCAGCTCGTGATCCAACACCCTTTTAAGACACTTTATGTTGGTGTTTCCTTTATTTTGGCCGAAACCTGTGCTTGTGATAAAAAAATAAATCCACAGTTAATTGTATTAACTATTGATGCTCCATGGCTAAATCATGCTCTCTGGTGTATTTTGAACATTGAGAGCTCCTGTGGTTGGATAAAACATTATAATAAAGTAAATATTGTTGTTTTTATTTAGCCCAATTGGTAGTTACAGTCTTGTCCCATCGCTGCAAATCCCGTACGGACTCGAGAGAGGCGAAGGTCGAGAGCAGTGCATCCTCCGAAACACAACCCCGTCAAGCCGCACTGCTTCTTGACACAATGCACGCTTAACCCGGAAGCCAGCCGCACCAATGTGTCGGAGGAACCACCGTACACCTGTCGACCGTGTCAGCGTTCGGCCCGCTACAATAGTAGCAATGGGACAAGGACATCATGGCCGGCCAAACCCTCCCCTAACCTGGATGATGCTGACCCAATTGTGCATCTCCTCATGGGTCTCCCAACCACGGCCAGTTGCCACACAGCCCGGTATCGAACCAGGATCTGTAGTAACGCAGGTAGCACTGTGATGCAGTGCCTTAGACCGCTGCGCCACTCGGCCCTAAATAACATAATTTATTTGTATTTGTTTTGCCTCTTGGGCCCAGCTCCTGACTCACACAATTGACCCAGTCACATTTATTTATTATGCAGTTTATTTTATTTTATTAAATAGTTAGCCAATCAAGGCAGGGCCCCCCAGTTACCCACGTGGGTCCCCTACCTCCTCTCCTCCCCCATCTGATGTTTAGCAGAGTGGCAGCAGGCAGCAGGCTCCTGTGGTTGGTGGTTTCAGTAAAATAAAAAATATATATATACTTTATACTGTACATATAATATATACAGTATACATTTCCTTTATTATTATTTTTAGTAAAACATTTATTTATTAATTATATATTTTTTTTGCTTCCTCTTGAGCCCCCCACAGGCCTGGATCCAGGGGCTTCAGCCCCGGTAAACCCCTGCATTAAGCTGGCCCTTGTAGTGCACTACATAGGGAAAAGGGTGCCATTTAGTAGGAAGAACACCACTGTACTCTCATAAACCGAATGATTTGATACCACATGCAAGTAGCAACAGCATTTTATGGATGCTCTCTGACATTTAATTGAGACCAATAAAGACTGACTATTATTGCCACCGTAACTGGGGGATGAGGGAGAGTAGATGAGAGGAGAGGAGAGCTACATTAGGCCTATTAAATTAATGTGACTCATACTGTGTCAGTGGTTGAGAATTTTTAGGATCTTTGCATGTCATTGATACGCAAAGCAGGGAGGTTTTGCATAGAATTTGTCATTTAACTTTTGACCAACAGGGCAAACTTGGCTTCACAAAAGAGCAGGTTCACAACCCACTGGGCAAAAACTTGTTGAATCAACGTTGTTTCCACGTCATTTCAACAACAAAATTCAATTTTGATGACGTTGAATCAACATGGAAAACTGATTGGATCGACGTAAGGTTATTTCGTATTTTTCTCACCAAACTTTTAACCTAATCCAATGACAGAGTGATGTTATTTGTTGATTTCGCATTGAATTCACGTTGACAACTCAACCTAATGTAAATCAAAACTAGACATTGAACTGACTGCTGTGCCCAGCAGGAAGGCCTTTAAAACACAGGAATTAACTTTTTACAAATGATCTGATGACTAAGGAATTATCTAACCAGTGATTTAGGCAATTTCCTGTCAGAACATAATTGTCTTCAAGGGTCTCATTTAATAAGGATTTGCTGTTGCACCTTTGTACACCTTGCACCTGTCATTTTGAGACATAAAACAAAGTATATATCTTTTAATATCTCATCTTTCTCTTAATCTATCTCTGTTCTACTTTTATGTTGAATTCCCTCTGGGAAAATAACAGGTTGGAAAACATATCTTTCGAACGTTTACCATAGCCATTCAACAACCTTTCATAGCTCTCTGAAGAGCAGAGAGAGAGAATACCCCTAGGGTATAAATGTTCCAAATTCACTGCATACAGTAGCATGTGGAATAAGGAAGGTCCAAAAGTATGAGGGGGGAAATGTAGGGGTTGCCACATGACTCACTCACTCACCTTCACTAGCTCCTTGGAGCGAAGCGCGTGGATATTTGTCTCTCCGTGCCGTCCAGTTCCGGGCCAGGTCCCAGGCTGATGTGGTGTTGAGTCCCAGGTTGTGTAGGTCGTCTTCCAGCTGGTCGGACCATCTGGCTCTAGGCCTTCCTTCCTCTTGGGCGTGGCCAGTTAGGGGATGGCTCCTTGAGAATGAGGACAGGCTCCAGAGGTGGGTTTCATCTGGCCAGGTCACCAAACAGTCAGAGTCAGGTAGCCACCTGGCTTCTCTGAAATGCCACTGAGTGCTGGCCCAGTGGGGTTAGGGGCCAGATAGAAGGAGGGGCGGAGAGGGAGAGGGAGACAGAGAAAGAGGCTGGGTCGAGAGGGCTAGGCGATTGAGGGAGGTTTAGGGAGTCTAGGGGACTAAAGGTACAGTAGTGAGGTGGACAGCAGGGATGATGTCACAGTGAGGCATGGAGGCTCAGGCTGCGTCCCAAATGGCACCCTATTCCCTACACGGTGCACTACTTTTGACCAGGGCCCATAGAGAGTAGGGTGTCATTTGGGATGCACTCTCAAGACAGGAAAGATGAAGGACTATTCAGCTTCAGACACATCCTGACCTTTATAGTAGACAAAGTGTCACTACCCTTCTGTTTCAGAAATGTATGGTCCAACTGTGTTTGTGTGTAGGCGTGTGTGTACTGTAACCAAAGGTCATCTCATGATGACCACCTGAGCTCAGTGGGTCCAGCGATCTCAAGACATCTACGTCTTTATCTCCTGAATAGAAAACCCCCCAACCGTATCCCAGTTCATATTGAATCACCTGAGAAGGAATATTTCAAGAATTGAATGTGAGGAGACTGATAAAGACTGACTATTATTGCCACCGTAACTGGGGGATGAGGGAGAGTAGATGAGAGAAGAGGAGAGCTACATTAGGCCTATTAAATTAATGTGTCCGTGGTTGAGAATTTTTAGGATCTTTGCATGTCATTGATACGCAAAGCAGGGAGGTTTTGCATTGAGTTTGTCATTGAACTTTTGGCCAACAGGGCAAACTTGTATCTCAGTTTCAAGGTCTCAGCATTGAGAGAAGAACCGATGTTAATAATAATTAATCATGTAAATCATGCTTATATGACTTGTTTGTTTAACAGTATACAAGGACTGAAAGGGAATGCTCTTCATAGTTTTCATCAAGCTTGGATTGAGTTTGTGAACCTCTCCGTAATAATAAAGATTTATTAATTTACATTGAGTTTGAGTCCTTAGTGGTGAATGTCCACCACATGTAAATTAGGGCACACCTTAACAAAATTATTAAAAAACTAACATTTCTTATTGGACATTGCATGGATTGCATCCTACCTGGCAGGTTGCTCCTACCATGTGAAGTGGAGAGGATCTGTGTCTGCACCACGCACTCTCACTACTGGTGTCCCCCAGGGCTCGGTTCTAGGCCCTCTCCTCTTCTCTCTATAGATAGGTACTTAGATAGGTACTTTATTGATCCCCGAGGGGGAAATTTCTTAAACACTAAGTCTCTCGGCTCTGTCATATCCTCACATGGTCTCTCCTATCATTGCTATGCCGATTGCCTGGCAGATATCTCAACTTGGATGTCGGACCACCACCTCAAGCTCAACCTCGGCAAGCCGGAGCTGCTCTTCCTCCCGGGGAAGGCCTGCCCGCTCAAAGACCTCTCCATCACAGTTGACAACTCCACAGTGTCACCATCCCAGAGCGCAAACAACCTTGGCATGACCCTGGACCCTGTCGTTCTCTGCAAACATCGAAGCAGTGACTTGCTCCTGCAGGTTCATGCTATACAACATCCGTAGAGTATGACCCTACCTCACACAGGTCCTAATCTAGACACTAGTCCTCTACCATCTGTACTACTTCAACTCGCTGTTGCCTGGGCTCCCCGTTTGTGCCATAAAACCTCTGCAACCTATCCAGAATGCTGCAACCCGCCTGGTTTTCAACCTTCCCAAGTTCTGTCATGTCACCCCGCTCCAATGCACACTCCACTGGCTTCCAGTCGAACCTATACAAGACCATGGTGTTTACCTACTGTTGGATTCTAGCTTGAAATATACATACTGATTCGTTACCATATTAGAACTGGGTGTATGGAAAGTTACTGAGTGAGAAAGGGGAGTGCAGAAAGTGTATTATTCTGTCAGAACATGTTATTGTTAAATCTCATGTGGAGAGGGGAAAGGGCAACAGTCTGGTTTCAGTCACTGATTAGGTAGGACAGCTGTGGAGTAGGAAGGAGTGAGGAATTTGGCCAGAGGTCAGGTCAGATGAAGTGAGGAGGAACAGTCAGTCCTGTCACACATATATACAGCGGGTGAAATAAGTATTGAACACGTCACCATTTTTCTCAGTAAATATATTTCCAAAGGTGCTATTGACATTACATTTTCACCAGATGTTGGTAACAACCCAAGTAATCCATACATACAAAGAAACCAAAACAAATAAGTTCAGGGAAAAAGTATTGAACACACTTACTGATATTTATTTAATACTTTGTACAAAAGCCTTTGTTGGTAATGACAGCTTCAAGACGCCTCCTGTATGGAGAAACTAGTCGCATGCATTGCTCTGGTGTGATTTTGGCCCATTCTTCCACACAAACAGTCTTCAAATATTGAAGGTTCCGTGGGCCTCTTCTATGAATCTTGATCTTCAGTTCTTTCCATAGATTTTCAATGGGATTTAAGTCAGGTGATTGGCTGGGCCATTCTAGCAGCTTTATTTTCTTTATTTGAAACCAATTGAGAGTTTCCTTGGCTGTGTGTTTGGGATCATTGTCTTGCTGAAATGTCCACCCATGTTTCATCTTCATCATCCTGGTAGATGGCAGCAGATCTTTGTCAAGAATGTCTCGGTAAATTTGCCCATTCATCCTTCCTTCAATTATGTGAAGTTTGCCAGTACCATTTGCTGAAAAGCAGCCCCACACCATGGTGTGTATTATGACATCCAAACAGTTCAATTTTGCTCTCACCTGACCACACTATATTCTCCCAGTATTTCACTGGCTTTTCCAAATGTTGTGCAGCAAACTTTAAACGAGCTTCAACATGCTTTTTTTTCAGCAATGGAGTCTTGCGTGGTGAGCGTGCATACAGGCCATGGCGGTGGAGTGCATTACTTACTGTTTTCTTTGAGACAACAGTACCTGCTAATTGCAGGTCTTTTTTAAGCTCTCCACAAGTAGTCCTGGGCTCTTGGACAACTCTTCTGATTATTCTTTTCACTCCTCTGTCAGAAATCTTGCGAGGAGCACCTGGTCGAGGCAAATTTATGGTGAAATGATTGTCTTTCCACCGTATTATGGTCCCAACAGTGCTCACTGGAACATTCAGAAGCTTAGAAATGCGTCTATAACCAATGCCATCATTATGTTTTGCAACAATTAGGTTGCGAAGGTCTTGAGACAGCGCTTTTACCCATCATGAGATGTGTCTTGTGTGACACCTTGGCAATGAGACCTTTTTGTAGGCCATCAGTTGGGACTGAACCAGCTGATATTAATTTGCACTGACAGGGGGCTGGATTGCTTTTTAATTACTGATAGTTTTCAGCTGTTGTCTTGGCTTTCCATGCCTTTTTGCACCTCCCTTTCTTCATGTGTTCAATACTTTTTCCCTGTGTCATTTCACATTATTACACATAACTTAATTTCTGAACTTATTTGTTTTGGTTTCTTTGTATGTATGGATTACTTGAGTTGTTACCAACATCTGGTGAAAATGTCCTGTCAATAGTACCTTTGGAAATATATTTACTGAGAAAAATGGTGACATGTTATTTACTTACGTTATTTACTAATACTTATTTCACCCGTTGTATTTCCACGCCCATGAAGTTTCTAGCAGGACTCTACACCAATGAGCCAATTAAGTAACCGACTAGCAACAGAGAAGTATTGTCTGTCTAGATGTGCAAAGAGTTGACTCCCCCTAGTAGGAGGGTATAAATATATGTGCTTGTGTATACATGTCTTTGCACTTATTTTACCCAGTGGGGAATAAACTTGTTATGAGCTTTTCCTAGTGATCCGTTTGAGTTTTTATTCTTTGTTTAGAACAACACTATGAAACAGCACGAGGAAATGCCCCTCCCTACCTTCAGGCTATGCTCAAACCCTACACCCCAAACTGAGCACTCTGTTCTGCCACCTCAGGTCCACCTCTACGGGAGGGCAGCTCCCTCTCAGCCCAGTCCAAGCTCCCCTTGAAGCAAGGACAGCAGAGTCCCTGTCCATGTTACGAAAACAACTGAAACCCTACCTCTTCAAACAGTATCTTAAATAATCTCACCTAGCTATTTTAAGATGAATGCACTAATTGTAAGTCGCTCTGGATAAGAGTGTCTGCTAAATGACTAAAATGGAAAAATTGATGACCACCTGAGCTCAATATAGAGATAACACCTTGACGTTTCAGAACATTTTCTTCAGTCTGATGCCTAATGAACACAACCCTGATTGACTTACTATTTTTTACTGACAAACTAGAGAACACTTCATCTGAGGCTCCTCATATCTTGACAACACACACTGGCGTACCATACACCCGCAATTAGGAATTACAATACTAGAATGGACATTAACCTTTTTACGATGGGATAAGGTCAGGTAGTTGGTCAACCATGGCTTGCCAGTGCTGTGATAAGATATTGTGTAAAGTAATGAATTTGAAGAATTTATCTACACTGTATGTTTTTTTTGGCCAGCTAGCCAGACAGATTTAGAGGAATGATTCCATACATTTTCAAATTAACTGCCAATATGCCAACATTCCATAGCCATACACTGGCTGCTTTGTCCCAAAGCCACTCCTGCATTGTCTTGGCTGTGTGCTTACGGTCATTGTCCTGTTTTTATTTATTTTTTACCTTTATTTAACTAGGCAAGTCAGTTAAGAACAAATTCTTATTTACAATGACAGCCTACCCCAGCTAAACACGGACGGCGCTGGGCCAATTGTGCTCCCAATCCCGGCCGGATGTGATAGAGCTGGATTCGAACCAGGGACTGTAGTGTAGCCTCTTGCACTGAGATGCAGTGCCTTAGACCACTGTGCCACTCGTGAGCCCAAGGTGAACCTTCGCCCCAGTCTGAGGTCCTGAGCGCTCTGGAGCAGGTTTTCATCAAGGATCTCTCTGTACTGTGCTCCATTTATCTATCGCTCCATCCTGACTCTCCCAGTCCCTGCTGCTGAAAAACATCCCCACAGCATGATGCTGCCACCACCATGCTTCACGGTAGGGATGGTGCCAGGTTTCCTCCAGACATGACACTTGACATTCAGTCTAAAGATCTTGGTTTCATCAGACCAGAGAATCTTGTTTCTCATGGTCTGAGAGTCCTTTAGGTGCCTTTTGGCAAACTCCAAGTGGGCGGTCATGTGCCTTTTACTAAGCAGTGGCTTCCGTCTGGCCGCTCTACCATAAAGGCCTGATTGGTGGAGTGCTGCAGAGATAGTTGTCCTTCTGGAAGGTTCTCCCATCTCCACAGAGGAACTCTGGAGCTCTGTCAGAGTGACCATCGGGTTCTTGGTCACCTCCCTGACCAGGACCCTTCTCCACTGATTGCTCAGTTTGGCCTGGCGGCCAGCTCTAGGAAGAGCCTTGGTGGTTCCAAACTTCTTTCATTTAAGAATGATGGAGGCCACTGTGTAATTGGGGACCTTCAACGCTGCAGAAATGTTTGGTACCCTTCCCCAGATATTTGCCTCGACACAATCCTGTCTCAGAGCTCTACGGACAATTGCTTCGACCTCATGGCTTGGTTTTTGCTCTGACATGCACGGTCAACTGTGTGACTTTATATAGACAGGTGTGTGCCTTTCCAAATCATGTCCAATCAATTGAATTTACCACAGGTGGATTCCAATCAAGTTGTAGAAACATCTCAAGGATGATCAATGGAAACAGGATGCACCTGAGCTCAATTTCGAATCTCTGTCAGGCTCTGGCCATAGAGAAGCCTATTGCTTCTCTATGTATCCATGGTCAGAGTCTGACAGGTCTATAATTTCTGTTTCTGTGTGGTGTTTTGTGTTGGATCCCTAATTAGAGGCAGCTGCAGTGCATTGTCTCTAATTAGGGATCCTACATATGTTTGTATGTTCCACACCTGGGTGTGGGTCATTATATCTCCAGTCACAGTACAAGTAAGTGTGTTATGTTTGTTGGATCGTGTTTTCTTTGTTGGATCGAGTTTTATTTGTATAGTTCTTCATTGTGTTAATTTATAATTAATAATTTAATAAACAATGTCGAACTACAAATCCTGCGCTGCACCTTGGTCTCTCCATGCACCGGATTGTGACAGAATGACCCACCACAACGAGACCAAGCAGCGCAAGTGGGGAGAGAGAGGGAGAGCAGCGTCGTTATACGGTGACGGAACTCCTCGGAGGGTTCGAGACGGACTCGGAGGAGGAAGAACCAGTACCACTTCCAAGGTGGACAATGGTGAGGCCGGAGTACTATCGGGAGGAAGAGGATCGCCCACCACTTTCTTCTCCTACGGTCGAAAGTAGGAGGAACAAGCGAGGTGGTGGAGAGCCTGGGTTGCTCTCCCCCCTGAGACGCATCGGGACCCGTTCCTGAGGAGAATCGAGGAGGAGAAGGATTGCGTTCACCGATTGGCCCTCGTGAGGGAGCTGATGTCTCTACGAAGGAGTGAAACACGAAGGCAACCCCAAAATAATTTTGGGGGGGGGCTATGGGGGTGGTCTGACCGTGAAGAAAACGTGCCAGTACCACTCCCCATGTGGAACAGGAAGAGGCCAGAGCCCAGTCCGGGTCAGGTCGTCGGCTACACTCACGTGCCGGAGCAGTCCGCTCCACCGGTGCCTAGTTCGGGTCCGGTCGTCGGCTCCACTCCCGTGCCGGAGCAGTCCGCCCCACCGGTGCCCAGTCCGGGTCCGGTCGTCGGCTCCACTCACGTGCCGGAGCTGTCCGCTCCACCGGTGCCAGTCCGGGTCCGGTCGTCGGCTCCACTCCCGTGCCGGAGCAGTCCGCCCCATCGGTGCCCAGTCCGGGTCCGGTCGTCGGCTCCACTCCCGTGCCGGAGCAGTCCGCTCCACCGGTGCCAGTCCGGGTCCGGTCGTCGGCTCCACTTCCATGCCGGAGCAGTCCGCTCCACTGGTGCCTAGTCCTGGTCCGGACCTCTGCTCTGCTCCCCGCACCCGACCTCCAGTGCGTGCGCCCAGCCAGGTGCTTCTTGTGCCGGCTCCACGCACTCCACCTCCGGTGCACCTCCCCAGTCCGGTACGTCCCGTGCCGGCTCCCCGCACCCGACCTCCAGTGCGTGCGGCCAGCCAGGTGCTTCCTGTGTCGACTCCACGCACCCGACCTCCGGTGCGCCTCCCCAGTCCGGTACGTCCCGTGCCGGCTTCCCGCACCCGACCTCCAGTGCGTGCGCCCAGCTAGGTGCTTCCTCCCCAGTCCGGGTATGGTCGACTGCTCCGCTCCAGTGCCAGAGCAGTCCGCTCCACCGGTGCCCAGTCCGGGCCTGGTTAATTGCCCCGCTCCATGGCCGGAGCCGTTTGTCCCACCGGTGCCCAGTCCGGGCCCGGTTATTAGCCCCGCTCCCGAGCCAGAGCAGTCCGCTCCACCGGTGCCCAGTCCGGGCCTGGTTAATTGCCCCGCTCCATGGCCGGAGCCGTTTGTCCCACCGGTGCCCAGTCCGGGCCCGGTTATTAGCCCCGCTCCATGGCTGGAGACGTTTGTCCCACCCGTGCCCAGTCCGGGCCCGGTTATTAGCCCCGCTCCATGGCTGGAGACGTTTGTCCCACCCGTGCCCAGTCCGGGCCCAGTTATTTGCCCCGCTCCATGGCTGGAGCCATTTGCCCCACCGGTGCCCAGTCCGGGCCCGGTTATTTTCCCCGCCCCATGGCCGGAGCCGTTTACCCCACCGGTGCCCAGTCCGTGCCCGGTCATAAGGAAAGGGCATGGGGAAAAAACTGTCCACTTCGCCGGAGCCAGAACCGCCACCGACAAACTAATCTTCCCTCCCTAACCCTCCCCCCATGTATCTGTGTTTTTGGCTGGCGTTCGGGAGTCCGCGCCTTTGGGGGGGGTAGTGGTCAGAGTCTGACAGGTCTATAATTTCTGTTTCTGTGTGGTGTTTTGTGTTGGATCCCTAATTAGAGGCAGCTGCAGTGCATTGTCTCTAATTAGGAATTCTACATATGTTTGTATGTCCCACACCTAGGTGTGGGTCATTATATCTCCAGTCACAGTACAAGTAAGTGTGTTACGTTTGTTGGATCGTGTTTTATTTGTATAGTTCGTCATTGTGTTAATATATAATTTAATAAACAATGTCGAACTACAAATCCTGCGCTGCACCTTGGTCTCTCCATGCACCGGATTGTGACAACCTCATAGCAAAGGGTCTGAATACTTATGTAAATAAGTTATTTCTGTTTTTTATTTTAATACATTAGCAAAAAATTCAATAAACCTGTTTTTGTTTTGTCATTATGGGCTATTGTGTGTAGATTGAGGGGAAAAAAAAGATTTTCATCCATTTTAGAATAAGTCTAACGTAACAAAATGTTGAAAAATGTGGCTTCTGAATACTTCCAGAGCAGTCCGCTCCACCGGTGCCCAGTCTGGGTCCGGCCGTCTGCTCCGCTCCCGAGCCAGAGCAGTCCGCTCCACCGGTGCCCAGTCCGGGCCTGGTTAATTGCCCCGCTCCATGGCCGGAGCTGTTTGTCCCACCGGTGCCCAGTCCGGGCCCGGTTATTAGCCCCGCTCCATGGCTGGAGACGTTTGTCCCACCCGTGCCCAGTCCGGGCCCAGTTATTTGCCCCGCTCCATGGCTGGAGCCATTTGCCCCACCGGTGCCCAGTCCGGGCCCGGTTATTTTCCCCGCCCCATGGCCGGAGCCGTTTACCCCACCGGTGCCCAGTCCGTGCCCGGTCATAAGGAAAGGGCATGGAGAAAAAGCTGTCCACTTCGCCGGAGCCAGAACCGCCACCGACAAACTAATCTTCCCTCCCTAACCCTCCCCCCATGTATCTGTGTTTTTGGCTGGCGTTCGGGAGTCCGCGCCTTTGGGGGGGGTAGTGGTCAGAGTCTGACAGGTCTATAATTTCTGTTTCTGTGTGGTGTTTTGTGTTGGATCCCTAATTAGAGGCAGCTGCAGTGCATTGTCTCTAATTAGGAATTCTACATATGTTTGTATGTCCCACATCCTAGGTGTGGGTCATTATATCTCCAGTCACAGTACAAGTAAGTATGTTACGTTTGTTGGATCGTGTTTTATTTGTATAGTTCGTCATTGTGTTAATTCATAATTTAATAAACAATGTCGAACTACAAATCCTGTGCTGCACCTTGGTCTCTCCGTGCACCCGATTGTGACAACCTCATAGCAAAGGGTCTGAATACTTATTTAAATAAGTTATTTCTGTTTTTTATTTTAATACATTAGCAAAAAATTCAATAAACCTGTTTTTGTTTTGTCATTATGGGCTATTGTGTGTAGATTGAGGGAAAAAAAGATTTTCATCCATTTTAGAATAAGTCTAACGTAACAAAATGTTGAAAAATGTGGCTTCTGAATACTTTCCAAATGCACTGTGTGTATATATATTTTTTACATAAATGATAAAACCTTAGATAAGGGGTAATTTCCCAGACCTAGATTAAGCCTAGTCTAAACAGTGCAATCAATAGAAAACCTCTGTGTCTGGGAAACCGTAACCTAAATGTTGTATTGCCTATTAATCTAGAAAACAGTCATAATAGCTTCTGTACTCAGAGCTCCACAGGGATGAATCCATTAATAAATGAGTCTGGAACATAACCATGAAGTCCAAAATCAAGACAATTAATTAGGCAAAAATCTGATTAATTAGGGAGAAAAATGACAAAACTGTCACGACTAGGCTCAAGGGTAGTAAATAACGACCATGTTAACTGGTCTCTTCTGGTCTCTGATGTACACAGATCAAATGTTTGAGATGATGAATGAATACTGTATGGTTTTCCTCCTTTAACATGCTGACTAGACCGGGCGCGTGCGTGCGTCCGCATGCGCCATTGCGCACATGTTGATTTTGTCCATCCACACAAGACAAATAACAAACCAACTATATTCATTTGGGGCAAGATCGAAAAGGATTAAACATTCATGGCAATTTCGCTACCTAGCTTGCTGTTGCTAGCTAATTTGTCCTGGGATATAAACATTGGGTTGTTATTTTACCTGAAATGCACAAAGTCCTATACTCCAAGAATTAATCCACAGATAAAAGGATAAACCGAGTTAGTTTTTAGCAATCTCTCTTCCTTCAGTATTTTTTCTTTCTTCTAGAACCAAGTTCTATTTTAGCGCCCGGCTACGCAGACGCTTGTTGACGCTCCCAAGCAGTTTGGATGCAATGATTGAATAACATGTATATGTACACTTATTTTGCAACGCTCACGCACGTTACGCAAGTGCATGTAATACCCATGTACATACTAAATAGTGTCTCTAGTGTTCCCCTCCCTTGAGTAGACCCTGTTCCCTAGACATGGTTCTAATGACAGGGGGGGGTAAGGGGCCTGGGTAACCCCATAACAAATCAGGGCTCCCCCCTAAGACATATCAAAGGGATCCCCCCTTCCAAAATCAAAGATTGATGTCAGGACCCCTAAGAGACGTTGGCACCACCAGAATGCATGTGGAGTAGGATCACAGTGAGTTCAGTCGAGAGACCATGTGAGGATGAATGAAAGTCCCAGGCCAATCTGTACCACTCGGTGCCAAAGGAAATGGTTAATCACTGTCATCAATTCCCCAGCAGAAAAATACACTACAGCCCAATCTGCCATTAAGAAAAATATAGCCCATTCTGCCAATTAGGAACGTTATACCAATTATAGTAATGAACTCACTATGTGGCCCCCTTTCATTTAATTCTCAGCATAGTAACGGAAGGCTGCTTTCCCTGCTTTTATAATTTCTCTGTGAGAGGGCAGTAATATTGTGATTTATTTTTGGAGACGCGGAGGGCAGCAGCAGTGCTGTATTAGTCAGAGAGCTGAGAGCATTTTGGCTCAAACACACAGTTCTCTCTTTATTAATGAGATGCTCTATAATCATTTCCTGTCTCCCTCCATCTGTATTGTTCTAAAACCACCGAGAGAGAGAGAGAGAGAGAAGACAGAGTTGCAGGCGGCATAACACACAATTGTTCAGAATACACAGGAAGATTGAGGGACTTGGCTAGAAAAAAATGTTGGCTCAACTCCATTTCAATTCCAGTCAATTCAGAAAGTAAACTATATTCCGATAGCGATTCTAAATTGTCCTCATTGAAAAGCATTAGAGGAATTTTACTGAAATTTAAATGGAATTGATCACAACTCTGCTAGAAACCAACCACACTGAAATTGTGAAATCCAATCCATCCCTCAGTACATTATCATGATCTTCAGTAATTCAGGGGTTCCCAAACATTTTCACTCAGGTCAGCCCCAATCCAATTATCACCACCTACTGGAGACAGTAATACCGTGCAGGTAATTTCAATAGGCAGGCTGAATATTTACCCCATATCTACAGAAGAGTTTTAGGGGTAAGTGAAGAGATAAAATAAGTAAAAAGTGATGGGTGGTGGTACTTGGATAATTATTTGGGGACGGGTAGTAATATTTCGAGAAAAAAGTGGTTTTATTTCCAAAATAAACGTAGGGCAAAACAAACAAACTGCGCACGTCCACACACACACACACACACACACACTAAGTTTCCTCCTGGGAACTTCAGACTATAGACAGGCATACACTCTTCTAACGGCCATGGTGAGTTATGAGCACAAACAAACAACTATCTTGGCACTGTCCGTCACCAACCTCAGCCACTGACTGCGAAGAGACCTGGGATTGAGTCCCTGCCAGTCGGCCCTCATCATTCGCTACAACGTTCTGCTGTGTAGCCTAGGCGAAGACCTTCCAACTATTAACGACCTTATCCATCGTGTTTTGCGAACAGTAGTATTCCCCCCTTATAGCAACTATCCTTCTAATGACTGTAGCCTAGTAAGCTACGTGAGCACACCCAATGAAACAAATTATCTTGGTAACCTGGAGACCGGCGGCAACGCCTGTGATGGGTCCCATGTCAAGATGCTCTCCAAATTCGCTATAAAGCCTCTATTT
The DNA here is from genome assembly GCA_023634145.1 of Thymallus thymallus. Classification (NCBI taxonomy): domain Eukaryota; kingdom Metazoa; phylum Chordata; class Actinopteri; order Salmoniformes; family Salmonidae; genus Thymallus; species Thymallus thymallus. The sequence continues at coordinate 10,611,463 of CM042399.1, read as the reverse complement.
TATAAACCTATAGCGGCCCACTAGATTGAGTACCCTAGGCTAATCGTACATTAGTAGGAAAGTTAAAGTAAATGAGGCCTATAGGCCTATCCAACGACTGCTGTAAGAATGAACAATGAAGCAGGGGTTTTACGCAAACGAGAGACAACTCAGGAACCACTCCTGCATGAACAAAGCAGCTCATTTTACGGCTGTTTGAAATTAGATTCCCCCTTTCTTGAAATAATCATTGATCTAGAGTCCCTTCAGAAAGTATTCACACCCCTTGACGTTTTCAACGTGTAACACTGGCTTACACACAATACCCCATAATGTCAAAGTGGAATTATGTTTTTAGACATTTTTAAAACAAATAGCTGAAATGACTCGAGTCAATGAGTATTCAACCCCTTTCTTATGGCAAGCCTAAATATGTTCAGGAGGAACAAAGTGCTTAACAAGTCACATATTAAGATACATGGACTAATAATAATAGTGTTAACAATAATTTTTTTATGACTACCTCGTCTCTGCTGTACCCCGCACATACAATCATCTTTAAGGTTCCGCAGTCGAGCAGTGAATTTCAAACACAGATTCAACCACAAAGAACAGGGAGGTTGTCCTTTGCCTTGCAAAGAAGGGCACCTATTGGTAGATGGGTAAAAAAAAAAAGAAAAAAAGGAAGACATTGAATATCCCGTTGAGCATGGTGAAATTATTAATTACACTTTGGATGGTGTACCAGGCGTTCTTCCTAAACCCTTCAGGGATTTCACCATCATGACTTTAAAACAGTTACAGAGTCTAATTGCTCTGATAGAAGTAAACTGAGGACAGATCAACAACATTGTAGTTACTCCACAATACTAACCTAAATGACAGAGCGAAAAGAAAGAAGCCTGTACAGAATAAAAATATTCCAAAACATGTATCCTGTTTGCAACAAGGCAGCAAAGAAAACTGCAAAAAAATGTGGCAAAGAAATTATCTTTACGTCGTGAATACAAAGCGTTATGTTTGGGGCAAATCCATTCTTCATATTTTCAAGCAAGGTGATGGCTGCATCATGTTATAGGTATGCTTGTCATCGGCAAGGGATTTTTTTTTTTTGGGGGGGGGGGACAAAAAGCACAGGACAAATCCTAGAGGAAAACCTGGTTCAGTCTGCTTTCCAACAGACACTGGGAGACAAGTTCACCATTCAGCAGGACAATAACGTAAAAAACAAGGCCAAAATATGCACTGGAGTTGCATATTGAATGTTCATGAGAGGCCTAGTTACAGTTGACTTAAAAAGGCTTGAAAATCTATGGCAAGCCTTGAAAATGTCAGTCTAGCAATGATTAAAAGACAACTTGACAGAGCTTGAAGAATGTTTTAAATAATTAGCAAATATTGTACAATCCAGGTTGCATAGCTCTTAGAGACAATTTAAGCTTGATCCGAAAATATGGTCGGAGGCGCCATATGGATGGTGTGACACAATTCTCAAAATATGACTTTTATAAGTACTATACGTGAAAACAAATAATCCAAGTACCACCACCATTTATTCTCTTAATTTGGCCCTAATACTCTTCACATACTTTATCTGTATTGTAAATAATACAAATGTGAACAAAAAAGAAATAAACTACCACAACTCATTAGTAAACTGTCAGTACTTTGTGACAAAAAAAAGGCGCATTCACTCATCTGCCATAGCAACAAAAACATTTAGGCATAATAAATGTACATGTAACTGCCAGAATAAAGGAAACACCAACAAACTATCGTTGGGCATTGGGCCACCACGGGCCGCCAGAACAGCTTCAATGGCATAGATTCTATAAGTGTCCTGAAAATGCTGTCTCAGGCACCATTTCAGAATCTCCCATAATTTGGGTTGAGATCTGGTGACTGAGACACACACACCACCCCCTTTAAATCCACTATGCTCCTTTGAGATCCCTCTTTCAAAGTCACAGAGCTCTCTGCTTCCAAACATGCTAGCCAAAGTAATGGGCAACTGGACATTTTTATACACAACCCTAAGCATGATGGGACGTTACTTGCTTAATTAACTCAGGAACCACACCTGTGTGGAAGCACCTGCTTTCAATATACTTTGTATCCCTTATTCAAGTGTTTCCTTTAGTTTGGCAGTTACCTCTATAACCATAATTGTTATCAACATGACACAAAATACATTCTGAAACTGCCAGCTCAATCCCAGTATGAAGAGACTAATTATTTTCTACTTTCATTGGTGAAACTAAAGCTGCCACACCGTAGCCAATGCCTTCACTTAGTCTAAACCCTGCGTGTGTGTGTGTGTGTGTGGCCAGTACCCCGTTACTAAATTGTGGCTGGCCCAGGAGGATACAAGAACATGGTTGGTGGGTGACGGTAGCTAATCTGAAACCCAGGTTTAGTGAGGGGATCAAATCACTGCATGACAGAGTGCCTAATTTCATTCATCCTGCATGACAGAGCAAGCACACACACAGGCAGAGATGTGGACACACACACACACACACAGGTCGGACTACAACATGCCAGCAGAGGATGATGGGCTGTATGAGGGGGATTTGGATTCCCTTGAAGCGTACAAAGTACTATGTGAAGATTTACCTCTGTTGTAGCAGCAAGTTCTCAAGTGGAACAAATTTGCCACGCTAGGACAGGTAACGGGAGATAGAGGAAGGAAGAGAAATGTGACAACAATGACAGTGCCTTAGTGTAGGAAGAGAATGGGGAGGATGGGAGAGAGGGAGGTGGGTTAGAGGAGAGAGAAAGGGGGCATATTATCGGGAATTAGCACAATTTTTATGTTCCCCCTTCTCCCCAAAGTGTTGCAAGAGAAAAAATCAATGTACAGTTAAAGTCTGAAATTTACATACACTTAGGTTGAAGTCATTAAAACTCATTTTTCAACCACTCCACAGATTTCATGTTAACAAACTATAGTTTTGGCAAGTCGGTCAGGACATCTACTTTGTGCATGACACAAGTAATTCTTCCAACAATTGTTTACAGACTATAATTCACTATATCACAATTCCAGTGGGTCAGAAGTTTACATACACTAAGTTGACTGTGCCTTTAAACAGCTTGGAAAATTCCAGAAAATGATGCCATGGCTTTAGAAGCTTCTAATAATTTGAGTCAATTGGAGGTGCACCTGTGGATATATTTCAAGGCCTACCTTCAAACTCAGTGCCTCTTTGCTCGACATCATGGGAAAAGACCTCAGAAAAAACATTGTAGACCTCCACAGGTCTGGTTCATCCTTGAGAGCAATTTCAAAACGCCTTAAGGTACCACGTTCATCTGTACAAACAATAGTACGCAAGTATAAACACCATGGGACCACGCAGCCGTCATACCGCTCAGGAAGGAGACGCGTTCTGTCTCCTAGAGTGCAAATCAATCCCAGAACAACAGCAAAGGACCTTGTGAAGATGCTGGAGGAAACAGGTACAAAAGTATCTATATCCACAGTAAAATGAGTCCTATATCGACATAACCTGAAAGGCCGCTTAGCAAGGAAGAAACCACTGCTCCAAAACCGCCATAAAAAAGCCAGACTACGGTTTGCAACTGCACATGGGGACAAAGATTGTACTTTTTGGAGAAATGTCCTCTGGTCTGATGAAACAAAAATAGAACTGTTTGGCAATAATGACCATTGTTATGTTTGGAGGAAAAAGAGGGTGGCTTGCAAGCCGAACACCATCCCAACCGTGAAGCATGGGCGTGGCAGCATCATGTTGTGGGGGTGCTTTGCTGCAGGAGGGACTGGTGCACTTCACAAAATAGATGGCATCATGAGGAAGGAAAATTATGTGGATATATTGAAGCAACATCTCAAGACATCAGTCAGGAAGTTAAAGCTTGGTCGCAAATGGGTCTTCCAAATGGACAATGACCCCAAGCATACTTCCAAAGTTGTGGCAAAATGGCTTAAGGACAACAAAGTAAAGGTATTGGAGTGGCCGCCACAAAGCAATTTAAAGACAATGCTACCAAATACTAATTGAGTGTATGTAAACTTCTGATCCACTGGGAATGTGATGAAATAAATAAAAGCTGAAATAAATAATTTTCTCTACTATTATTCTGACATTTCATTCTTAAAATAAAGTGGTGATCCTAACTGACCTAAAACAGGGAATTTATACTTGGATTAAATGTCAGGAATTGTGAAAAACTGAGTTTAAATGTATTTGGCTAATGTGTATGTAAACTTCCGACTTCAACTGTATGTACTTGATTTTTTTAATACTAATAGTTAACAAATAACATGCTCAACAATAGTAAAGACATTTCTTTACTGCCAATGCTGTGCTTCTGAGAAAGGATGGTTCATCTCTTTCACGTTCACTCTAGGCATGTAGTCAAGGACATGGGATAGAGATAAAACTCGAGGAGCAGCTAGACCTGTATTGTTTCAATGTCTCTCTTCTCTCCCCGTCCCACGGAGACAACGAGCCTCTGAGAGGTGGCTACAGTTCGTGTGCCCATCCTGTTCTTTTGCTATCAGCTGTGGGGAGTCAGAAGAGAACGGAGGCTAGCTTGGTAGGAGTAAACGGAACTATCGTTATAACTATAACCTCAGATAGTTTATGATGACCTGATCTGCCAGGAAGCTGAACCAACCATGACTAAGCAGTTTTTTGTGTTACTATATAAGCCCCTCGAATTTCAGCATTAGTTGGGCTCTCAACTAATCACCTACGGATGGTCCGTTGACCTGCTCTCTCGTAACAAGATTTTAATAAATAGTTGAAGTATAACTCTTGACTTGTGTGATGCGTTAGTCTCTCCTCACTCATACACTCAAGGATTTAGGGGCGAGTGCATTTAATGGATTGGTGAAGGCTGAGTATCTGCAATATGTCTCACACCAATCCAATGCTTTCAATTCCTTGAAGGGGAGTGCTTGAGTGAACAAGTGCACACTTCAGAAAGACTGGGGTAGATGGTGTAATTGGGCTACTCAAGAGATTACAGCTTCTACTTAGAATTCTGACCGTCCGTCCCTGTCCTGGATTAATGTTGTTAGTCCTGACAGCCTTGCCACTTGTAGCTAGGTTCACCTCCAGGTCCAGACCGCTAGCGTCTCATTCTGTCAGTCTCACTTCCTATGTGCTGTGTGCTATTCGCCTGGGGACCAGGTTACATTCTGTCAGAGCACCAGACACCTCGGACCACATGACCAGTCCCTCTGCTCTGCATGTGTCCTTCCGGCCTAGGGGCTGACGAGAAAGACGTCACAACCTCAATGAGCCGATGGGAAAATCATTAAGAACCAGCTCATAATGTGACACCGCACCGGAGACTGCGTCTGCAATGGGAGTCGTGGTTGTTTCTGTCAACTCCGGAGGACCACATGATGAATGCTAGGGTGTTGCTGCCAATCAATACCTTCATGGGTGAATGAATTAGAACTAAATGACAAATTAACCAATCAAAACTCCACCCTCTGTCACCCGGTTTATCCAAGTGAATGGTCCAGACTCTTGGTCCTGTCACATCCCTCAGTGGTGAGTGCGGCACGGAGGGCTGAGATGAGGTCCAGACTGCAGATCAGTAGTACTGCAGGCACATAGTTGCTGTCTGTGTGACATGACCACAGGTAAAAGACAACGCAGCTGTGGCTGGAGGACTCTGTCCTATCTAGTTGAACTAGCCGGTCTGAACAGAACAAGGCTAGCCTGGACCCAGATCTGTTTGTGCTTTCTTGGCATCGTCACAGCGTAACAATGCCCAAAGGAGTTGGCAAGACGGCACAAACCGATCTGGAACCAGGACATGAAACTTCAAAATCTTCAGAAAGAGATGCTACAAAAATAAAATATAATTGTCTCCAATTTGCATCGGTGTGACAGCACACTAACAGAAGAGTAAATACCTTTATAATTAAGGTATAGTATGATTGGCTATCGTTTGTTTCAGATGAAGGGTGAGATAGGTTGTTACATATATAAGAATTGGTAAAACAATGTTAAAAGAGACGAATGGGACTGAAGTTTATGCATTTATTCATGTAGTTATTTCACTGATTCAAAGGCTCAAGGCTGGGTCAGCGATTTAATAGCCAAAAATACTCTAGAATTTGTGGTTAATTTCTTAATCATCTCCTTTCTTCACTTGTTCTCTTTTTTTGTACCTTCCTTCTTAAAAAAAATGCCACAACTTTGAAAAGGGCATTTTTTTCAAAACTTTTTAAGTTCCTTTTTTTTTTTTTTTTTTTATCCTTCCTTCCCTGTAAAAACATGTTCCCCCATCTTCAAGGCTTTAGGAGGTCACAAATTAGCAACAAGAAACAACCAACATTTTTCCCCCAAAGGTTTTATAACCATCCTGTTCACACACACACACACACACACAAACAACCTTCTCCTTTTTACACAGCCAGAGAAGAACAAAAAAGATTAAACAAACTCCCAAACCTTTTGTACAGAGAAATCAAACTAAACAGAGAAACTGTTTTTTATATTAGTCCATGGATTTCATCCTCCGAATCCACTCCCTCTCAGGTTTCTGCCATTTTAATGTGGAAGGGGAGGGAGACTCACACATACCAGGTACAGGTCTGTGTGTCTATTGACATGAGGCTCTGTGTGTAGTAGGTAATGTCAGTCAGTCAGTCAGTCAGTCCATCATACAGCTCTGCTGGTCTGTGTTTCTTTATATGGATTAGGAACCAGTTGTATGTCTAGAGGCCATTTTTCCAACAAGTCGCCCAGTAATGTCAATGATGGTGTGTGTGTGTGTCATCAGTTTCAATCTTTCAGAGTAGGCAAGTTAAATCATGTATCCGTGTGTATATGTTAAGAGTCTCAGTGTGGGTAGGTCTAAGCCAGTCCGAATCCCTCGGAGCATTCCTGAATGGCCAGCAGCAGCATGTGTCTCAGTTTCTCATAGCTCTCGTAGGCTGGGAGGTCCAGCTGGTTAAAGCTGTAGGAGAGAAGGAGAGGTTAGGAAGGAATCAACGTCAATGAACAATAGATTAGATATGTTCAGGCTCTCCCCACCTCAAAACATCTGAGGGAAGAGAAAATAAGAGCATTTCCTTGCTTCCTGTTTTGAGGAGGACAGGATGTCTGGACTAAGGACTTTTTGAGATTCAGTTGCGTGTGTGTGCTTGTGTTATCTAGCAGGTATGAGCTGTGTCTGGTGTATATTTCTTTACCAGGTGTGAGCTGACGGTAGGCGGTCGGTGGAGCGGTCGTCACGGTGGATCTGGAACTTCTGTATTCCGTTCATGCCCTCCAGCGCTGTGAAGCCCTGCAGAGGAACCTTGGACGTACCCGTCACAAACTGCAGGAACTTGGCTCTGTCGGCCTGGTCGAAGGAGCGCAGGGCCCGCCAGAACCACTGGATCTGAGGTGAGAAACGGTCAGGGTCACACCTACACCACACAGACCAGTAGCACACAATCAATATGAACCCATAGTATATAATACAACCGATAGACTAATCTGGCATGTGCGACATCATTGGTGCTGGGTTGTATTCATCAGGCACCAAACTACAGAAAACTGACTGCAAAAGGGAGGGACTACCTGGGACTTGTCCAATAAGATTTCATTTTTTATTACATTTTGCTCTTAACGAATACGAATCTGGTGTCTTTATGTCTCTGTACGGAGCTGGACTGGTACTCTGTTTGTGTGAGTGAGTGAGAGTGTGTATGAGAGTGAGTGTCAGTGTGCTTTGTACTGTAGCGTGTGTCTGTCTCTCTCTACCTGTATGGAGCTGGACTGGTACTTGTGGTACTCTGTGTGTGTGTGTGTCTGTCTCTCTACCTGTATAGAGCTGGACTGGTACTTGTGGTACTCTGTGTGTGTGTGTGTGTGTGTGTGTGTGTGTGTGTCTCTCTCTACCTGTATAGAGCTGGACTGGTACTTGTGGTACTCTGTGTGTGTGTGTGTGTCTCTCTCTACCTGTATAGAGCTGGACTGGTACTTGTGGTTCTCTGTGTGTGTGTGTCTCTCTCTACCTGTATAGAGCTGGACTGGTACTTGTGGTACTCTGTGTGTGTCTCTCTCTACCTGTATGGAGCTGGACTGGTACTTGTGGTACTCTGTCTGTGTGTGTGTCTCTCCACCTGTATAGAGCTGGACTGGTACTTGTGGTTCTCTGTGTGTGTGTGTGTGTCTCTCTCTACCTGTATAGAGCTGGACTGGTACTTGTGGTTCTCTGTGTGTGTGTGTGGGTCTCTCTCTACCTGTATGGAGCTGGACTGGTACTTGTGGTTCTCTGTGTGTGTGTCTCTCTCTACCTGTATAGAGCTGGACTGGTACTTGTGGTTCTCTGTGTGTGTGTGTGGGTCTCTCTCTACCTGTATGGAGCTGGACTGGTACTTGTGGTACTCTGTGTGTGTGTCTGTCTCTACCTGTATAGAGCTGGACTGGTACTTGTGGTACTCTGTGTGTGTGTCTGTCTCTACCTGTATAGAGCTGGACTGGTACTTGTGGTACTCTGTGTGTGTGTGTCTCTCTCTACCTGTATAGAGCTGGACTGGTACTTGTGGTTCTCTGTGTGTGTGTGTGGGTCTCTCTCTACCTGTATGGAGCTGGACTGGTACTTGTGGTACTCTGTGTGTGTGTCTGTCTCTACCTGTATAGAGCTGGACTGGTACTTGTGGTACTCTGTGTGTGTGTCTGTCTCTACCTGTATAGAGCTGGACTGGTACTTGTGGTACTCTGTGTGTGTGTGTGTGTGTCTCTCTCTACCTGTATAGAGCTGGACTGGTACTTGTGGTACTCTGTGTGTGTGTGTGTGTGTGTGTGTCTCTCTCTACCTGTATAGAGCTGGACTGGTACTTGTGGTACTCTGTGTGTCTGTCTCTCTTTACCTGTATAGAGCTGGACTGGTACTTGTGGTACTCTGTGTGTGTGTGTGTGTGTGTCTCTCTCTACCTGTATAGAGCTGGACTGGTACTTGTGGTACTCTGTGTGTGTGTCTGTCTCTCTCTACCTGTATAGAGCTGGACTGGTACTTGTGGTACTCTGTGTGTCTGTCTCTCTTTACCTGTATAGAGCTGGACTGGTACTTGTGGTACTCTGTGTGTGTGTGTGTGTGTGTCTCTCTCTACCTGTATAGAGCTGGACTGGTACTTGTGGTACTCTGTGTGTGTGTCTGTCTCTCTCTACCTGTATGGAGCTGGACTGGTACTTGTGGTACTCTGTGTGTCTGTCTCTCTCTACCTGTATAGAGCTGGACTGGTACTTGTGGTACTCTGTGTGTGTGTCTGTCTCTACCTGTATAGAGCTGGACTGGTACTTGTGGTACTCTGTGTGTGTGTGTCTCTCTCTACCTGTATAGAGCTGGACTGGTACTTGTGGTACTCTGTGTGTCTGTCTCTCTTTACCTGTATAGAGCTGGACTGGTACTTGTGGTACTCTGTGTTGGCCTTGAGGTCGTCTATATCTATAGTGGGCAGGCCAGATATGAGCAGCTCCAGCTCCTGCTCTGTGAAGATGGAGATGAGCCTCTTGGGGATGATCTCATAGAAACCCTCCAGATAGGCTGACAGTTGCTTACGGATCGCACCTACAGCGGGAGGAGGAAGAGAGGGAGTGAGAGAATGGATAGATAGATGGGTACTTTATTGATCCCCACAGACTAACACACTTACAAAGCTACCATTTCACACAAGTAGTATTACCTCACTAATACAAGACTTTTAGCCATGCAACATTTGACTACGTATGCCCTTATTTTATAATGCTACCTCTAATAAATGTAGTTTACTATGTATAAAATATGTATATTACTTTGGGTGCTTCACTGTTCGTTCACCAATGTACTGCGGCAATTAAAGTTGTACTTTTTAATGCCGAGTATCTACTAAACCACTTTATGACAACTGCTGATGTACAAAGGACTTTATAAAGATACGTTTGATTGATAAATGGTTCAGGTTCCTATGTGGCGGTGTTGAGTCTGGTGTCTCTGTTCTCACCAGTCATCTTCATCTGACAGACCAGGTGGACGTACTCTTTCTTGTTCTCCTCGGTGACAATGATGTTGCCTCCGTTAGGCTTCAGGTCCCGCACCTCACACACACCAAACTCCTGGACCTGGAGGGAAAGAGAGGGAGGGGGAGGTGAGGGATGGGGAGAGAGCGAGAGGGATGGGGAGAGAGCGAGAGAGATGGGGAGAGAGCGAGAAAGTGTTCAGCAGAACCGCCACATAATTAAATAGAATCTATGAGGGGTTCACTGGCGAGAGCCAAAAGATAAATCTAAGTATTTACCATAATTTATCCAATTTAATTTTGAGTCATGGCTGGCATCTGTTAGTCATCATTTAGGCAAGTCAGATTTTTAATAAGCATCCTGAGGCACTAATTAGCAGTTTGGTTAAAGGGATTTAAAAAAAAAAAAAAAAAGTCAACTTTACATTCATCATGTCCAGCACTACCCCAACATCAACAAATCAGAAAATGGAGTGTTTGTTGTGTAGTAAAAAAATGGAGGAAAATACATTGCCAACTAATTGGTTAAAATCACATGATGCACAGTATATGCCATCTTCAACTATATTTTTTAATACAAAACATAGAAACGCACCATTTTCACATACGTTGGGCTGGGTTAGTGCTGGACATGATGTATGTCTCTCTTTAAAATAAGAGAGACATGAGCGCACGCACACACACGCACACACGCACACACACACACACACGACGTACCTCAGTGCTGAACGTCAGCTCATAGCCCAGAGTGGAGACATCATTCTCCAGCAGGTAGACCAGGCCCTGGAAGAATGGGTAGTCCTCACTCTCCATGTCTGTGTACCTAAGGATACAATAACACCAGCCGTTAAATCAACTACTGAAATACTCAGTAAAATCCACTACTGTGATACTCAACAAATTAACAAAACATCTCTTGCTACGTACAAGTATGATCTATACACCGTTTACCTTAGTGGGACAAAAAAGTTGTAGTGAATTGAACAATCATCCGCTGATGAAGGGTTATACTGAGTACATGTCATTGCCTGTTTATCTGTAGCCGATAGGTAAGGCGCAGTACCTGTCGCCCTTGCCCAGGAACGGCTTGTAGAAGCTGCTTGTGAAGTAGTGTGTGTGTGTGTCCATAGACCCCATACCTGACACTCTTGCCCAGGATGTGCTTGTAGAAGCTACGTGTGAAGTAGCACTCGAGCAGTCTGTTGTCGTAGACGGCCTTGGCCACCACGCGACCTACGAACTTGAAGTAGCTGAGGTGGTTGGGGTTGCAGTGGGACGAGGGGTTAATGGTGTAGGTGACCCTGTCGCCGGGCGAGGTGCGAAACAGGGCGTACATGGCGTTAAACATCTCCCTGGAGATGATCATGTACCACTCTCTAAGCAGGCCTCCGGCATCCTGACCCTCTTCCCCTTCAAACACTATGTACCTGGAAGGTGGGGGAGGGGATGGAGGGAGAGAGAAGGGGGGAGGAGATGTAGGAGGTCAGTACACTTGACTGTCATTCTGTCACGTCAATAAATTAGGTAGAGAACAGAAAGAGGGATATGAAGAGGAAAAGGAGGCAAAAATAGACAGACGGAGAGAGAGAGAGAGAGAGAGAGAGAGAGAGAGAGAGAGAGAGAGAGAGAGAGAGAGAAGACAAGAAAGATATTGAGAGAGGAAGAGGGAGACAAAGAAATCAGAGTGAGAAAGCCAGAAACCAGAGAGAGAAAGCCAGAAACCAGAGCGAGAAAGCCAGAAACGGAGAGAGAAAGCCAGAAACGGAGAGAGAAAGCCAGAAACGGAGAGAGAAAGCCAGAAACGGAGAGAGAAAGACAGAAACGGAGGGGAGGAAAAAAAGAGTCCCTGTTCCTTACAGTCTGTTCTTCATGTCCTCGGGGCTCTTGCGGTGCAGCTCTCTGTAAGAGTCTTCAAACACGTGGTCCCTCCTGACGTGGACAGCCATGTCCTCCTTTCTCAGACCCTCGTCCAGACGCTCCAGCTCCTGACGGAAGTACCTGGAGGGATGGAGTCAAATTAGTAAGTAAAGAAGCTACAATGTTATCATGAAAGAGACACGCAGTTCCACCTAAAGGACCAATGTTTGACCTGGAGCGATCAGGGTTGTCTTCATTAGTGCAAGCAACCGTATTAAAACGTTTTGCAACGGAAGACGAAATTACTCCAGGATGTCCATAAAGAAAAACAGGTTCAGCCCCTGGTTCGACCGTGATCTTGCAGAGTTACTCCACCTCAAGAATTACATTTGGCGAAAGGCCCGGCACACGCTTACTCAGACTGACTGGCTCTCGTTCAGCAAATGAGAAATAAGTGCACTCAGGCTATCCGGAAGGCCAAAGTTAGTTACTTTAAGGAAAAGTTCTCTCTCTGTGGGTCTAACCCAAATAAATTCTGGAAAACAGACCAGGAGAATAAACCCTCCTCCTCACAGCTGCCCATGTCCCTTAAAGTTGATGTGGTTGTTCCTGACAAGAAGCACATGGCTGAGCTCTTTAATCAACACTTCATTAAGTAAAGGATTCCTATTTGACTCAGCCATGCCTCCTTGCCCCCTCCTTGCCCGTTTCCTCATCTGCCACCCCTTCCAATGCCACTATCCCCGATGCTTCTCCCTTTTTTTCCTGCCCAGCTACAAAGTTTTCCCCTGGAGGCAGTTACTGAGTCCACGGTACTAAAGGAGCTCCTGAAACTTGACCCCCAAAAAACATCTGGGTCAGACCAGGGCTCTCCAACCCTGTAGGTTTTCACTCCAACCCTCATCTAGCGCACTGGATTCTAATAATTAGCTGCTTGAAAAGCTGGATCAGGTTGGTTACAACTGGGGTTGGAGTTAAAACCTATAGGAGGGTAGCTCTCCAGGAACAGGGTTGGACAGCCCAGGTTTAGACCCTTTCTTCTTTAAGGTTGCTTCCCCTATCATCGCCAAGCCTATCTCCGACCTTTTTAACCTGTCTCTCCATTCTGGGGAGGTTCCCATTGCTTGGAAGGCAGCCACGGTTAGTCCTTTATTTAAAGGGGGAGATCAAGCTGATCCTAACTGTTATAGGCCTATTTCTATTTTGCCCTGTTTATCAAGTGTTGGAAAAACTTGTCAATAATCAACTGACTGGCTTTCTTGGTGTCTATAGTATTCTCTCTGGTATGCAATCTGGTTTCCGCTCAGGTTATGGATGTGCCATTGCAACCTTAAAGGTCCTCAATGATGTCACCACTGTCCTTGATTCTAAGCAATGTTGTGCTGCTATTTTTATTGACTTGGCCAAAGCTTTTGATACGGTAGACCATTCCATTCTTGTGGGCCGGCTAAGGAGCATTTTTTGTCCCTGAGGGGTCTTTGGTCTGGTTTACTAACTACCTCTCTCAAAGAGTGCAGTGTGTGAAATCAGAAAATCTGCTGTCTCAGCCACTGCCTGTCACCAAGGGAGTACCCCAAGGCTCAATCCTAGGCCCCACGTTCTTCTCAATTTACATCAACAACATAGCTCAGGCAGCAGGAAGCGCTCTCATCCATTTATATGCAGATGATACAGTCTTATACTCAGCTAGTCCCTCCCTGGACTTTGTGTTAAATGCTCTACAACAATGCTTTCTTAGTGTCCAACAAGATTTCTCTACCCTTAACCTTGTTCTGAACACCTCCAAAACAAAGGTCTTGTGGTTTGGTAAGAAGAATGCCCCTCTCCCCACAGGTGTGATTACTACCTCTGAGGGTTTAGAGCTTGAGGTAGTCACCTCATACAAGTACTTGGGAGTATGGCTAGACGGTACACAGTCCTTTTTTCAGAACATATCAAAGCTGCAGGCTAAAGTTAAATCTAGACTTGGTTTCCTCTATCGTAATCGCTCCGCTTTCTAACCCTGATTCAGATGACCATCCTACCCATGCTAGATTACGAAGACGTAATTTATAGATCAGCAGGTAAGGGTGTTCTCAAGCGGCTAGATGCTTATAGGACACATCACTGCACTCTATACTCCTCTGTAAACGGGTCATCTCTGTATACCCGTTGCAAGACCCATTGGTTGATGTTTATTTATAAAACCCTCTTAGGGCTCCTATCTGAGATATCTACTGCAGCCCTCATCCTCCACAAACTACATCCGTTCTGCCAGTCACATTCTGTTCAAGGTCCCCAAAGCACACATCCCTGGGTCGCTCGACTTTTCAGTTCGCTCCAGCTAGCGACTGGAACGAGCTGCAACAAACACTCAAACTGGATAGTTTTCTCAATCTCTTCATTTAAAGGCTCAATCATGGACACTCTTACTGACGGTTGTGGCTGCTTTGCGTGATGTATCGCCTGCGTTCGCAATGGGTCAGCGGTCAAACGACCACCCCTTATCACTGTCAAACGCTCCCTAAAACACTTTTGCGAGCAGGCCTTGCTATTCGATCTGGCCCAGGTATCCTGGAAGGATATTGACCTCATCCCGTCAGTAGAGGACGCCTGGTTGTTCTTTAAAAGTGCTTTCCTCACCATCCTAAATAAGCATGCCCCTTTCAAAAAACGTAGAACTAAGAATAGATATAGCTCTTGGTTCACCCCAGACTTGACTGCACTAGACCAACACAAAAACATCCTGTGGCGCACTGCATTAGCATCGAATAGCCCCCGCGATATGCAGCTATTCAGGGAAGTCAGGAACAAGTACACACAGTCAGTTAGAAAAGCAAAGGCCAGCTTTTTCAAACAGAAATTTGCTTCCTATAGTACTAACTCCAAAAAGTTCTGCGACACTGTAAAGTCCATGGAGAGTAAGAGCACCTCCTCCCAGTTGCCCACTGCATTGAGGCTCGGAAACACTGTTACCACCGATAAATCCACGATTATCGAAAATTTCATAAGCATTTTGCTACGGCTGGCCATGCTTTCCACCTGGCTACCCCTACCCCGGCCAACAGCTCTGTACCCCCGGCAGCTACTTGCCCAAGCCCCCCCCGCTTCTCCTTCACCCAAATCCAGACGGCTGATGTTCTGAAAGAGCTGCTAAGTCTGGACCCCTACAAATCTGCTGGGCTAGACAATCTGGACCCTCTCTTTCTGAAATTATCAGCCAAAATTGTTGCAACACCTATCACTAGCCTGTTCAACCTCTTTCGTATCGTCGGAGATCCCTAGAGATTGGAAAGCTGCCGCGGTCATCCCCCTATTCAAAGGAGGAGACACTCTAGACCCAAACTGTTATAGACCAATATCCATCCTGCCCTGCCTTTCTAAAGTTTTCGAAAGCCAAGTTAACAAACAGATAACTGACCACTTCGAATCCCACCGTACCTTCTCTGCTATGCAATCTGGTTTCCGAGCTGGTCATGGGTGCACCTCAGCTACACTCAAGGTACTGAACGATATCATAACTGCCATCGATAATAGACAGTACTGTGCAGCCGTCTTCATCGACCTGGCCAAGGCTTTCGACTCTGTCAATCACCGCATTCTTATTGGCAGACTCAACAGCCTTGGTTTCTCAAGTGACTGCCTTGCTTGGTTCTCTAACTACTTTGCAGACAGAGTTCAGTGTGTCAAATCAGAGGGCCTGTTGTCCGACCCTCTGGCAGTCTCTATGGGGGTGCCACAGGGTTCAATTCTTGGGCCAACCCTTTTCTCTATATACATCAACGATGTCGCTCTCGCTGCTGGTGACTCTCTGATCCATCTCTACGCAGATGACACCATTCTGTATACATCTGGCCCCTCTTTGGACACTGTGTTTACTAACCTTCAAACAAGCTTCAATGCCATACAACACTCCTTCCGTGGCCTCCAACTGCTCTTAAACGCTAGTAAAACTAAGTGCATGCTTTTCTATCGAACGCTGCCAGCACCCGCCCACCGGACTATCATCACTACTCGACGGGTCAGAATTAGAATACGTGGACACGTACAAATACCTAGGCATCTGGTTAGACTGTAAACTCAACTTCCAGACTCACATCAACCATCTCCAATCCAAAATTAAATCCAGAATTGGCTTCCTATTTCGCAACAAAGCCTCCTTCACTCATGCTGCCAAACATGCCCTTGTAAAACTGACTATCCTACCGATCCTTGATTTCGGCGATGTCATTTACAAACTAGCCTCCAACACTCTACTTAGCAAATTGGATGTAGCCTATCACAGTGCCATCCGTTTTGTTACCAAAGCCCCAAACACTACCCATCACTGCGACCTGTATGCTCTCGTTGGCTGGCCTTCATTATATATTCGTCGGCAAACCCACTTGCTACAGGTCATCTATAAGTCTTTATTAGGTAAATCCCCACCCTCTCTCAGCTCACTGGTCACTATAGCAACACCCACCCGTAGCATGCGCTCCAGCAGGTATCTCTCACTGGTCACCCCCAAAGCCAACACCTCCTTTGGCCGCCATTCCTTCCAATTCGCTGCTGCCAATGACTGGAACGAATTGCAAAAATCATTGAAGCTAGAGGTTCCTATCTCCCTCACTAACTTTAAGCATCAGCTGTCAAAGCTGCTTATCGATCACTGCACCTGTATATAGCCCTTCTGTAAATAGCCCACACTACTACCTCATCCCCATATTTATTTTTGTTATTTTTCACTAATCTTGCACTCCAGTATCTCTATTTGCACATCATAATTTGCACATCCTTCATTCCTGTGTTAATGATGATAATCTGTAATTTATTTCACCACTATGGTCTATTTATTGTCCTACCTCCTAACCTTACTGCATTTTGCACTACATTTTGTATATATATTTTCTATTGTGTTTTTGACTATGTTTGTTTACTGTGTAACTCTGTTGTTTCTGTCGCACTGCTTTGCTTTGTCTTGGCCAGGTCGCAGTTGCAAATGAGAACTTGTTCTCAACTGACCTACCTGGTTAAATAAAAAAATAAATGTATTGTCATCTCTACCTTCTTGCCCTTTGTGCTGTTGTCTGTGCCCAATAATGTTTGTACCATGTTTTGTGCTGCTACCATGTGTTGCTACCATGCCGTGTTGTCATGTGTTGCTGCCTTGCTATGTTGTTGTCTTGGGTATCTCTTTATGTAGTGTTGTTTTGTCTCTCTTGTCGTGATGTTTGTTTGTTCCTATATTTATATTTTATTTATTTGTATTTTTAATCCCAGCCCCTGTCCCCGCAGGTCTTTTGCCTTTTGGTAGGGAGTCATTGTAAATAAGAATTTGTTCTTAATTGATTTGGCTTGTTAAATAAAGGTTAAATCAAATAAAAATAAAAAAGTCCCACCCGGTTTCATTCTATTTTCTTCTATTAGGTGCCTAATGAACAGAAGCCTTCCTTACTTTCGCTTGACGTCAAAGTCAAGGATGCGGATGTAGTCGACCAGTACAGCAAAGGGTCCGTCGGCCAGGTGGGTGGTGGACTGCCGCAGAATCTGGTTAAGCACGGTACGGTGAGTCTCTGTAGGGGGAAAGAAGGAGGGAGGGAGACAAAGGGAGAGAGAAAGAAAGTAAACATGTCAGTAGCATTGTAGGTTTTGAATGATCCAGGGTGAATATCAACATTGTCCTTGAGTCCAAACATCCGCATTCCTCGTCTCCAAGGGCGAATCACTGGTGGAAAATCATCAGCTTTGCTTTGATGTTTTGAGAGACTGGCAAGGAGAGCTGATGCAAGGAAAATACTCCTATCGCTCCTCTCCACTCCCAAAACTCACCGGCGAAGCGGAGGAACTTCTGTGTGTCCGGAGGCAGGTTGGAGGAAATGTGCATGGATGAGGGTTCCCTGGAGAAGAAGGGGTCCAGAGAGGAGGGGGTGGCGGGGGTGAGGGGCGCGGGGGACAGGGGGGGAGGCTCGTCTTTGATGTGGGACAGTTGGCTCTCCCTGGTGTCCCTGACGAGGGGCTTGCTCTCCCTCTCTGTGGCGTGGACCAGGAAGAAGGCCTCTACCGCCGGCTGAAGAACTGAGGGAGAGATAGAAAGAAGGGGAGGGATGTGAGTAGACTGCTGAATTCAAGTACTCAAACTAGTCCAATAACACTAATTTTATAACTCTTATTTTTTTCCATTTGTGGCTATTAACAAAACCCAGTTCCAATCTTTCATTGCCTGAGTGTACAATCAATACCACCACTACTTTAAGCACATTGGTTCAGGATACACCATCGAGGATAAATGCTGAACATATAGTACCCAGTAAGGTAAAACCTAGTGCCACAGTTGGAGGTTTACTGTTGTTAACACATACCCAGAACGGCGTGCTGATCATGTGACTCCTCCAGTTCCTTCAGGCACTCCCCGAGCATGTCCCACAGCTCGTCCAATAGCAGCTGCTCGCTTAGCAGAGGGAGGTCTGGGAGACGCTCCTCTGTCTCGGATTGGTTGTTGCCTTCTTCATCTGCACAAGAGAAGGAAATACAAAGCACACACGTTAGACTAACTGAACCAGGTCAAATTAAACCAATACCATTATCTTGAGGTTCGATTGGCTCTGGCTGCATTCCAGGTCCTCTTTTTGGCAGTTGTGCCATACATATCTCAGGAAATGTATGGCTTATTATATGAATATGGTTCCTGAGACGTTAACATCTTTAGGTTATGAGATGTGATAACCTGTGCAGTGTGACTGCAATGAAGACGTCCTGGAACGCACCCACTGTGTGTTGTGGTTAAAGGCCCAATGCAGCCATTTTATATATAAGATCAAAACATTTCTGGGTAACAATTAAGTACCTTACTGTAATAGATTTGGATTAAAATAGCTTTTTAGCAAAAAACTGTCTGGGAGTAGTCTGAGCGGGGAGGGTAAAACTAACTGGCCAATTAACCAATTTACTGCATGGTGACATCACCATGGAAAGATGAAAGTCCCGCCCATGCAAACCTGCTGATCAGAAGATCCGGTGTAGATTGTATTTTCCACCAGAAAAGTGTTTTCACACTTCGTTTCATCAGCTGTTGTACAATATGACAAAACACAGGAAAAACTATTTTGACTGCACTGGGTCTTCAAGTGATTAGTGCTGTGGTAGTGATCAACTGAACGCCAGTCTTACCCAGGGGTGCAAGGTCCTGCTCCAGAGGGGACGGCTGGTCTACATCCATGGGAGACTCATCCCTCTGGGCTGCCTGGGGCTCTGACACTGACCCCACCTCCGACTGGAGAAGGAATGGGAGGGTAGGATGACAAAAGTAGGTGCAGAGAGGGGGAATATTTGGGCAGATGGGAAGAAAGCGTGTGAGAGAGACAGAGATAGATAAATATGATCAATATAAAAGCAGACACTTTTCCAGCAAACCGTAAAACTGAGTGTGCCATGCATGATGACATTGACATTCTCATAAACCTGCAGACAGAGAGAGGGGGACTGGGAGGGGGGGGGGCTAAAAGCATGAAGCCATGACAGCTAGCCAATACAGACCTCATCACATTATACAGTAGAGAGAGCAGGCAGCACATCCATTCCAGAGCTGGGTTCAAACACTATTTGAAACCTTCCTAATACTTTCAGCATCTGCTCTAGCCTGCCTGGTCATTCCAATACAGAATGCAGTGGATCATGGGCAGCACATATCTCCCATCTCAGTCGGTTAGGAGATTTAATCATTCATCGTGTCAGCGGTATGGAGGTTGTCGGTGTGACATTACGGGCTGTACGGTAGGCTGATCTCAAATGCAACGATTGTGTTAGTAGCAGTGTGTCAGTACACATACGTGTTTGGAGTAAGATCAGTATGCATGTAAATGTAACCGACAGTGTGAGTGTATGGTCAGTATGCATGTAATAAGACCTAGGTTAAAACAGAATGAGATTTCTTTTAAATACTTCAGCTACACTTTAATGAGCGTGCCTGATGCAATGGAACCAATGATAAAAGTGAAGAAACCCCCCCTCACCCATCTGGTACAATTTCAACCCAGGTCTAATGAATAAGCATGTTGTCAGTATGAATCATGTAGTCAATAGCAGTAATGTGTGCTTGTGTGGATCAATATGCATCTAGTCATCTTTGCTCAGAAGCAGCAGTATTCGGTCAGTGCTTGCGTTACGGCCCATCATGCTAACCGTTGCAGCGCTCGCCGTGCCGGGGGCAGCGACAGCGGCGGGGGCATGGGGGGCGGCCACGGAGGATCCGGCGACAGAGGCGGAAGGCGGGGGTGCCTGCTGGAGGCGGCGTGCCCGCTGCCCCTCTCTCACCATCTGGATGATGGCATCAGCCTCGGCTTCTAGTTGACGTACCGCCGCCTGGATACTGCTGGCAGAGCCCAGACTGGTGGAGCCTGGATACACAGTAGAGACCAGTTATATAACACTGACCAAGAGCAGAGAAAATCTAGACTGGAAAAGCAGTCATTCCTGACTAATCAGGAAAACCACTCCCTTGCCAGAGAAAGCTCAACAAGTCACGTCTATAAGGTCCTTTTTTTGTCAATTTTTTTTTACTTCATCATTTTTTGGTAAATTTCTAAAATAAACAGACTGTGTAGTAGTGTGTGTGTGTGTAGTAGTGTGTGTGTGTGTAGTAGTGTGTGTGTGTGTAGTAGTGTGTGTGTGTGTAGTAGTGTGTGTGTGTGTGTGTGTAGTAGTGTGTGTGTGTAGTAGTGTGTGTGTGTAGTAGTGTGTGTGTGTAGTAGTGTGTGTGTGTGTGTGTGTAGTTGTGTGTGTGTGTGTAGTAGTGTGTGTGTGTGTAGTAGTGTGTGTAGTAGTGTGTGTAGTAGTGTGTGTAGTAGTGTACTCGTCTCACCTAGTCGTCCTGTCTGCTTGGCCTTCTTGTTGGCGCGGCGCGTGTCCTCCCGGAGTTGGATGATGACCTGTAGGACCCGCAGGAAGAACTTCTGGGTGGACGTCTTGGAGGTCAAGGAGGACATGCACGGCAGCTGCAGCTCCCGCCCGCCCAGCGTCCGCTTCTGCGCCGCCACGATCACAACGCTCTCCGAGCCGTCAAACCTGCGCCCCCGCCAGCACACGAGGAAGGGCGACAAGGCGAAGTACAGTCATTATACAGAAACGGACTTGAGTGAGTGAGTGAGACACAGAGACAGAGACACACAGACACACACACAGACACACACACAGACACACACACAGACAGACACAGACCCAAACTAAACATTACAATTGCTGCCTTGCATTTCTAAACTTTTAGAGCATCATGAACATGAACTAAAAGATATTCTTTCCATTTCAAACCTTGCTTTGTGTTTCTCCTATTTCTCAACACTGTCTCTATTCTCTCACCTGAAAGTGTGTTGTGTATTTAAACTGAACCTGAATAGGTCAAGTTGATGACTAACCATTAATATGACTGTAATCCCCAGACAGCCGTGTCCTTGTGAGAGCTAAATGTCAACCTAATCCCAAAGCTGCCTGTAAAAAGCTGCTGTCATTAATACTGTGCATTTGTAACCTCAAGATACTGAAATCCTCTACAAGTAGTCACTTCACAGTCTTCCTTGTCCTAGTATGTAACTACTCGAGTTAAGACACTTAGGTCCAGTTTGCCAGACACAGATTAAGCTGTCTAAAAAGCAACTGAAAAGCCTACCCCAATGAAAAAATGTTTAAGTGATTTTTATTCTAGGAATTAGGACGATACCAGTATAGGCATATTTTTTCCATGGCAGAAATGAAAACACGAAGCAGACCAAACTCTTTGGTCTCCAGACCCGCTCTCTCTTCACCTGCTAGAGAGTTTGCCGGCCTTCAGCCTGGCAGAGAGGGAGGTGTCCTCGGCCGGGGCGTCAGGTGACTGGGCGTCGGCCCGGGCTCTCCTCTGCTGCTCCAGGTTATACTCACGCAGCTCAGCCAATAACGTGCCTGGAGGAGAGAGGGGAACACGACAAGATAGTGAGTCGGTTGTGTTTGCATATTTTAGACCAGTGGTCACCAACCGGTCGACGACAAAGCCTTGTGTTCCAATTTGTTTTATTCGTTTCGCGCTGTTGGCGGTAGGTGCACTTGATTCAGCAGCCCTAGCACCGGGAAGGCAAAGTGTTCTCATTTTGAACCATTTCATGTGTCCTCCTACCCGGCAGGCCCAGAGAGCAAATCAAGTGCACCTATAGGCCAACCAGATAGCTCAGATCACAGTGTCTGCACAGTCCCCCCCCCCCCCCCCCCCCAAGCTAATTATTATGCTCACTCAGCTGTGCCTCACAAGTAATACAACAAATGATCTATTTCCAGTGGGATCATATACCTACATTTTTTAAAATATAATTTCAAAATGGTCTAAGAACAACATTGGCAGGGCAATTCAAGCGTAGCCAATATGCTGTGGTAATGTATTGGGCCTACAGCCTGCTGCACAAACCTCACTGCTACAGAATTGCTTTTAATTGGTTAATGCTGCGTAGGCAAAACACTAATCAAATGTGTTCATACTTTTATCAGTGTTGGTTTCATCAGCTGTTACACAATATCATATAAAAAAAACAGGATAAACTGAATTTTGACTGTACTGGGCCTTTAAGTAAAATCTACAACGTGAAAATGAAACAAATGCACCCATTGGTAGTGTCAGCTTTCTAAGGCGTTGAATAAAAACACCTTGACCGTGCATGGTTGGGTGTGTACGGTGTAGCCTACTGAAGCATCTGTTTGCAGAGTGTGTTTCCCAGGTGTCTAGCCCCTGAGGCCAGTAGACCGCAAGGTGTGTGTGTGTGTGTGTGTACAGCAGGAGAGTGTGTGTTCGTACCAATCTGTTTGCAGAGTGTGTATCCCAGGTGTCTAGCCCCACTCAGCAGCAGACGCAGCACGGTGTCTCTAGTGGCTCCGTCTCCTCTGGACAGCTGGAGCAGGATGTTGGCTGCATCCTCAAGACCCTCCTCTGAACACGAGTGACTGGTCAGCACCTGGGGAAGGGAGGGGAAGAGTGTTACTCAAGCCCGGGGTTAGGTAACAAACGGAAGAAAACTGACTGAAACCGGGAGGAACTTCCTAGGCTCTGGTAAAAAGGAGTACACTGTAGGGGGGAATATGGTGTAACTTTATGCCCAGCACCTGAGAGTGCCTTTGTGGAAGTACACTACTTTTGAACTGTTACACCAACACATGCACCTAACCATGTAGAGCGCCATTAGCTTTCCCAGTTAGGGAACCAGTGTTAGTTTTAGGGGGCATTCGGTACCTCAACAGAGAGCTGCAGTTGTTTCTCAGTGAGTCCAGTGGAGGCCAGCTTGGTGTCACTTTCAACACAGAGCACGGTCGCTCTATGCTTTCCTGTTGATACAAAAACACACATCAATACTCTGTTCTACTATGGTGCATTACCTTGTAGAGTGCACATGGATAAACATTAATACAGTATTGCTTGATGGGTATTATTTGATGGGTATTTTATGTGCGAGGAGCGGCGCTTGAAAGACTAAACTCTGGGACACAATACAATTGATCTTTTCTTATCCTATTCAAATAGAAACTGATGTCACTGTGTTGCTTGTGAAGGGAAGATGCTAGTTGTTCTCACCTGTGGAGCTGGCTCCAGTAGTGGTGGGTATAGACACTATAGCTGTAGAGGTCTGGCCTGTCCCTGAGGACGAGCCCTGCGCTGCAGCCACTACAGAGGCCCCCGACACAACCCCGACCCCTGAGACCACCCCTACAGTGGTCCCCTGAGCAGAGACGGAGACCGAGCCTGGGGCGCCCACCGCTGCTGCACCGGCTGTGGTAGTCTGCGGTGTTGGGTGTCCGGCGGGTACCTCTGTAGCCTTGTTATCGGGTAGGGCGATGGAAATGAGGGAGAGGAGACGCAGGAGCTTCTCGGTAAGCAGGGAGGAGCGTCGTATCACTGGGTGGGACAGCATGTTCATCAGCTGGCCCAGCGGAGAAGCTTCCAGGCTGAACTGAGCCCCGTCTGCCTCCCCCCCCGCCCCCAGGGGAACAGTCTTCATGGAGGCCTTGCCTTTCCTCGACACATTCATGTTGTCCAGCTTCACCAGCAGGTCCCAGAAGTCGGTGGAGATGCCCAGCGACTGAGGGGTGATGGCCGTGCCACAGGCACCCCCGCCCAGGGAGTTCTGGGCTGAGGAGGGGGTGTTGGAGGAGGTCTGGGTGGATCTGGAGCCTCCTCCTGCTGTTGTTCCGGTGACGATGGAGGCAGCAGCACACAGACGGGAGTCCAGATCAGAGGTGGAGGAGGAGAGCAGGTCCTTACAGCGCTGCTGGGTGAAGTGACTGGGGAACACCTGGAGAGTAGAGGAGGTACACATTAGGTTTAATGACCTGGACTAAAGAGACACACATTACATTGCCAATTCACAATTTCCCTGACATTTTCAAACACCCATTCAAAGTGATAACATGACTAACAGAAGCTCTGGTCAACTGGCCAGTTATCCATGAAACACACCATTAACATAAATCAGCAAGGCTCTGGACCCCCAAGATGAATGACTGACAGACCCCTGAGCAGTAACGTGTTCATCCATCCATCCAGAGTACTAAACAGTCTCCTACCTTGGCCAGTTGGATAAGAGTATCCAGTACGTGTCGACAGACCACAGGGGCGGCCTGAGGGTGGATGTGTACGGTCGACCCTCCTCCCCCTGCACACGTCATCCCCGCTGCACCCCCCTGTACCCCTCCTCCCAGGGTCCCCCCGGGCCCTCCTGACATCCCCCCTGCAGAGTGCCGGTCGGCGTGCTTCCGTCCCGACGCCCGCTGGATCTGGAAAATGTTTGTACGGCAGCCTAGCGCCGCGTCCATGGAAACGGACAGCCAGGAGAGCTGGGAGGAGCTACGAGACTCCACCCGGTTGAGCAGCTCCAGAGAGGAAGAAGAAGAGGAGGACGACGAGAGGGAGGCGGCAGTGGCAGCTGCGGTCGTAGATCCTTTACTCCCTCCGTAACCTCCTTGACCGGCGGCGGTCCTCTTGCCTCTGGCGTCTTCCAGGCGGGTGGTCTCGACGCACACCTCGCTCTCACTGCTGCGCTGCAGGATGGAGAGGAGACTGCGGATGACCCAGCCCCGCGTCTGGGAGTGATAGCACAGGTTACGGAGGACGCGGTGCAGACGGCTGGTGTTGAGTTTGGGTTCGTCTACAAAGAGGAGGACCAGGAGACAGGACAAGGCCTCGTGGTCCAGGAGCAGGCGTCCACGGAGACGCAGCAGAGAGTCCACACTGGAACTGGACGGCCTGGGGAGAGGACAGAGGACAGGTTAGATTGGAGCTTAAGAGGTCGCACGCATACACAGACTTTATCCCCTCACGCTAATCCTCGCCCTCTCACCTGCTCTGGTTGGCCCCTCCTCCCATCTGGAAGGTCCCTCCCCTCTGCACGGCCAGGCGGGTGTACTGTACCCCTCTGTTGCCCCCCAGGCGGCTGGTAAACGCAGGCGACCTCAAGATGGCCGACAGGGCCGAGCTGGAACTATGACCGAACAGCCTCTCGTGCATCAGCTGTCTCTGACGAGCCTGGTGATGTCAAATTGACAAAACATGCAATTATGAAATGACTCCATAACACGGTTCTCATCCCAGCACATGATGTAGCCGGAACAGTATTTCATCATTTAAAATGTTATATATTTTTTGTTACTTGGTGCTAGTGCGGTAGTAAAACGTTTGATTCTTACACTCACCTCCTGCTCGCGGCGCAGCGCGGCTGCCTCGGCGGCGATGTCCGGGGGCATGACGGCGAGCACGCTGTCCTCCATGTCTTCTAGGACGGAGCGACGCAGCTCCGAGGGGAGGGTCTGGATGAAGGTAACGGGGTCCAGGGGAGTGTCGCCATGCGTGGGCTGCTGGGACAGCTCTCTACGCTGCTGTTCAGCACGTTGTTGGGCCAGGACCTGGGGAGAGGAGAGAGTTCTTTAACTAATTAAGGCTTTAAAAGCATTCATTAAGTCTTCCTAAGGCCCTACGTAGAGGTTTCAACAGCTTGTGTTCAATGGAAATGGTAGATCCCTAAATCTCCCCCTCTCTAGACTACTCATAAGCATGTACACTACATTGCTAAAAGTATGTGGACACCTGCTCAAAATCATGGGCATTAATATGGAGTTGGTCCCCCCTTTGCTGCTATAACAGCCTCCGCTCTTCTGGGAAGGCTTTCCACTAGATGCTGTGGGGACTTGTTCCCGACGAAAAGTTATTGTTCTGACGTTGCTTCCATAGGCAGTTTGGAACTCGGTAGTGAGTTTTGCAGCTGAGGACAGACGATTTTTACACGCTACAGCACTCTGCGGTCCCGTCCTGGGAGCTTGTTTTGCCTATCACTTCGCAGCTGAGCCATTGTTGCTCCCAGACATTTCCACTTACAATTGACTGGGGCTTGTTGGAAAGGTGGCATCCTATGACGGTGCCACGTTGAAAGTCACTAAGCTCTTCAGTAAGGCCATTCTACTGCCAATGTTTGCCTATGGATACGGCTGCTCGATTTTATACCCGTCAGCAACGGCTGTGGCTGAAATAGCCAAATCCACAAATTTGAAGGGGTGTCCATATACTTTTGGCCATATAGTGTATTTAAGGTCAATTGTAAGCCTTACATAGATACGTTACAAATAAAAATAAACAAGTCATAGTACTTAAAAGATGATTATAAGGGTGATGAATTTTCGTTCCTCACCTCCTCCTGTATGGCAGGTGGCAGGGCAGCCAGGAACTCAGGGCTGACCTCGGTGACCCCGGGTCCTCCTCCCAGTACGGGGGCAGTGGTGGAGGGGAGGGTGGAGGTGACAGGGGGGCGTGCTGGGGGTCGGATACCCAGCTGGTTCTGGAGCACCTCACGACGGATGTCCTCTGGTAGAGCTGCCAGGAAGGATGGGTCCACACCCTCTGGTAGACTGATGCCTGGAGAGAGCGTGGGGGGGGGGGGGGGGTGAGTGTAGGGCTATACTGTGCATGACGTAACGCAAGGGTTACCAACCCTCCCACTGGAGAGCTACTGTGCATGCATGCTTTGGCTCTAAAAATCGAGGACCCAATCAAGGTCCTGATGAGCAAAAGGTGATTAGGTGAACCAGGTGTTAGAATAGGGTTGGAAAAACTGTTCCTTCTCCAGGAGGAATGCACACCACTGAGGTAGAGGCGACAGAGAAACCAACCTATGAGACTCTTACCTGCCAGTGGGTCCTCATCCTCGTTGCTGGTGGATGGGAGGGGCTCTTCCTGGATGGCCTGGGATTGGCTGTCGGCGCTGTCACTCCGGGGCATGGTCTCTCCAGGGGAGGAGACAGAGGTGGCGCTACAGAGAGAGAGAGAGAGGGGGAAGTGAACGGCCTGGCATGTGATAAAGAGTTTAGTTTAGCTCATCTTCCCCTCAGAGTCCCTGAACAGATCACATGTAGATCTGAACAGATCACATTGGTAGAAGTAATATGGAACAGTAGTAGCTCCATCTTGCCGTCTGATAGGTTAGGTAGAATTTTGTTCATGTTTGATATACACCTATCCAAATCTTTTAGATCTAGAGAAGTGCCTAAGGGGGAGAGGCTAGGGTCTGAATTGATCGTTAGTGTTGTCCTCCAAGACCCTCACCCTGACTCTGCGTCTGTCTGCCTGTCCGTCAGTCCGCTGTCTCCACTCCCTGACAGCTCCTGAGACAGATGGACAGCCTGGGTGGGGTTGGGGGCGGGCTCTTCCTGTGTGGTAGAGGCGGGGCTACTGGTATCCATGGGAGACCCTTCCAGTTGTGACACGCCCACCACTGCAGGCTCAGAGGTCTCCACGATGTCTGGACTCAGGGAGGCTGGGCAGGAGGAGAAGACAGCGGGGAGGTGAAGAATGAGTGAAAGCAGTGGGGAGGGGAGGAAAATGAGGGAGAGGGGGGAGGAAATATTTTTCAGTTAATATACTAAACAACTATGCATAGGCTGATGGCAAAAACGCGGGGAACAATGTGGTTGCATAAACACATATGCTCTGTTCCAACAGCGTAACACTTTGAAGCAGTGTAGTTAACCATGTTAGGGCTGTGGTGGTCATGACATTTTTTCAGCAGGTGATTGTCAAGCAAATAACTGCCCATTTCACGGTAATTGACCATTAATTAACAAACACATTTAGCGTCTCCTGGCTTCCACGAGTAGCCACTGATGCAGACCTTTGGAACACATACATTTGTATTATTTTATAAGTCTAATAGATCCATGTAATATAGCCTACACCATCACAATAAATCCATTATTTATTTTAGACCAGTCTAAAGAAACATATGAAGAAAATTAAGTCAATTTCAGAAGAACAGAATAGCATACTCTGAGTTGTCCTTATGTTAGGCCCTGATCTGGCTATGCCATACGGCTGTGGCTACACTAGTTCATTTAGCAGACAAGATATGCTTAGATTTATGTGGCATTAATTTATAGAATGATTAATACAATTGAACATAGCTGAATAAAATAGAAAGAAACAGGTCCTCCTAATATGCTTAATTTAGAGTTTATGCAACTTTAGTTGTGATATAAACATTGGGCTATATGTTTAGAACGTCGTTGGGCTATATGTTTAGAACGTCGTTGGGCTATATGTCTAGAACGTCGTTGGGCTATATGTTTAGAACGTCGTTGGGCTATATGTTTAGAACGTCGTTGGGCTATATGTTTAGAACGTCGTTGGGCTATATGTCTAGAACGTCGTTGGGCTATATGTCTAGAACGTCATTGGGCTATATGTCTAGAACGTCATTGGGCTATATGTCTAGAACGTCGTTGGGCTATATGTCTAGAACGTCGTTGGGCTATATGTCTAGAACGTCGTTGGGCTATATGTTTAGAACGTCGTTGGGCTATATGTTTAAAACGTCGTTGGGCTATATGTTTAGAACGTCGTTGGGCTATATGTTTAGAATGTTAAGCTATATGTTTAGAATGTTAAGCTATATGTTTAGAATGCGTTCTCTCCAACAATTTTTGATCTTGGCTCATCGCTGCAACTCCCCAACAGGTTCGGGAGAAGCGAAGGCGAAGTAACGTGTCCTCCGAAACATGACCCTCCCGCCTAACCGCTCTCCTTAACACCAGCCAGCTTAACCCAGAAGACAGCCGAACCAATGTGTTGTAGGAAACACCGTTCAACTGGCATCCGGTGTCAGCCCGCAGGCACCCGGCCTGCCACTAGGAGTCGCTTGAGTGCGATGAGCCAAGTAAAGCTACACCGGCCAATCCCTCCCCTAACCCGGAAGACGCTGGGCCAATTTCCCGGCGGCATCCCCTTTATTTGGCTGTAATGCTCCCTAAAAAAATCCACATTGTGGACACAACTGCACACGTTAATTTTCATGCCAGCCAGGTAGGCTATACTCCTGTTGTAAAGAGAAGCAATGTGCTTTATACTAGGAAAGATGATAAATAAATATAGTAGGCCTAGCCTATAGAAAGCTGATGGGACCCTCCTCTTTTAAGTAGAGGCCATCACTCTGTTCTCTCACACAATTGCATAGCCTATAGAAATAGCAACATGAGCTCATCGCCTCTCATGAAGTGTTTGATTTGATTTTCGATCACATTTGCATTGATGTCAGAGTGATTAGAGGGACAATAGAGTGCTGAGTACAAGGCAGTTAGCAAGTTTGGTAGACTACTAATGACCATCAGCAGCATCAGAGCTTGGAGAAGCCTAATTACTGTGACTAAACGGTCAGGTGGAATTTGACTGCCGTGGCGGTAATACGGTCACTGTGACAGCCCAAGCCATGATGGATATATTCAAAAGGAAATTAGTCAACAGCATGACTGCAGACACAGATGTGTGGCCTTACTGCTCGTCAGTCACTCTGTGGAAAAGGGTGCATTCGTTTTAGCTAGCCTGGTGCCCTGGGTGGATGATACCGATAGAATGGTCCCAAATGTGCAAACTCTGCCAACCTGTGCAAGCTAAAACTAACACACCCAGACTTTTTACAGTTAGTCTACCTTCCCTGCCTCCATCCATCGCTCCTCCTCTCCCTCTCTCACCAATAGTGGGCACCGGGGACATTTCCATCTGTGATGCCTCCGCTTCGCAGGTCGGCCTATCGGATGCTGCCGCAAGGGCAGGAAGACCCGCCCCCGCCAGGACGGCCAGAGAACTGGCATGCGACTCGGCCAGGAGCAGGTCTGCGATTGGCTGGTGGACCTGCTGGCTGATGGCAGTCTCCAGGGAAACCAGGGCCTGTTCGTTGGTGGCGGGGGTGGTAGGGGTGACCTCTCCTGAGGGCGGCGCTGTGAGGAAACCATCCGAGACCCGGGGGGGGTCCAAACACGACACGCCGCTGCCCTGGGCCTCGCCTTCTGAGCCAGGGGACACAGAACAGAGAGAAGTCTGACAGAGTTTGGGAGTACTAGGTGGAGTACTTCTGATGGGACAACACAGAACAGGAGGGATGAGTCAAACTAACTCAATAGGGAGCAATAGGTTCACCACATCAGTTACATAGGAGTACAAAGACAGGTCCTACAGGTGTGCTAGTATTAGAACAGATTAAATAAGGGGAACTGGCTGGGGGGGACCAATGAGAGGTCTGGGCAGCACCGAGTTAGAGGGGTAACAACGACATCAATGGTCCAGAGATTGCTGTGAGTTCGGCAGCACTGAGGAAGGCAGTAAATTGTATAGTTATCTCCAGTACGGGGTGCACTATCCTGATCCCCAACAACAACACAACTTACTACCTCACCACCGCACAGCCACAGAAAGATATGGGTTCCACATCCGTATAACACACGCACAGAAGCACATTGGGCTTCATATCTACATCACTGTGTGGCTCGCTTGGTAGAGCATGGCACTTGCAACGGCAGCGTTGTGGGTTCGATTCCCACGTGGGACCAGTATGAAAATGTATGCACTCACTACTGTATTAGTTAATGACTAAAATGTAACTTCTGTTTCAGTAAAACATTTTTCCCAACTATTAGTTGCAGAGTAAAAGTCCAAGCCAAGTCCTGTGGTTTCCATGGCAATAGGGTCCTCTGGGTCGTCATGGCGTTGCCGTGGGAAAGACAGTAGACTGTATAGTTATCTCCCAGATCTGGTGTGATCCTAAAACTATACAAACTACTACCTCAGCCCACAGCACGCTACGCTGCGTCCGTCTGTCTGTCTGTCTGCTGGCTTCAAGAGGGTCCAGTCAGAGGACAGAGTCCATTCAGACAATCATAGAAAAAAGAAAATGTTATCTGAAAAGAAAGGAAGCCCTTTTGCAAAATAGTTCAAAGTTACAGCCTCAAACTTTGATGAATCCGGTAAAAGTACTTAATCTTACAAAACAAAAAAAATACAGTTAAAGTTAAAAAGTATATACTCGGTATAACGTTGGCATTTAAAAACAAGGTGCCAGTACCAGCAGTGTTCTCTCCAGCCGCACCGTTGACCACCCCCAGTCCTGAGCCCTGGAGACTCTGCTCCCTGGCCTCCTCTCCTCCTGTCCTCTTGTTGTTCTGCTTCGCAGCCTCCTCTTCCTCCGCCAGCTGGCGTCTTTTCTTCTCCCTCCTCTCCTCCAGCTCCTCGTCTCTCAGGGTCTCCAAGTGTTGCAGGATGGGAACCTTCACCACTGGGAAGGAGAGTGATGAGGTTAGAGGGATGGGCTGGGGTTTACAGTGTGTGTGTGTGTGTGTGTGTGTGTGTGTGTGTGTGTGTGTGTGTGTGTGTGCATAAAGGTGTGTGTGTATCTTCCTATGATTCGGCAACAGTGTGAGAATCAGGGAAAATAATTTTCTTGGTAGTCTAACAGCAGATTAGCAGAAGACTGTCGTACCTGCTACGCAGTCGTGCATGCTCTCAGCGTCCAGTACTTTACACTCATCAGTCCATCGGGTTAAGGCAGTGGGGATACTGGACAGTGTGCCTAGAAAGACAAGATACTTAGCTGAGAGGAATTCAACACGATTCAAATCAAAGCTCGGGCTCCCAGCACAGACTAAGCCCCTAGGGCCAGTTTCCCACACAGATTCAGCCTAGTCATGGACTCTTTCTCCAATAACAGTATTTCTTAGCCCAGGACTAGGGTTAACTTGGGTCTGGTAAAGCGGTCCATATAGTAGACTGGACTGGTGGACAGCGTGTCATACCTGCTTGTCCTCCGGTGCTGCTCTGCTCGTGGAAGAAGTCGTCGAGCAGCTCGTCGTCGGAGCGGGCGATGATGTGCACATCCTCGTTGCCCACCAGGAGACGTGCGCGGCCGCGGGACTGCAGGGGCAGAGAGCTGGACAGCTGCAGGATGTCCGCTGCAGCACTGGGACCTAGCAGTCTGGAGGGGAGGAGAGAGAAGGGAAGGCACGTAAATATTTAACATACAGCAATTTAGCGGCTTACAACACTGATACATAAACATTCACCCAGTTAAAAACACTCATTCTCTTATACCGCACCGACATGAACAAACACTTTCAGAACCTATGACCTTGGAAATTAATACATGAATAAATACTTTGAGGTGCGATTGATTTAGCTCGATGTATGCATTTGGGGGACTATTCCATTGGTTCCTTTGTACGTTGTCAATAAAATCAAAAGCTGCTTAAATGTTTGACTGAATTGACCCTTGACCTAGGAAAAGTCCCATTCATTCATTCATTCATTCATTCATTACAGCATCTCCGTCTAACCTCTGCAGGATGAGTGGGGGGTTGGGCTGTCTGTTCCCGGGGTAGTGGACGTGTATCGTGTGGCCCGTGTTGGCTGTGAGCTGGCGTAGCGTTCTCTGGCTACGACCCATGCCCTGCGCCAGGCGGTTGTTTGTGCCAGCCCCACCTAGCGTTAGGGAGCCGTGGTCGGCGTGGCGCACCATCAGGGGGTGGGAGCTGGGGATGTTGCCTGGGGAGGGAGGGATGTCAGCTGATGGGAACATGATAAACAGAGAGAACAGTTGCAGACATTAGGGGGACACGTAGTGACAAAACCCCGTCATTCTACATACTGCTATTATAATATAGGCTACATACTATTATAGCTACATAGCTATTCGTAAGTATATGTCTATAGCGTTAGTTGTTAATTAGGATTTAAAAGAGACAGACTAGAAATATTCATTGAGATATCAAGGCCCGAATTCAAAAAGCGACTTAGAGTGCTGATCTAGGATCAGTTCTGTCTTTTATATCATAATGAATATATAGACAGGGGGACAGGATCTTAAATCAGCACTCTCATTCCAAGACGCTTTATAAATATGGGCCCACGTTCAATAACATAAGAGGTTGCCTTCTAAATCTACCCATACATTCAAAACAAAGACTATGAAAACAACAGGGAATGAAACACGAAGATGACTCACCGGTGGTGGAGAACATGTTGTCAAACTCGATGATGAGGTCATCGTCGCGGTCAAACCTCTCGAAGCGGATGTGTGGCGCAGCGTTGATGTCTGGGAAATCTTCATCCAGCTCCATCTCCGAACCTTCATCGTCGTCATCCTCATCTCCTTCATCATCCTGAGAGAAACAGAACATGGCATATTTAAGACTATTTTTTGTTTGCTTCTACACATTGTTATTTTTACATTACATATTATAAGACTCATTCTAAATGAGTAAACGGAGACGGGTTCGAACCCAGGTCTCCTGTGTATTAGCCCGCTAAACCGGAGCCAATGCAACTCCTCAGGATTCAGACGAGGTAACTGAACACAAAAAAAAAAAAACTCCTTCCAGAGTCTTCAAACTCTTCCTCACCTGGTCCTCCTCCTCTTCTTCTTCTTCCTCCTCCTCTTCGTCCTGGCTGTCTTCTTCATCGTTGCTGCCACTGGAGTCTTCCTCCTGCGTGTGCTCCTCATCCTCAGGCTCCAGGATGTTCATAGAGTCTACGGTAGGAGAAGACGGAGAGAGGACAGTGAGCGAGTCCAAACCACCCAAAACACACCCTTTTCACCCTAATAACCCCATTGAACTAAATATTCTGTGCTGGCCTGGTTACGCCATAACTGTCGGAACATTGCTGGAGAGGACAATGTAAAAAGAACAGATCAGAACCAGCACTTACCTTCTCGGTTGGCCTGTAGATTAGAAGCCTGACTGATATTGGAGGGCGCCTCATCCATCAACACGTCCTCTTGAGATTCATCCTCACCGCTGCCACGTCCCACTGAGTGACAGAGCAATCAACCAATCAGAAAAAAGACGATGCATTGCATGTGCCCACCCCTTTCTTTTGACACCATCACATTTCACTCTGATGAGTCCAGTGGTGAAACATCAAAATAACTGTCCAGTGAAAATCTGTTTTCAAAGTTCATATTCTGTTAACTCGTCCCCAAATAATGTTATTGACTCATCCTATACTCATGTGGTCACAGCGTAAACTCGAGAAAGAAAAAAAAATGTAAAAAACCCAACTCAAACTTCTATCTCAAATGTTTGCCATTTCCCCATAGAGGATGAAGTCATCTTCCTGAGGAGGATGAGCTGGCCAATCAGCGGTCTACACGCATTCATTATTTTTCATTCACAGAAATATGGAAACACTGGATAGCTACTTTTAGAATGTTGCCGATGGAGATTTAATAAATAGAGCTGAAATTATGCCCAATTGTGCATAAAATAATCAGCTGTTCTATCTGAACGTTTAACATTTCACCCTTTTCAACAGACTCCTGGATTCCAGACTCTGTGCTTACCAATAATGGAGCTGTTGACAGCGCCGGCGTCTCTCTCCAACAGCTCGTCTATCAGATCCACCAGCTCGTTCTCCACCTGCATGGCAGTGGTGCTGAGGACCTCCGGCTGTCCAGCGATCACCACCGTGTCTCCCTCAGTCTCCCCGTCCATCAGGTCACTGTCTGTCCCCTGGACTCTGTGACTGCCCTCCACCAGAGTCCCCTCAGCCTCGCCAGAGTCACCTGCAATGAAAACGGAGTCAGAGAGATGAACGGTAAGCCTAGAACAGTCTAAATGTGAGTTCCAATTCCCTGTGGTTCTGGGGAGTTTGTGGATGTTTGTATGTACATATTTGTTTCTACACATATACACACACACATATATATATATACATACATACATATATATATACACATACATACATATATACATATATACATACATACATACATACATACATACATACATACATACACACACACATATACACACACACACACATATACACACACACACACACACACATATACACACACACACACACATATACACACACACACACACACACATATACACACACACACACACATATACACACACACACACACACACATATACACACACACACACACACATATACACACACACACATACACACACACACACACACACACATACACACACACATATATATATATATATATATATATATATATATATATATATATATATATATATATATATATATATATATATATATATATATATATATAACCTGTGGTACCTTGTGTGTTGCTATTGGAGTCCCTGGTGGCTCCCACAGTGTCGTGCTCAGTCTTGTTCTTGCTGGATCCTCCCTTCCCTCCAAACAGGCTGCTCGGCTGGTTGACGATGCGGGACAGAGTCTCCAGGGGCTTCAGAGCTGCATTCACTGTGTTCGCCATGTTGGGGCTGAGATAACGGTGAGAAATATGGTGGTGAGATATGCAGAAATACCGGGAAATCAGTCATTCTCAATGGAAGGAAGACACAAGGAGACATTCAGCGATTTGACCATTGGGGACAAGATAGTTGAGAAAATGTTTAATCTATGCAAATGCAACGTTACAATGCAACGTTACAATAACCAATGGGGGGGGGGAGAACCTCTTAAGCCAGCTTTGGCACCGTCCTAGACAAGCTACCAGTCAATCTGCTGTCTTGCATGCTGTTTGGAAGAAACACCCACAGGTGGAGATTTCACTGATGCCTTGCTATGAAGTAGTAAGCAATGTGAATCCTCTAAGAGTGTGAGTAAGGGGTTTGAGAGGATGGTGTGTGTGTGTGTGTGTGTGTGTACCTGGACAAGTCAAGGCTGTGTGGTACTCTAGCCAGGTCGTTGACCAGTCCCTTCTTGAGGAAGAGGCGTATGATGTTGTTCATGCCGTTATGCTGTGTCTTGGCTGCTGCCGTGCTGTAGAAGCTGGAGGTGGACGGACAAGACTCCATGATGGTGCTGATGATACACATCACCGCCTGGAGCCTGGGGAGAAAATATGGGTGTTTTCAGTGAAGCCGAGCCACACAGGAACAGATAAAAAGCGCAACGAATGCACTACGAATTCCATTTGACTCATTTTAACTTTTTTGACGCACATCAACATGACAAATAACTCCGTAGTCTCCACCTCCGTCATAAATATGAGCCCCATGGAAAAAGATATGAAATCTCTCCCCTGCCCAGACCACTGCCTCACCTGGCGTGTTTCTCAGTGCCCTCTGCCATGGCCAGCGCCCGGCTGAGTGCAGCCTTCACCTCGTTGACCAGGGCCACCTGTGCATCGGTGCCCGTGCCGGCAGCTGCCAGGCTGGCTAGGAAGAGGCGTGCCAGGGCCGGGGTGTCCTTGTCCTCAGAGCTCTGGGTGTGGGGCAGCAGGTGGTCCAGCACGAAGGCTAATACACTGCAGTCCTGCAGGGGGAGAGAGAGACGGGAGTCAGGAGGACAAGTATTTTACTCAACGTATTACAAATACAGAGCAGTACTGTGGTGTAGCAGAGGGAGAGAGATGCAGAGATGGACCCCTGGGAGAGGAGAGGGACAAAGAGAGGAATGGCAGAACATACTTTAAGTAAATTATATACCTCGAAATCTATAGAGCACATAGAGAGAGGCTTAGACAAATCAAATAGAAACAAAATGGAGGATATCTCTAATGAGGCTGGAGTAGTGGCTATGGCAATACAGGGATGGGGAGAGGAGAACAGGACTTTGTCAACATCGTGTTTAAACTCCTCAAAGCTTTGAGCCCTTGTGGCAATTTACACCAAATGTATTACAATAGTAAAAATCTATACAGATTGTGAAAGCTTGACGTTTTTGCCCAGTCCAGGCAAACCAACCCACCTCCTTGATGAGCTCCGACTGTCCGGCCGTGTAGCAGTAGGATGCTATGAGGGTGGCGATGCCCACGTAGGACCTGACCAACTCTGCCAGGAGACGCAGGATGGTGGAGGTGGGCATGAGGGGCTTGGAGGCTTTAGCCTTGGCCCCCTTACCCTCCTCTGAGCTGGCTCCCTTCTCCCCCTCCACCTCCTTCTTCTCCTCACGCATCTCCTCCGGAGTAGAGGCTGAGGACGGGAGAGAGAGAAGAGAGAGTTAGGATCAAGCAGGGGCAGAGAGGTGTCTGGGCATGTTACAACACTGATGGAGCACTCGTGACCATTTTTAGATTTTCTTCATTCATTTGGTTTAAAATACTGTGTCTTGCATATTAGCATCATAACAAT
Organism: Thymallus thymallus; assembly: GCA_023634145.1. Lineage (NCBI taxonomy): Eukaryota > Metazoa > Chordata > Actinopteri > Salmoniformes > Salmonidae > Thymallus > Thymallus thymallus. The sequence continues at coordinate 10,574,295 of CM042399.1, read as the reverse complement.
TGACCAAACTAAGGAAAGAAGTGTATTGTAAAAGTACCAGTGGAGGCTGGAGGTGAAGAGGAGGGAGGGAGGGTCTCACCTTCTCCCTGGGGTGTGCCAGACTGAGAAGAGTCAGCTACCGCTCCATCTGCAGCAAACACCTGGGGCTGAGAGAGAGGAGAGAGGGAGGAAAATATGACCTACAATATCGAGACCAATACAGCAGCTTTCAAAACGCATCAAGAGAATGGAGCAGGGAACTGTAAATTAGTAGGCCTATTTGTGTGGTGCTGAAATATTCCTAATTTGCGTTCCTATATTTTTATTTGTTTCGTGCTGTTTGCGGTAGGGGCACTTGATTCAGCAGCCCTAGCACCGGGAAGGCAAAGTGTTTGCATTTTGATTTCATGTGTCTGAAGGTAAAACTCCGCCTACCCAGCAGGCCCAGAGAGCAAATCAAGTGCACCTATAGGCCTACCGCGATCAGAAAGCTCAGATCACTGTGTCTGCAGTTTCCCTGAGCCATAGACTGTAAAAATAAGTCTCGGACGCACAGCAAAGTGGATACTGTGAGCAGAGAGCTGCTGTTTTCATGAGTACCCTAGGTTAATGTTTAAAGTTGTTATTCAGCACTGTCAACACTTTGCTCATCACCTTTTATAAAGACATAAAATGCGTGTTCTCCTTACTTCCACTCACGCTACAACCAGCACTGCAGCTGTAATGAATGATTATAGCAAAGTGTTTCGATAAGCTTGCGTTGTTGTTATTAGTGGCTTGTGTCTTTGTTAATATTGGGGGATTTTTCACTTTCTCTGGTCATAGGAGTAACAACATTAATTGGTGTATGAGGCAGAAATACTGTAGTGCGACTTAAGTTTCGCCATGAGCTGGAAGACTGTCCCCTTTTCTCGGCAGAGGGAGGGAGAGTGGAGGACAGTGAGTCGGGTGAGAGACAGCCTCACCACTGCTCCTTCCCTCCCCTCAGACTGACCATCAGATGAAGGTCGTCAAAAAATAAAAAAGCACACTTAACTGTGCCTCACAAGTAATAAAAACATAATATATTACCAGTGTGATCATATATCTATTTTTCAAAATGGCCTGAGATTAACATTGGCAGGGCAATTCAAGCATAGCCAATATGTAGTGATAATGTACTGAGCCTACAGCACAAACCTCATTGCTACAGAACTGTAATTGGTTAATGTTGCAAAGGCTTATGGCTTTTTTTTTTTTTTATCACGTTAAAAAAAATCTATAATCTGAGCAGTAGATCTCAGCTTGCATTATGACTCAGAAAAGGATGTGGCCACTGATTTAGACCATACACAGGTCATATAAACCTGTCCTGTTGGTCAAAGTTTGAGTAGCCTACTAAATAAATGCAGGCTATTTTTGCAACCTATAGCCTATTAGATTCAGGGAATTATTTAATTTGATTATCTAAACAATATTGAATGTAAAGGTATTGTTTTGTTATGTCTGCTATATGCTTTCATTAAGTAATTAGAAGTCTCTTTTTCAAAGCAATTTGAGTTGCCAATGTGACGCATTGCATTGTGAAAATAAGACATCTTAATTCATGGCATGGTTTCCTTTTATCCAAATGTTAAATAGACATGCAGAAAAATGTATTCCCGCAGGGAATTTGAAGGTCATGGATCAGCTCTCGGAACAATTCTATGAGGGTGGGTCAGGTTGTGGAGAAAACCTGTCCTGATGTCAGAAGGGGCTCGGAATTGATGTGTCCGGTGTGGGGTCAAAGAAACAGACGAATATATTTTGTTTTCCGACGCAAAATGTATTGCTACTATGGTGGGGGAAATGACAAACTCCGTTATGCACATGAGCTGTATAAGGCTTAACCTGTACATTTCCACTGTCTATTTCTGTCATGTAAGAAGAAGCTAGTGTTTGTTTCACTCTGATTTTCTGAGTGACTTAGTCACACAGCCAAAGACAAAAGGCTGTCTTAACAGTGACCAGTTTGTGGAGATATGAAGAGAACAGAGGTCAGCAGACTTGTTTGTACTCTAATGTTCCCACCATGATCTCACACACCCGCTAAACTGCCACATAGACAAAGGTTATAAAAGCGGAGACCCAACTCTTGTTCGTTGAACTCTTAACTTTGCACCTTTTGAGGGATTGTTAACCGCTCCAGAATTGCAATAAAAAAAGGTTGTAGTTTGAAAAATCTACAGTCTCGCTTCCCGTCTGGTTAGAATTTCCACGACACTATGGTGTGAACTATTGAAACAGACCATGGCAAGAAACAGCCAGACAGACATGACACTTACGTTGATATGGAAAGCGGACTGTGAGTCGAAGTCACTGCCCTGTCTGGTGAGTCTGTACTGCTGGTAAACATCGTCGCCCACATCCTGGAGGATCTGACACAGGTCCTGCCCCCCGGGTACCGCCACCGCACGCTCCTCTGGACGCTCCACTACAGGAGAGACACACAGGAGGTTAGCCCACTTTACACAGGTGTAGCTACAATGCATCATTGATGTTGGAGCTTCGTTAACAAATATTCTGTCTCAAAGTGCTTTTCTTCGCTCTGTCTCTCCTCCATTCCTTCTCCTAATGCATTTGAGAAGAACCGAGGGGAGGGACCTTGGACCTTCTCGTCCAATACCGTTGAGGAAGCGGCGAGGAGATACAATGCGAAAGCTAGAGCTCTTGTGTGAGGGTCTTACCCTCTTCGGGGGCATGATAGGCGGCCAAGGCATTTAGCATGTCATAGATGACCTCTTTGATGGTGTCAGGGATGGGGGGCAGCGGAGACATTTTGAGGGGGGTGGTCTTCACCAGCTGCACCGCGTTGGGCCCCTTGATGCGCAGGTTCTCAAACTCATCATCTGAGGCTGAGCAGAGGAAGGAAAGGAGAGAAAGACAAACACTTCGAGCAATCAAATACACTTTTAAATCACACAGTCACATTGTTAAGTCACACTGTAAAATAGGGAACTAGCCGAGAGCTTTCAGGTCTATCAGATGTCCAAGATGTATGCAGAAGTGGTTTAATAAAGATGTGGTCACCACACCACGCAGCTTTGCCTGGTCCTTCCAGCTAGATAGACCTGTGGCCATTCAACTATCCACTTCCTTATGAGAGTATTTTAACGTACCCGTACCAGCTCCGCGAGGTGCGGGCAGGGCGATGCGGACGCAGCTGTTGGCCGTGTCAGCGAAGCAGTCCGGGTTCCGGCAGGCGGCAGGGCCCAGAACACGCAGAATGTAGTTTATCTCTCTGGAGCCCAGGGAGCCTGATACCACACCTGACGTGGTGCTGCCCGCCCCGCTGGTCACTGCTGAACGCACTACCTAGAGGGCAGACCGGTGGCACGGTCACTCAGTGCAAATCCCTAATGGCTATATTGCACTACATTTTAACACTGACTGGAAGTGTATCTCAACAGTCTAACATGGGTTCCTTTAGCTGCACTGATCAGAAAATACTGGAAACAATTCAAAAGTGAAAATAACAGGACTGTTGAGATGCATGCTGGGTAGGTATCAGCAAAGGAGGGGGTTTAATGTCCAGTACCTTCTCCATGGTGTGCCGTAGCGTGGCGGGGTCCTCGATGATGTGTCTGAACAGCAGGGTGACGAGTGGCGTGAAGCCGTTGAACCCTGACCCTTGCGTCAGCCCCAGAATCATCCTGGTACTCTTTAGCTCAGCAAACATCATGGCGTAATGGTGGGTCCTCGTCAGGCGCAGGCATAGCCTGAAACAGAAGAATACATGTTAGTCGTACAGCGCTTTTAAAATGACAACAACAACATATTGCAGAAATACACGAGTCATTTAGCAAACGCCCCTTATGCAGACAAAGCGACTCACAGCCAGTGTATCCAACTCAAGTTACGTAGGTGAAAACAACCACGTATAACAGTCATTACAAGTAAACCCTTCTGCAAAATAGCCACGGTCAGCTAAATGGTCTGGAGCTTTTCATAACGATCAGACCCTTTTAATAACAAAAGACTCAAGAAGTAAACAAGAACAATATAAAAAGTAAAAGTAGGAACCTTAGTGTGGCGTGGAGGGTGTCTGGGTCCACAGGGACACTGATCATGGAGACACAGGCTCTGATGAGCACTGTGGTCATATCCTCGGTCAGGCCCTGCACCACGATGGCTCCTCCTGCCCCGGTGCGATCCGACGTGGGGTCCAGGGGGGCTGTGGGAGGGGGGACGGGGGGAGCAGAGGGACCGGAGGAGCACTCCTTTAGTGGAGCACTCATCTCCACGGCTACTGGGGCAGAATCTGAGAGAAACAGAGAGGAGGACGTTACTATGGCGCGCATATCTAAACAGAGAGTGAGTGCAGTTTGTGACCATAGCAACGGCTAATAAAAAGGTAAAGAACACACTGCACACGTCACCTTTAGCTGAAAATGTATTTTAGTCTATCGTATCTGCTTGTAAACACTGGGGTTGTACATATCATTCCTTCCAAAGCTATAACAGTGTCTCCCATCTAGAAGGCCATTACATGAGTGTCGGTCTCTCCTCTGCCTTGCCCGTGTCCCTCCCATAAACCGGTTTGAGGCTATACTAAAACAATAGGTCCTCCTATCTAGCAGTAGTTGGTCCAGTCATCACCTGGGTCTGGCTGGGTCTCCTCTGCCTTGCCTCGGTCTCCCTCCTCTCTCTCAGAGTCCGTCATGCTGCCCGTCTTGGCCGGTTTAGGAACGCGAGGCACTCTCTGGACCGTGAGCATCACCGGACGGCGGTTACCCGTCTCCTCATTCACCTGGAATAGAAACAGAAGAAATCCAAGAAGGGAAATGGTTTACCAAATTAATCCCATTACTGAACTGAAAAGCACTTTCAATGAATTCTCTCCGAGCATGCTTTTAAAGACCATCATTTTGATGACTGTTTGTCGAGTCGGTTCTTTTGTTTGAGTTGGAGTGGCATGTATAAAAAAAAGAGGCTATGAGGAAGAGTTCCTACCTGGACCATGGTGTTGAACTGTACAGTGTATCGCCTGCGTCCGGCGGTGAATCGGACACTGCTTTCTCCGGCCCTCCAGGCTGAGTCTATAGTGCTGTTGTTAGAGGCAGAGTAGCTGCACCAGCGGCCGGACCGGTCATCAAACCAACGCCAGTTATTACCATTGGGCTGCAGGTACTGGAGAAAGGGGAGGAGAATTTGTATTTATTTTTTTCTCCAAGGGAAACAAGAAGAATTGTATTTTCAGTGCGAGAAGGGTGAGGAAAAGCCCAGATATGGCAACACGGTGGTAATCATACACACATCCTATAGTGTGGGGCACCAGGAGGACATTATTCTTACCTTGTTCATCTGCGCTCTGCGTTTGGATGAGACGGCCATTTTCTCGTAGAAGTCGATGATCAGCAACACTGGAGTGATCCACCTATCACAGTCACAGACAACGTTCAGCCGTGTTGTACGGAGGAGGAATGCTTATACATTTACATCACCTAAAGTAATTCTCTCTCTAGTAAGGCATTGTAAAACGAAAGAGATAGTTTATGCTGTTATTTCTAGCAGGAACCGTGTATTTCTGAAGGGCAATCCTGCAGTTGTGCCAGCTAGCTAATCTCTAGCGCTCCTCTCATCAGTTTTCTGTGACAGAGCCGGGGGAGGGGGAGAGGGCGGTACTGACTTAGGTGTCTGGATGTCCTTCGGCTCCTTGGCAGCTTGCAGACAGGGCTGCACCACCTCCAGCAGCTTGATGAGCACATTGAGGATCCCACTGTTCTCCACCACCCTGGCACACGACAGCTTCAACTCCTTAAGGAAAACAGGACAGATCAGCATACCGGGCCAGTGAGCGAGTGTGTGTGTGTTTGTGTGTCTAACCCTGTGTGTGTGTGTGTGTGTGTGTGTGTGTGTGTCTAACCCTGTGTGTGTGTGTGTGTGTGTCTAACCCTGTGTGTGTGTGTGTGTGTGTCTAACCCTGTGTGTGTGTGTGTGTGTGTCTAACCCTGTGTGTGTGTGTGTGTGTGTCTAACCCTGTGTGCGTGTGTGTGTGTGTCTAACCCTGTGTCTAACCCTGTGTGTGTGTGTGTGTGTCTAACCCTGTGTGTGTGTGTGTGTGTCTAACCCTGTGTGTGTGTGTGTGTGTGTGTGTCTAACCCTGTGTGTGTGTGTGTCTAACCCTGTGTGTGTGTGTGTGTGTGTGTGTCTAACCCTGTGTGTGTGTGTGTGTGTGTCTAACCCTGTGTCTAACCCTGTGTGTGTGTGTGTTTGTGTCTAACCCTGTGTGTGTGTGTGTGTGTCTAACCCTGTGTGTGTGTTTGTGTCTAACCCTGTGTGTGTGTGTGTGTGTCTAACCCTGTGTGTGTGTGTGTGTGTCTAACCCTGTGTGTGTGTGTGTCTAACCCTGTGTGTGTGTGTGTGTGTGTGTGTGTGTGTGAGAGAGAGAGAGAGAGAGAAAGGAATTTCTGTGCATCTCTTTCTCTGCCACGTCCTCAAACAAATATTTTGAGCAGAAGGTTGTTTTTCTGTCTGTCTGTCTCTGTCCGTACCTCAAAGAGCAGTGTGAGCAACAGGATGCGTGTTGCCAGGTTTGAGGCTTGGGGCAGGGTAGCCATCTGTTTGGTCCACTCGGACACCGTCTTGGTGTCGCTGGTTGTCAGGGGTACTGCTGCCTTGATCAGCACATCTGCTGCCTCCCACACCTACACATCAGAAACATTACATTATAGAAGAGGCTGGTACACTGATACTTAGATGGATGGTATTTCATGGTATTTCAAAACATAACGACAAAGTCTCTAAACAACACATTTGACTGCACCTATCCGGTGTATGTGACATTTTTTTGGACTCAGGGCAAATCACACCTAACTACACACACACCATGTTACTAACCTGGTTGACGACCTGTCGTAGGATGAGGTCCCTGTACTCTGGGCCGCTCCTCTTGATGGCGGTCATGAGCAAGTCACAGAGGCGGTAGACTGTGTCTGGCAGCTCGTCCAGCAGATGGAAGCAGCCGGGGAGCATGGAGTCAGTGAAGGCGTGGAGCTCCGTACTGTCCAGGGGCTCGGCCTCCAGGAACCTCTCCAGGCAGCGAGCCTCCTCCTCCTCCGTACGCTCCCTGGCTCTCCTGTCGTCCTCCTCACGTCGGCGCGCAGCCTCCTGAGTAAGAGAAAGATGGAGGGAGGGAATGTGAGTGGTGGGTCCTGTCCAGAAACAACCCCTAGGCAACGGAACAAATCTGAGAGCACTGTCCAGAAAGAAACGATATGGCTACTATTCCACTGAGCCCGTCAACTGAAAAAGTGACACCGCAACCGTAGAAATAGAATTCTAGTTCTGTGGCTACAACAATATTGTTTACATCTATCCAATACTTTCAGATCTACACATGCCTAGGGTTTGTTTCTGGGCTGGGCCCTGGTTACTAATCTATTCATGTTAGAATTCATTCAGCAGTGTGTTCCCTCCGTATGTGGGGGTGTGTCTAAGTGTGTGTGTGTGTGTGTGTATGTGTGTGTGTGGCGGCGCACCTCAGGCGAATCAGAGCGCTGTTCCATGCTGACCTCTTGTCCCAGAGACATGGCGATGGCTCTCATCATCTGGTCTTCTTCTGACATGGTCATGTCCTACAGACAGAGGGACATACAAGTACACTTAATATACACTATGGGAGGGGACGCGCGTGTCTGTAATATGAGCATCGCTCCCTCTCTCTGTGTGGTCGTACCCGGACGGCTCCGCTGAGTAGAGGAGGAGGGTGTGTGAGCAGGTACTCTGTGGCCTGTTCCATGGTGCTGGTATTGACCAGGGCCTCCATGGCATGCTCTCTGGAGAAACCCATGTCCATCAGCTAGACACAGGAGAGAACAAGGGTTACATAAGGTTAGAGTAGAGAGAGAAAGAGGGGCAAGGGCAAGAGGGGGCCAGGGTGAGAGAGGGGGCCAGTGTATAGAGAGGGGGCCATGGTGAGAGAGGGGGCCAGTGTATAGAGAGGGGGCCAGTGTATAGAGAGGGGGCCATGGTGAGAGAGGGGGCCAGTGTATAGAGAGGGGGCCAGTGTATAGAGAGGGGGCCATGTATAGAGAGGGGGCCATGTATAGAGAGGGGGCCAGGGTATTTCATTTACCTGTACAGTTTGTGTAACCATGCAAGTATTTCACTTATCTGTAAATATAACTGTATACTTAACTGTACAGCTAATTTAACCATGCAAAATGTTCACTTACCCAGTCTGTCTATTAAGTAAACTATTATTACCCTCGCTCATATCATACGCATTTTTAGCTATTGAAGTATTTCTCTGCCATCGACCTGTATAGTATAGTTAACCATCCAACATCCACCAATGTATAGTGTACATATTCAGCCAACCACCCATACTATGTCTTTTTTTTATAGCTTTTATTTTTTTGCACTCCAGATATCTTGTATTTCTATACTTTTTCATACTGCCGCTCTATGTATCATGTATAGTTTATCTGTCTTTTGTGTACTTTCGTTGTGGCATTTTGCACCTGCCCTGTGTTTTGTTGTAGCTGCTTGACAATGAAATTTCCCCCCGGGGGATCAATAAAGTACCTATCTATCTCTATCTATAGAGAGGGGGCCAGGGTATAGAGAGGGGGCCAGGGTATAGAGAGGGGGCCAGGGTATAGAGAGGGGGCCAGGGTATAGAGAGGGGGCCAGGGCGAGGAGTCAAAGAACAGGGCTAGAGCAAAGAGTTCCTTCTAGAGAGTTTTTCCTATCCACTGTGCTTCTCCCTTTGCATTGCTTGTTCTTGGGGTTCCAGGTAGGGTATCTGTAGAGCACTTTGTGGCAACTGCTGATGTACAAAGGACTTTATAAAATACATTTGATTGACAGAGGAGGGAGGGAGGAAGAGAGGACAGAGACCATGAGGCACAGAGAGAGATCAGAGTGGCCAGGGAAAATGAAAGAGCACAGAACAGAGTGCGAACCGGAGAACACATCAAATAAATAGAGACAGAGAGAGACCGTGTGAGAGCGAAAGGGAACAGAGTGGCACAGTGTGATCAGTGGATGTCACGCACATACATCTTCCAGACATTCCTAAATCCTCCCTTATTTTCTTTAATTGTTCCAGAGCGACTTCCTTCCAGTGACCTCCTAACCTCTACACAGCATGATATCCTACCCTCTACGCAGTTCTCATACCTCAATGTTTTGAAATACAATCCATCTGATTTAACGCAGCTCTTTTCACATTTGACCTCCAAAACGTGCCTCCATCCTCCCAACATCTCTCCTTCCCCCCCTTAAGCCGTGACCCCATTACAAGCACAAGAGAGCATATTGAATTATTTTCAAAATGTCCGCTCGCACCAGTTCGCTTCGAAGAGAATGTGCAAGTTCAGCACAGTGTAGGGGAAGCATGTACAGCATCAGGAAATAAAAAGTAGAAATGGACTGTTCCTATTTTCTAGATCCACACTGGATGTGGATCCAGCTAGCTGTATACCTGCTGCTTCCTATTTTCCAGATTCACACTGGATGTGGATCCAGCTAGCTGTATACCTGCTGCTTCCTATTTTTCAGATTCACACTGGATGTGGAGCCAGCTAGCTGTATACCTGCTGCTTCATATTTTTCAGATTCACACTGGATGTGGATCCAGCTAGCTATATACCTGCTGCTTCCTATTTTCCAGATTCACACTGGATGTGGAGCCAGCTAGCTGTATACCTGCTGCTTCCTATTGTCTAGATTCACACTGGATGTGGATCCAGCTAGCTGTATACCTGCTGCTTCCTATTATCTAGATTCACACTGGATGTGGATCCAGCTAGCTGTATACCTGCTGCAGCTGCTGCTGGTTGACGTTTGGCTGCCTCTCCCTCTCTCTGCCTCCTCCCTGACCCTGTCACAAGACAAAATGGAACAGGCCACGCCAGAGTGAGGGTTCAAGGGGACCACAGGTTGACAACAAAACAGTCAAAATTATATCTTATTACAACATGGCCACCTTATTAGCTAACAACACGGTGAATGTGCAACAGAGTATCAAATCAATGCTTTCAAATTGTATCTAGCAATGCAAGCAACTATATCTAACGAAGCTGTCAAATGTCTAACGCCAATCTGTCTATGAGAGAAACAAATCTGACAAAAAATACATTTCTATGAAGAAACAGTTCCAAAGTTAAAAAAAAAAAACGCAAACTGATCAACGCCCACACACACCCCTTGACACCCCCACTTCCCTCCTGTCCCCTTACCTGCTGTAGCTGAGCCTGGTTAACCTGTGGTTCTCTCCTGGGAGTAGAGTTACTGGAGTCCTCTGCTGCTCCCCCTGGTGCAGGTGGTGCTGTACTGCCTCCGGTAGGCAGTCCTGACCCGGAACCTGCTGGCCCCTCTGCTGCAGTCACTGGTGCTCCAGGGACCTCTACTGCTCCAACGCCACCTGGATTTTAAATTCAAGCATTTGAAATGAGTGTCGTTGGATAGTTCTTGTATGTTAATCCTTAATGTGCATAAACATTGTAAGTTGTATCAAATTCACCGTTCGCTGCTATTAATAGCATTAAAACACAAAAAAGGTAGGCATTGGTCTGAAACTAAGAAATTAACTAAATTCCCATGAGCACCACAACTCCTACTTCATCCATGCTCTACTTAGGTTTTCAGGCACACAGCTTTGACCTACTACAGTAGCCATTATATCCGCGGGGCAGGTGGGTTTAAGGTCATGAAATATTGTGTGGATGAAGGGAGAGTATGTGGCAGTCGCTTTGAATAAATAAAATAAAATCTGTGTCCGCATGTTTCCCAGCTGAAACAGTTCGGAAGAGTTGTGACGTGATGTTTTTAATTCGTTTTGGACTACGGTAAGGTTTTTTTTTTTTCAGCTGTTCGGGCGCACACATTTTTGTTCATGAGGCCAGATTAAGTTTGAGAGCCGTAGTCGACCCCCCTTTGACCGTGATTGGTCAACTGTAGGGATTCTTCAATAAAGTCTGTAGTCCTTCAATAAGAGAAAATTGTTTTTATATTAAAAAAAATGTAATGAGAAATACTGCACCAAACATCTTAAGACATAAAATTGCGTGACTAAGATCTCACCCAAAAAAATGAAATTAATGACAGATTTCTTAATTCTGACTATTTTTAGGAAGTGTATACTGGCTACGGCGTCACAAAATGGACAAAAAGTACTATTGTATTTTTTTATTCAAGAGGAGATCCTTTAAGGGAGTATGCTAGCTCACTCGTTCGGTTCGTCTAGCCGCCAGCAGAACTGAAGCATGCTGACGCCTTTATGCATAACCCTAAGCTTTAGGGTCTAACTAAATAGCCTACACGCCATTAACGTCATCCAAAGGAAGTTTAATTCAATAAGAGAAAAACTGTGAAATGGAGAGTTGGAGAGATGTTTGGGAAAGACTTGGTAAAGGAGGATGATAGCAGTGCCTATGTTGTGTGTGATGAAAAACACAGCAGCGTTGAAGTTCTTGACGCATTCAAACTAGTGTGCCTGGCACCTACTACCATACACCGTTCAAAGGCACTTACATGTTTTTCCTTGCCCATTCACCCTCTGAATGGCACACATACACGATCCATGTCTCAAGGCTTAAAAAAAAACAAACACTTATTTAACAGGTCTCCTACCCTTCAACTACACTGATTGAAGTGGATTTAACAGGTGGCAGCAAGGGATCATAGACTGACCAGGTGAAAGCTATGTCATGGAAAGAGCAGGAAGCACAAATCACCCAGAAAAACAGTCACATTCCTCCACAAATAAGTCCCCAATCTAAAATATTTCATAACCTTTTTTGGGTCAGTAGGTGCCCAACATAACAGGTTGTGGTGTGTTGGAACACAGTCACTCACATAGGTAGAGGTCTACAAAGCCTGTCTGCATTGCTGATTTCTGTATCCATTAGTTGATCTGTGTAATATTGACAGAACCACTTGTTTTGCAAACATAGTACAGCTTAAAAATACATACAGCTTAATGACATTTTAAAAGCAGGACACTGAAGTCCATTCTCCCTCTGAAGAGTATGAATTAAGACTGTTTGGAATGGTTTGAATCATAAGCAACCTGCCTACAGATTGTTACTGTGGTAGGTCAAATCAAAGCTGTGTTGCTGGAAACCCTTGGTAGAGCATTGGTTAAGTAGGAATTGTGGCGCTCATGTGAATGTCCTTTCTTTTTAGACTTCAGACCAATGCCTACTCACTTAAAATGCAGTTTCTGTGTTTAATTTCCATGGTTTTTACACCGAATGGTGATTATGCAACACTCCCACATGCAAAAGGTGTATTTCAATAATGTAATACGCGCTTGTAATGATGTTCACAATTTATTGTCATGGCTATTACGTCATAGGCAAGGCTATTTGCATTGCTAGGTTCTGAGAAACTAACAGACAACTAGAAAAAGCTCAAACCAAGTGTATTAAAACCCAATGGGTCCAACCGCTGAAAAGACGACACGTTTCCACCAGCACGTGTCTTTATACCCCCCTTTTAGGCAGTCTCCTCCTTTTCTCTTAACACTACATCTTTGTTCCTAGGCAGGAAGTTACGTGGGTAATAAACTGTTCCTTCCTTCTTCCTCACTAATCCCCAGTCACGGACGGATGAGAGACAGCCTGGATTCGAACCAGGGACTGTAGTGACGCCTCTTGCACTGAGATTTTCCTTTTATTTAACTAGGCAAGTCAGTTAAGACCTAATTCTAATTTACGATGACGGCCTACCAAAAGGCAAAAGACCTCCTGCGACAAAACAACAACATAGGAAGGCAGCAACAGATGACAACACAACATGGTAGAAGCACAAAACACGGTACAAACATTAATTGGGCACAGACAACAGCACAAAGGGCAGAGATGACAATACATCACGCAAAGCAGCCACAACTGTCAGTAAGAGTGTCCGTCATTGAGTCTTTGAATGAAGATATTCAGATAAAACTGTCCAGTTTGAGTGTTTGTTGCAGCTCGTTCCAGTTGCCTTAGACCACTGCGCCACTCGGGAGCCCACATAGCACAAGTATAGGGTGGCTCACAATTGGCCCAGCGTCGTCCGAGTTTGGCCGGTGTAGGCAGTAAGTTCAGTTAATGTGAAATGGAAACGTCTAGGAGCAACAACGGCTCAGCCGTGAAGCGGCAGGCCACACAAGCTCAGTGCTGAAACGCGTAAAAATAGTCTGTCCTCGGTTGCAACACTCACTTCAGAGTTCCAAACTGCCTTTGGAAGCAACGTCAGCACAAGAACTGTTCGTCTGGAGCTTTATAAAATGTGTTTCCATGGCCGAGCAGCCGCACACAAGCCTAAGATCACCATGCGCAGTGCCAAGTGAAGGCTGGAGTGGTGTAAAGCTCGCCGCCATTGGACTCTGGAGAAGTGGAAACGCGTTCACTGTAGTGATGAATCACGCTTCACCATCTGGCAGTAGGGGGGAAGGCCCTTTCCTGTTTCAGCACAAAGCGAGGACCATATAGACAATTTTGGTTGAGATCGGTGTGCAAGAACTTGACTGGCCTGCACAGAGCCCTGACCTCAACCCTATCTAACACCTTTGGGATGATTTGGAATGCGAGCTAGGCCTAATTGCGAGCTAGGCCTAATCGCCCAACATCAGTGCCCAACCTCACTAATGCTTGTGGCTGAATGGAATCAAGTTCCCGCTGCAATGTTCCAACATCTATTGGAAAGCCTTCCCAGAAGAGTGGAGGCTGCTATAGCAGCAAAGGGGGAACCAACTCCATTTTAATGCTCATGATTTTGGAATGAGATGTTTGACGAGCATGTCTCCACATACTTTTGGTCATGTAGTGTATCTTGGTCATGTAGTGTAAATAAAAACTAGTAAATTAAGTCTGAAAACAAACAAACTAAAAAACAAAAACCAATGCTAACTACCCCGTCAAAGATCCGGTATGTGGTTCTCGCTAACGGCAGAACAGATCACGACGAGGGGCGGGGAGTGTGTTGTGAACCTCCAATCAAGTAGATTTTTATCGACAGAAGATTTGAATTTAACATTGAGCATCAACCAATCCCTAATAATGTTGCCTTATTGAAAATGAAGCGTACTCTCACCTCCAGCTCCAGAGCTGGGGCCTACAGGCACCGTGGTGGCCCCTGGGCCCCCCTCCTCCTCTGGCCGGGCCGTGCCCTCCCTCTCCTTGGCCAGCCGCTCCTGGATGACTGGTTCACCGCGAAGGATGTGGCAGAGTATAGCCAACATGGACTCAGCCATGCGGCCCCCGTACACTTTGAGGGGTTTCCTGTTCCACAGGCTACGGATACAGTTGAACGCCGCCTGAACACAGTGAGAGAGTGGGTTAGTATTACATAGAATAAATCAAAATATACACTGACATTGAAACACACACAAACATTGATATGCACACACACACACTGAAGAGTATGTATATATACACACACACACACACACACACACACACACACACACACACACACAGTTGAAGTCAGAAGTTTACATTCACCTTAGCCAAATACATTTCAACTCAGTTTTTCACAATTCCCGACATTTAATCCTAGTGACAATTTCCTGTCTTAGGTCAGTTAGGATCACCACTTTATTTTAAGAATGTGAAATGTCAGAATAATAGTAGAGAGAATTATTTATTTTAGTTATTTCTTTCATCACATTCCCAGTGGGTCAGAGGTTTACATACAATCAATTGTTATTTGGTAGCATTGACTTTAAATTATTTAACTTGGGTAAAATGTTTAAGGTAACCTTCCACAAGCTTCCCACAATAAGTTGGGTGAATTTTGACCCATTCCTCCTGACAGAACTGGTAGAACTGAGTCAGGTTTGTAGGCCTCCTTGCTCACACACGCTTTTTCAATTCTGCTCACAAATGTTCTATAGGATTGAGGTCAGTGCTTTGTGATGGTCACTCCAATACCTTTACTGTTGTCCTTAAGCCATTTTGCCACAACTTTGGAAGTATGCTTGGGGTCATTGTTCATTTGGGAGACCCATTTGCGACCAAGCTTTAACTTCCTGACTGCTACAATATATCCATATCATCTCCTTCCTCATGATGCCATCTATTTTGTGAAGTGCACCAGTCCCTCCTGCAGAAAAGCACCCCCACAACTTGATGCTGCCACCCCCGTGCTTCACGGTTGGGATGGTGTTCTTCCGCTTGCAAGCCTCCCCCTTTTCCCTCCAAAAATAACCATGGTCATAATGGCCAAACAGTTTTATTTTTGTTTCATACGACCAGATGACATTTCTCCAAAAAAGTGCAATCTTTGTCCCCATGTGCAGTTGCAAACCGTAGTCTGGCTTTTTTATGGCGGTTTTGGAGCAGTGGCTACTTGCTTGCTGAGTGGCCTTTCATGTTATGTCGATATAGGACTTGTTTTACTGTGGATTTAGATACTTTTGTACCCGTTTCCTCCAGCATCTTCACAAGGTCCTTTGCTGTTGTTCTGGGATTGATTTGCACTTTTCTCACCAAAGTACGTTCATCCCTGGGCGGTATGACGGCTGCATGGTCCCATGCTGTTTATACTTGGTTAGTATTGTTTGTACAGATGAACATGGTACCTTCAGGAGTTTGGAAATTGCTCCCAAGGATGAACCAGATTAGTGGAGGTCTAACAATTTTTTTTTCTGAGGTCTTGGCTGATTTCTTTTGATGTTCCCATGATGTCGAGCAAAGAAGCACTGAGTTTGAAGGTAGGTCTTGAAATACATCCACAGGTACACCTCCAATTGACTCAAATTATGTCAATTGGCCTATCAAAAGCTTCTAAAGCCATAACATAATTTTCTGGAATTTTCCAAGCTGTTTAAAGGCACAGTCAACTTAGTGTATGTAAACTTCTGACCCACTGGAATTGTGATATAGTGAATTATAAGTGAAATAATATGGTCTGTGAACAATTGTTGGAAGAATTACTTCTGTCATGCACAAAGTAGATGTCCTAACCGACTTGCCAAAACTATAGTTTGTTAACATGAAATCTGTGGAGTGGTTGAAAAATGAGTTTTAATGACTTCAACCTAAGTGTATGTAAACCTCTGACTTCAACTGTATACATACATACATACATACATACATAATGACCTTGAGCCCACACACAAACATCCCACAGATGCCAACCAACCACGTAACACCAGCACTATCGCACACACACCCTCTACCTTCTGAGTGACAATGAGGAATCGCAGGGCGCTGAATTGGGGGGTGGTGGGGGTGACCCCAGGGACTTTGACGGGCAGGCTGTGGGGTGAGTCCAGCACGGTACTGGGATTCACCATCTTCTCCACCAGCATCAGCCAGGCATCCAGGAACTCCCCTGTCCCGTCTGGAAGCTCAGCGTGCTCCAGACCCTCAGAGACAGGCACCTTACCACCCATAGTAAGAGCCCAGTTAAATGTCCTGGGGAGAGAGGGGGGGGGTGGGTTTATTGATTGTATTGATAATGCTGACAAAAATGTCAAAGTCAGCAACAGTAGTAGGGTTAGTTGCAGCTACACAACGTCTACAAATTCCATGTAAAGATATATCAACAAAGCAAGTCTGTCAGATATCAACAGAGCTAAGCAAGGGTGCTCCACTCACTCGAAGAGTGCGTCGTGTCCTCCAGAGCAGAAGAACTTCTGCAGCATCAGGTGGTAGGGGTACTTTCTCTCGTCAAACAGCATGGGTGACGTGAAGCCCACTGAGCAGATGAAGAACGTCAGCCTGGAGAGAGAAGTGATAGTGTTCAAATTCACACTAGGAGCAATACTCATCCAATCGATAGATGCAGTTGGAATGGTTCAGACCAGCGTAATGCCCAGTAACCAAACCAGCCTCTTTGTCCCTCCTACATGGGACATGATCGATGTACACAAGCGAACAACCCACTGGGCTTTTCAGAAGCAAGACAAAAACTATCCACCATCTCAGAACTAAAGAAGAGGTTAACTTGTAGGGGCTTATGGGTTGATTTTCTAGGAGATTGGGTCTGACTGGGAAGATCCTGACTGTGGTGTACCTGAAACGAGGGGTGGGGGTGTAGGGCGGGGGCTGCCAGCTGAGGCCCTTGGTAAGCAGCTTGGTGAGGGAGGAGGCGGTGGCCCTGGCAGCGGGGGTGGGGGCAGTACCCGTGCTGGTGGCGTGGTGAGAGCGGCGCTGGCGGACTGGAGAGCCCACACACAGCTTCACCAGCAGTCCAAAGAGTTCAGCCAGAGCCCGGCCCAGACGAGACGACGCTGGAGGAGAGAGAGAGAGGGGGGGGGGGGGGGGGGGGGGGGGGGAGTTACACACCTGTAGGAAAGAGACAGCCAGCACTCGCAAATAAAGAACCAGGAGTTACAGTGGACGTGTTTCGACCTTCATCAGAGAGTTAGACATCGGACACATCCTCACTAATGCAGAGATTTTGACTGTACATTTCTGTATTTGGTGGGGATAACATTCTACACTTGACCTACTGTATGTAAACTATGTGACTACAAATAAACAAATGGTGTGAAAATATCAATAAGAAAATAAAGAGAAGATTCCTGGATTTCCTCACCGGACAGCAGTGGTTTGATCTGCTTGATGCGTGTGGCCATGGCGGGGGTCAGTTTTGACTTGGTCTTTGGGTCTGTGGTGCCGGCGGTAGGCTCGTCAGTCTCCATGGGGGCTAGCGTGTCCCCGTCCAACCCCATCCCCTCCAGGAGACACGTGGCAGAGGGGTCCAAAGCAACAGCCTCAGACTCAGCTAGAGAGAGAGTGAGAAAAGAGGCATAGTGGTTAGAGTTAGTGGTGGCTGGGCTGGCAGAGAAAGTTTGGCTAAAAGATACTTCATTCCTTTCTTTGCACGTTGCTCAAATGATGACCGACCAACTCCAACATTCCGAAGTCAGCAGTTGTTTTCAGAACGTAAAAAAAATAAAAATGCCTAAAGCACACAGCCAAACATTGCCCAACAAATGTCCTATTGCATACTTTATGAATTATAGTTCAGAAATATTTGATAATAACATTTTCTTCCAGTTTCTTTTTTTTTTTTTCAGTACGAGGTCGTCTTCATTACCAGTTCTCCTGGATCCTGAGGCGGTAGCAGTGGCTGTCGTGCTGCCAGATGGCTTGTCCTCCTTGGGAACCAGCTTCTGCATGTCAGCCTGGCCAAACTCACACCCTGGGGGGAGACTGGAGGAGGAGAGGAGAGAAAGAGGATGTTACTGTGTGCTGCTGGCTGACTGCTGAGGTCAAGCCAGACAGAGGAAGGGAGAGAGAGAAAAAAGGGAGAACCAGAGAGAGAAACCCAAGGCCAAAAATAGAGGGATAAAGCAAGAGCGGGATGGAGATCCAGGAGAGAGAGAGTGTGTCAGCTTAGTGTACCTGTTGGGTGTGCAGAGGGACAGCAGCACGGTACTCTCCCAGACCAGAGAGCAGTAGAGCTGGCTCAGCTTGTTGAGAACACTCAGACCCAGCTGGGAGCCCCACTGGTTCACACTGATGGCCCTGATCTCACTCTGTACAACACAAACAGGGGAAAAGAGGGGACAATTCATGCACACTATTAACCCACCTCACAGTCAAGCAACTCCTTCCTAACAATGACCTAAAAACCACAAGAGATGGTTCTCTTGAAATCCATAGACAAAAAAGCTGCAATAAGTCGACAGTTGGTTGGTTATACGCTGCTGACATCTTCAAACCAATTGAATAATATATATAAAAAATTATGTTTCTGCAAAACATCAACACCTAATTAACAGCCTCTACTTTGGGGGCTACTGGTGTGGTGTGACATAATGAGAGGTCCTTGCTGATTGGTTTACAGGCTTCTTACCTGTCCTACCCTGCAGGTGTGCACGAACATCAGGATATAGGCATGCGCAGCGGTGAGCGCGTGTAGCAGTGGCGTGGCGCGGGCCGACATTGTGGCGTCGGTCACGTGACCGGCGGTGGCGAGCTCTCGGAGGAGCACGGAGCCCCCGGGGACCTCGATGGGGCGGTGGAGCGGCTCGAGGGCCGACAGGATGCTGTCCAGCTGACACAGCCCCTCCTGGAGCACCTTGGGCTCATGGGACAGAGTCTGGGGACCACGGGACGACACACGGCGCTTCAGTATCAATACAGCACAGTCACAGGGATCAGAGACTGAAGTTGGTTACATTTAACAGGTCTCCCTGGAGTTTAGTCACAATACAGCAGAGCCACACAGAGGAGTCAGAGATTGAAGACCAGCACAGGTCTGAGATGCCACCAGGAGCCTGGAGTTTAGTCACAATGTAGCACAGTCAAAGGGAACCTCAGGAACATAGCACTATAATAACAATGGAACATGTAAGTTTATATTCTATAGTCTAAAGTGTCTATAGCTGTTCAGCTCTGCTTGAGCTCGGTCATTAAGACATTCAATGAAATCAGATCCCCACATCTCCCCGTCCTCCCAGGCTCACCAGTCTGGACTTGCAGACCCCGGCTACAGACTGGCAGGCCTTCTACCCCCATATTTTAACCATATCCACATATCCCCGGCCAGTTGATTTGGTTGGATTAGGAAAAACATACCGCTATTTCCATCATTATGCACTAGGTTTGCTGCAGGTTAAAAAAATCCTAAAGAAATGTTCTTTAATTGACAAAAGCTATCGCCAATCGATCAATCAATGTCTGGTTGTGCGTATTAAATCGTACAAAGCCTATTTGGCAAGGAAAACTATTTGTAGATCAGTGATTCTACACCTCACTTTGCTGAAGCTGATCCTCTACAACGGATCAAGAAGTTTTCGCTAAAAATGGCAAACCCGGGTCTAGCGACTCTTCAAAATTGGAGCTTGTGTCAATAAAATAACATTTCCTAGGATTTTCTACCTGAAGCAAACATAGCGGATAATGCTGGGAAAAAAAACAATAAAAGAATTGTCCCATATCATGTCCCCATAACCCCAGTGTCAGGTCTCACCAGTATGGACTTGCAGACCCCGGCTACAGCCTGACAGGCAGCTGATGTGGGGAAGTCGATGGGCAGGTTGGGCAGACCCAGGATCGAGACCAGGGGCAGGAGACCCTTCTGGTTGACAAACTCCTGGCAGTGGTCGTCGGTCGTGTTGTTACTTAGGATAGACTCCACAAACTTCATCTGACAGGGAACACCAGGGAGTATTCAGGGTATGGTACAGTATGTGAAAGTCTCAAAAAGTGCTTAATTAGACAATTGTAGAAAACAATAGAACAAAAAAAGTGAGTCTACACACTGGTATATGCTCCCAAAAGTGATTATTTTGTTTCAACCCTAGTACCAACGTGCAGATTTATTTTGAACACTCACAGGGGAAACAATCTGACAGTGTGATTTTGGAAAGACTAGAATTGTTTCATTGACACGTTTTGTTTTAGTGGAAAGGGATATGATTTAAGTGTGCTTTTTTTTTTTTAATTGCAGGTGAAAAACTTGTCACATCGCATAACCAGAGAATGTGAAAGAGCTTCGACACCACGTACCACATTCAGAATGTAATCCATCAGAGGAATGGGTGTCCTCTCTTCAGTGCCAACAACCCTACAGTAAAAACACAGTCAGTATTCCAACTAACCACCGCAAACATGTAATAAAATGTGAAAATACATTAAAATAATTTATGAATATAGAGAAAGAAAATGTAATTTCAGAGGAGCAATAAATCCTGAATTGATCAGGAAAAATCACATCTCTGATTTGGTATGTCATACAGTTCAACTGGCACTGACTGTCTGTTGGTCTCTGGCTCCCCCTGCTGCTGGGTGAAGGTGTGGAGCGCATCCTCTTCCTCCTCGTCTTCGCTGGAGGCCTCCTCGGCGGCGTGGGAGGAACGTGCCGGGGGCGCGGTCACGGGGCCATCAGTCTTCTGGATAGAGGGCTTCTGACAGATGTACTCCGGGGCTCGGCCCAGGTTACAGATCTCCTCCAGTAACTGGGAGAGAAGACAAGCATGTGTTAATTTACTATACCATGAAAAACTCTAGGGTCTAATAATAAGTTGTTCCTGTTCAGATCACACTGACCCAGGTTAGTTTACTATGCAGTTAACATGGTCAATCTGTGTGATTAGGGTTCTAGGTTTTTCCGTGACCATGTGACCTGAACCTGTAAAACAATTAGTGGTTGTTCTGGTCACTAAGCCATTTCTATTGCACTTGACATACAATAAACATCAGAGTTTTTAAAGTTTGTCAGTACTTATAAAATGTAACCTGCTAAATAGTTGCATTTGTACATCGAGTACTTGTATTTGATTATTAGTAATCGAATGAAGTACTCGCGCCCATCCCTGATCAACGGTGCTGAGCATTTCAGGTTTTCCAGGACTCCTGTCATTCTGAACCCACCTTGATGATGGCAGTAGTGGCGTCAGTCTTCAGAGTGGGTTGGTGTCTCATCAGTTCATCCACAGCACTGCCCAAGTTGGACGCTGTGTCTCCTGTAGATTAGAATGGTTACATACAGACAGACAATCTCATCTGAATGGACAGCGTATAGCCATTCCTTTAAGTTCACATACCCCTCTCAAAAGTCTCTCACCATACTAGATTCCTTTAACACACACACACACACACACACACACACACACACACACACCCACGTCCCCTACACTCACCCAGAGGGTCAGAGCTACGGCGTCGTCTCATGGCAGGCAGGTAGTCGGGTGACAGCAGCACCTTGAAGAGGCGCTCAAAGGGCTGGCATTGGACGAAGGAGTGCAGGCCTCGCGCGTTCAGGCACAGGGCACTGAACACGTTAGGGAGAGAACCGAGCACCTCCCGGGTGGCCGGGACCTGCAGAGAGAGAGACTGTGAGAGAGAGAGAGAAAAGGGAGAAAGAGAGAGAAAAAGGGGAGGGAGAGTGAGAGACAGAGTGGCGAGGGGTAGGGAACAACCAGGAGGAGGGGGACCAGGGAGGAAGGGCAGGGGGAGGCGCAGGGAACCAAAACGTAAAGGCAATCAGGAGTGGGGGGTGGGTGGGGTAGAACAGGAGGAAAGGAAGTGGTGAAACCAATGAGGGAGAATGACTGTTTAATGTAATGCTGTGTGGCAGAGAGGAGGAGATGGAGGAGGGAGAGATGGAGTGAAGTTGGAAAGGGAGGGCTACGTGAAGGAAGACAACAGCCAATAAAACGTCGTCAGCCGGCTACTTTTTCCATTTCAAAGTTTTAATTGGCTAGTCAGAAAAGTCTATGGCCTACTGTCACTAGAATAAACAATATTAATCTTATTGATAGGACAGGCGCCTGTCAGTCACAAAGTGAGCGATGACAGGGAAAGACTGCTGGTTGTCTGTCCCACCTCTCAGTACCTGTGGTATTTTTTTGCGCTGTGGTTAAATTTATTTTCACAGAGAAGGGAGAGCATGGTCTCCTGTGAGTGAATTTACACGCCCCATGTAATGTACACTGCCTTCAGAAACTCTTCATAAACCTTGACTTATTCCACATTTTGTTGTGTTACAGCCTGAATTCAAAATGTTCAACCATTTTCAACCATTGTCAAGTCTTGCCATAGATCTGAGACGATTTAAGTAAAACTTTAAATAGGCTACTCAGAAACATTCAACGTTGTCTTGGAAAGCAACTCCAGGGTATGTTGTGTTTTAGGTTATTGTCCTGCTAAAATGGCACATTTTTCTTCCAGTGTATTTTGGAAAGCAGACTGAACTAGGTTTTCCTCTAGGATTTTGCCTGTGTTCAGCTCTATTCTGTTTATTTTTATGATAAAAAAACTCCCCAGTCCTTGCAGATGACAAGCATACCCATAACATGATGCAGCCATCACCATGCTTGAAAACATATACAGTGCCTTCGGAAAGTATACAGACCCCTAGACTTTATCCACATTTTGTTATGTTACAGTATTATTCTAAAATTGATTAAATAAAACAATTTCCTCAACAATCGACACACAATATCCCATAATGACAAAGCGAAAACAGGTTTTTAGATTTGAATAATAATCATAATTATTAAATACCTTATTTTCATAAGTATTCAGACCCTTTGCTATGAGACTCGAAATTGAGCTCAGGTGCATCCTGTTTCCATTGATCATTCTTGAGATGTTTCTACAACTTGGAGTCCACCTGTGGTAAACTCAATTGATTGGACATGATTTAGATAGGTGTGTGCCTATCTATATAAGGTCCCAAAGTTGACAGTGCATGTCAGAGAAAAAACCAAGCCATGAGGTCGAACGGGGAGGTGAACAAGAACCCGATGGTCACTGACAGAGCTCCAGAGTTCCTCTATGGAGGTGGGAGAACCTTCCAGAAGGACAACCATCTCTGCAGCACTCCACCAATCAGGCCTCAGGGTAGAGTGGCCAGACAGAAGTTTGCCAAAAGGCACCTAAAGGACTCTCAGACCATGAGAAACAAGATTCTCTGGTCTGATGAAACCAAGACTGCACTCTTTGGCCTGAATGCCAAGCGTCACGTCTGGAGGAAACCTGGCACGATCTCTACGGTGAAGCATGGTGGTGACAGCATCATGCTGTGGGGATGTTTTTCAGCGGCAGGGACTGGGAGACTAGCCAGGACCGAGGCAAAGATGAACGGAGCAAAGTACAGAGAGATCCTTGATGAAAACCTGCTATAGGGAGCTCAGGACCTCAGACTGGGGCGAAGGTTCACCTTCAAACTGGACAACGACCCTAAGCACACAGCAAGACAACACAGGAGTCTTTGTATGTCCATTTGCAAACATGTAAAATGGGGTATTGTGTGTAGATTGATGAAAAATTTTACATTTTATAATAAGGCTGTAACCTAACAAAATGTGGAAAAAATAAAGGGGTCTGAATACTTTCCGAAGGCACTGTATAGTGGCACTGAGTGATGTGTTTGCCCCAAACATAACACTTTGTATTCAGGACAAAGCACATTTCTTCACCACATTTTTTGCAGTTTTACTTTAGTGCTTTATGGCAAACAGGGAGCATGATTTGAAAATGTTTATTCTGTACAGACTTTCTTCTTTTCACTGTCATTTAGGTTAGTATTGTGGAGTAACTACAATGTTGATCCATCCTCAGTTTTCAGACAAACTGTTTTAAAAAAGTAAACATTGGCCTCATGGTGAAATCTCAGAACGGTTTCCTTCCTCTCCAGCAACTGACTTAGGAAGGACGTCTATATCTTTGTAGAGACAGAGTAATTAATAATTGCACCATGCTCAAGGGGATATTACATTTCTGCTTTTTTATTTTACTGATCTGCCAACAGGTGTCCTTGTTTGCGAGGCATTGGAAAACCTTCCTGGTCTTTGTGGTTGAATGTGTTTCAAATGTACTGCCCAACTGAGGGACCTTACACATCATTGTATGTGTGGGGTACAGAGGTAGTCATTCAGAAATCATGTTCAACACTTATTACACAGCGAGTCCATTCAACTTATGTTACTTGTTAATCAAATGTTTTACTCCAGAACTTATTTGGGATTAACAAAGGGGTTGAATACTTGTTGACAAGACAGTTATTTTTAAAAAACAACTCCACTGATATTATGGGGTATTGTGTGTAAACCAGTGTCGCAAAATATTACATTTAATCAATTTTAAAATTCAGGCTGTAACAACAAAAAAGTGGATAAAGTCAAGGGGTGTGAATACTTTGAGTTGAAATACACTTAGGCGTAATTGTCTTGAGCATTCATTTCTTTTGCATGTTTCACAGGCCTATAAAGCCAGCAACGGAGTCTATTTACCGTTCTTTGATTGTCGACCGAACAGATTGTGTTGACTAGTTTATAAAAAGGTGTCGAACTAACTGAATAAAGTCAAATCTCCAATAACCCTTTGATATTCAAATCATACAATGTTGTTATATGTCCATGGCACCAAATCAGGACAAGTAAACCAAATGATCTTGTTTGTATTTTCCTAGGTTTTGAAGCCCTTGACGAGACTTGCCAGTGACGGCTTAAGTGACACGTCAGTGTGTAGCCTAGTGACGGACTGGGTGTAGCCTAGTGACGGACTGGGTGTAGCCTAGTGACGGACTGGGTGTAGCCTAGTGACGGACTGGGTGTAGCCTAGTGACGGACTGGGTGTAGCCTAGTGACGGACTGGGTGTAGCCTAGTGACGGACTGGGTGTAGCCTAGTGACGGATTGGGTGTAGCCTAGTGACGGACTGGGTGTAGCCTAGTGACGGACTGGGTGTAGCCTAGTGACGGACTGGGTGTAGCCTAGTGACGGACTGGGTGTAGCCTAGTGATGGACTGGGTGTAGCCTAGTGATGGATTGCGTTGTTCCGGACAGCTCTTTAATTTAGCTCTTAAAATCTATTTTTTTACTTAACTGCATTGTTGGTTAAGGGCTTGTAAGTAAGCATTTCACTGTAAGGTCTACACCTGTTGTATTCGGTGCATGTGACAAATGACATTTGATTTGGAATAGTCCTGATCATATAGGCCTAGGCGTTACCCAAAACAACAATACACGGAATTCATACCTTTTCAGTTATTTTTTAATTCCACAGTCACGTCTTTCTACTCAATACCCCAACTAATTTTACCAATCTGGAAGGTAAAGTTGTTAAGAGTATTCAATAATTCTGGTGTATATTTTTGGATGGAATGAAGGCATTATAGAATGTACCAGAATACAGCTCGTTCATGACCACCCGGACTGGAACTCCCTGGCTGGCTACTCCATGTACTTACGGACAACACTGAAGACTAGCTAGTGTAGGCGCACTGGCTGCACTGCTGTTTATGTATGACCATGCTGTAAAAGAAAATGTGACATTTAAACATGCCAAATATATGTGTAGAAGAAGAGGGGGAAGGACAGGCGGGAGCAATGAGAGTAAATGAGAGGATCAGTGTGAGCGATCAAAGAGAGGGAGAGAGAGAGAAGAGAGAAAGAGTGACCCCACATTCAGACACTAGCAGCAAAAATGCTCCCTGCACTTATCAAAGTGAACACGCATTGACGACCATAGAGAGCGGACGTTCCTATTACACTTTGGCGACCACGGAGAGCGGACGTTCCTATTCCACACTGGCGACCATAGAGAGTGGACGTTCCTATTACACGTTGACGACCACAGAGAGCGGACGTTCCTATTCCACACTGGCGACCACAGAGAGCGGACGTTCCTATTACACGTTGACGACCACAGAGAGCGGACGTTCCTATTACACTTTGCGTTCCGCAATGCTCTACTTTCTACACTCCTGTTGACATGTTCTGCTTTCTTCCAGCAAACCAGAAAAAATGTCGGAGGGACAGTGATCCGTTTTGATTGGTTTAAATGCTTCCAAATACAGGAGGAGAAACATTATACTAAACACTTGCAGAAAGGGTGTTTTTGCCACTAGTGTCTGAAGGCGGGGTGAGCCGAGAGGGGAGGGAGCGCTGTGCGACTCACGTCTTTAATGAGCAGGGCATGCAGCATGACATCAGTCAGACCGTTATCCTGCAGGGAGGAGAGCAGGGATGGCTCCTGGAACACAAACACTGTCACCACCTCCGTCGCTGTGGTGACGGAGAGAGAACAACATTTAAAAAATCTGTCCAAAAAAAAGAATAACTGGACAATTTATACCGTTCTTTTTCGCAAAATGACATGGGATTTGATGGACTTTGGCGAATTGTCTCGAGTGATATTACTAAGCATACTACGCAATCTAATACATCTCATTGGAGATCACTCTGAAGCATGTTGTGTGACTTGAGTACTCACCCAGTAGGAAGAGAGAAGGTCCATAGTACTCGGCATTACTGATGATGTGCTTGAGTGAGGTAGGCAAGGACCCGTCCATGACTGGAGAATAGAGGCCAATACAGAGACAGGATGGTTAGTCAGGCTATGTCCAGGGGGCATTCATACAATACATTTACATAATGGAATATATACAGTGCCTTCAGCTAGCAACAGCAATCTAGCTAGTATTCACTTTTTCCATATTTCGCTGTCTGAATTTAAAAATGGATTACATTTGGATTGTGCCACTGATCTACACACAATACCCCATACATTCTTACAAGCGTAAAAAAAAAACATCAAGTTGCATGGACTCATTCTGTTCAATAACATGTTTTTTGAATGAACACCCCGTCTCTGTACCCCACATAATTATCTTTAAGGTCTCTTAATAGAGTAGTGAATTTTTTTTTGTTGTTGAGGAAAACCTGGTTCAGTTTGCTTTCCAACAGACACTGGGAGATGTCCAATACAATGCTTTTAGTTTTTGAAATATTTAGGATGTCTAAGTCTACAGAATCTCAATTGATCTAGCTTTTTATAGTGTGGTTATTTTAGCTCACTCACCGTGGCGGATGCCATCAGAGAAGGCAGGGTCCTGGATGGCTTTCTTTAAAAAGTTTAACATTGACTTCAACAGAGCGGCCCTCTGGGGAATACACTGGACGCCTGGAGGGAGAAAAGGCATGGCAGTTGGTCAACATGGGATGGTCAACATGGAGTGTGTGCGCGCGCGTATGTGCTTGAGTCTGAGCGTGTGATAGTCTAAGCTGAGAGTGTGTGTGAGAGTTGCATATGTGTTCCTCAGAGTGTGTGTGTGTACCTGTGTGTGTGTGTGTGTGTTCCTCTGCGAGTGTGTGTGTGTGTTCCTCTGCAAGTGTGTGTGTGTACCTGTGTGTTCCTCTGCGAGTGTGTGTGTTTGTGTGTGTGTACCTGTGTGTGTGTGTGTGTTCCTCTGCGAGTGTGTGTGTGTGTGTGTGTTCCTCTGCGAGTGTGTGTGTGTGTGTGTGTTCCTCTGCAAGTGTGTGTACCTGTGTGTGTGTGTGTGTTCCTCTGCGAGTGTGTGTGTGTGTTCCTCTGCGAGTGTGTGTGTACCTGTGTGTGTGTGTGTTCCTCTGCAAGTGTGTGTACCTGTGTGTGTGTGTTCCTCTGCAAGTGTGTGTGTGTTCCTCTGCAAGTGTGTGTACCTGTGTGTGTGTGTTCCTCTGCGAGTGTGTGTACCTGTGTGTGTGTGTTCCTCTGAGAGAGTGTGTGTGTGTACCTGTGCGGGGCGTGCTGGCAGTGCTGCTGAGTCCACTGGGATCTGTCTCAGGTCTGGAGCCAGAGGAGGTTGAGGGACCAGGGCTGCTCTCCATCCTCTCCTCTGACACTGTTAGGAATACTATATTAGCAACCATAATGCAGACATGGAAAAAGTGGATAAATCATTCAACTTAATTCTAGTTAAGGGAGCTCATTAATTTGTAGCAACCAAGTAGCATTGTAGTTTATTTTATTTGTGTAAGCTTTTTGAAAGGTCATCAAAAGGGGAAAAATGTGGCACAATGGTCTGGCAGAAGTACATTGATCCAAACATGTTTTATTTAACCTTTATTTTAAAAAGGGAACACATATTGAGACCTAGGTGACTATTACAAAATAAGCTGTGTGTGTGTGTGTGTGTGTATGTATGCATGTAACCCCTCCCAGACTCATGGGCATCAATAATCTTTCTTCTGAGGGCCTCGGGTAGGGCTTTTGATCTTTGAATGATGTGTTACCACACACCCGTATGATTAAGACCAAACCAGACCAATTTTCTTATCTTTATGGAAGGCTGGACCCTCCAGTTTCTCTCAATTTTTATCCTAATAATTTGCACTTGTTCTGGTACCTAATTCTAATTATAGCCATGTTATGTGATGGTAAAGGTGTGGTGTACTAACTTTATCCCCATAAGGAAAAGGCATTTTTGTTTATTTTAATGAAATACAATTTTTAAAGTTTTTATTTATTAAAATTGGGTAACCTTTATCTGTCAATAGCATTGTAGTGCAAATTACATATCCACCTGTCCAAATATGTAAAAGAAAATAAAAAATACAACTACTTTCCAGGGGGTGTACTTACTTTTCACATGATATGAGGAAAGAAAATTATGTGGATATATTGAAGCAACATCTCAAGACATCAGTCAGGAAGTTAAAGCTTGGTCGCAAATGGGTCTTCCAAATGGACAATGACCCCAGGTATACTTCCAAAGTTGTGGCAAAATGGCTTAAGGACAACAGTCAAGGTATTGGAGTGGCCATCACAAAGCCCTGACCTCAATCCTATAGAACATTTGTGGCCAGAACTGAAAAAGCGTGTGCCAGCCAGGAGGCCTACAAACCTGACTCAGTTACACCAGTTCTGTCAGTAGGAATGGGCCAAAATTCACCCAACTTATTGTGGGAAGCTTGTGGAAGGCTACCTGAAACATTTGACCCAAGTTAAACAATTTAAAAGGCAATGCTACCAAATACTAATTGAGTATGTAAACTTCTGACCCCACTGGGAATGTGATAAAAATAAAAGCTGAAATAAATAATTCTCTCTACTATTATTCAGACATTTAATATTCTTAAAATAATGCTGCCAGAACGCTTCTCCTTCCTGAGCGGTATGACGGCTGCGTGGTCCCGTGGTGTTTATACTTGCGTACTATTGTTTGTACAGATGAACGCGGTACCTACAGGCATTTTGAAATTACTACCAAGGATGAACCAGACTTGTGGAGGTCAAAAAAATAATAATCTGAGGTCTTGGCTGATTTCTTTAGATTTTCCCATGATGTCGAGCAAAGAGGCACAGAGTTTGAAGGTAGGCCTTGAAATACATCCACAGGTACACGTCCAGTTGACTGGAATTATGTTAATTAGCCTATCAGAAGCCATGACATGATTTTCTGGAATTTTCCAAGCTGTTTAAAGGCACAGTCAACTTAGTGTATGTAAACTTCTAACCCACTGGAATTGTGATATAGTGAATTATAAGTGAAATAATCTGTCTGTAAACAATTGTTGGAAGAATGACTTGTGTCATGCAAAAAGTAGATGTCCTAACCGACTTAACAAAACTATAGTTTGTTCAAATGAAAATCGGTGGAGTGGTTGAAAAATTAGTTTTAAATGACTTCAAACTTCCCACTTCAACTGTAGGTGAACAAATGATCTCCGCATGTGTGGTTCCCACCATGAAGCAGGTGTTGTGATTGTGCTTTGCTGGTGACACTGTCTGTGATTTATTTAGAATTCAAGGCACACTTAACAAGCATGGCTACTACAGCCTTCTGCAGCGATACGCCATCCCATCTGGTTTGCGCTTGTTTGAACTATCATTCGTTTATCAACAGGACTATGACCCAACACACCTCCAGGCTGTGTAAGGGCTATTTGACCAAGGAGATTGATGGAGTGCTGCATCAGATGACCTGGCCTCCACAATCACCCAACCTCAACCCAACAAGTGCTCAGCATATGAATGTTACTATATAATCGTCAAGCCCATTCAAAAGATTAGGGGACAGGAACCCTGATGGAAAGCGGAAGGGGCAGTTACTTTCTCAGGGTACCATAGTAACGTCGATCCCTTAATACGGTCTGAACAAATGTAGAGCGATACCCCAATATACGTTATTTGATTTGACAACAGAAGAAATAAAAGCTTACTGCTTTCAGACTGGCCGTCCATGTCCGTGTCCATGTCCTCAGATTCTACGGTAGAGTTGGGTCTCTGGATCTTTGGCTTGATGACAAAAGGACACTCTTTCCTCGACAGACCCACCTCATGCTGCACAGAGAGAGAGGGAGAGAGAGAGAGAGAGAGGGCGAGAGAGAGAGAGAGAGAGAGAGGGGGGGAGAGAGAGAGAGAGAGAGGGCGAGAGAGAGAGAGGGGGGGAGAGAGAGAGAGAGGGCGAGAGAGAGAGAGAGAGAGGGCGAGAGAGAGAGAAAGAGTGGCCTGTTTGTTCCAGCAGTGACTTTGAGAATGAGTAGACAGACCCCTAGAGTGCTGCGTCAGGGACCCGGGCAGCGAGCTGCATCACCCACTCAGTCTTTAACAGGTTATTTATAGAACGGATGTATTATTCCCTAGGTGGGGCACAAACGCCCCGGACGCAACTTCCAAGCCCTCTGGCAACATGTCAACTGAAACTAATAAGCGTTTTTTGCTGGGGGTAACAGAGATGGGCAAAGGAGCCTGTCCTGCCTATACAATGGTAGGGAAAACACGTGTGTGTGTGTGTGTTTGGGCCTATTTTAACAATGAAAAGGCTGTCTAAATTAAATAATTTGTGACATTGCTGCACACAAAGGATATACCATGACATTTTTAATTAAAAAAAGAATAATAAAAAAATCTGAATGTGCACCCCATAAAAAGACATACTGTATCCCTACACAGGTTTCATGCCTTTTATTGTCAGCCAATCAAAGTGACTGCAGACAGTTGCTCTACGTGTAGAATTTAAATTACAGAATTAAGTTAGCTAAACGAGAAGGAGTAGGCTACAACAAGCAACCATCAGGTAGGCTGTTTAATCTGAATGGAGATGTAGACAAGGACAAGAAGCACAGCACAATAGCCTCAATTAGCTGGCTAGCTTAGCTAGCTATCTATTTGATGCAATCAAGACAGGCTCTACCAGATGGAGGATAGAACATATGGCATCTACAAGTTTGTTTAACTAGCGCGAGTCTGTATGGCTACCCTCACTTTTACTCCTGTGTCAAACACACTGGTCCCTGCCCATCCCCGCACTGCAAGCAAGCAGAGCTTCACCTCTCCCAAGTCACGCAGCATGTATTTAAACTGTCCGGATATCCTAAAACATTTCAGGATATTATTTGAATAGTGAAATTATTTCAAATGCATGCCCATCCCTAGTATGTGTGTATGACCCTACCTCCAGCCTGCTGATGAAGATGGTAAGGCCAGTGTGTGACTGGAAGGCTGCCATGTCCAGATTGGTGATGAGGTCCACCACTCGGACTGCCCGCGTCACAAACGTGATCTGGTCCTGCTCGTCCCCCAGGAACTTGATCACCTACAGAGAAGAGTGAGGGAATAAGCCTGTGTGCATACAAACAGTATGGACCAGATTCCCAGACACCGATTAAGCCTATTCTTGTCTTAAACTATTTAGCTCCTCTACATTAAGCATGCCTTTCAGTGCAGGAGTAGACTTAATTGGCATTACCTATGGGCACGTAAGCAGGACGGCTATATTTAGGGCTGCTCTGCCTTTTTGCAGAGCGAGTCATTCAGAATGCTGGACCACACATACAGATTCTGTGCCGATCAACATGTCAGACACCTTGGCACAGTGGTCTAAGACACTGCATCTAAGTGCTAGAGGCGTCACTACAGACAACCTGGTTCGAATCCAGACTATCACAACCGGCCGTGATTGGGAGTCCCATAGGGCGGCGCACAATTGGCACGGCAACGTCAGTTTGGCCGGTGTAGGCCGTCATTGTAAATAAGAATCTGTTTTTAACTGACTTGCCTAGTTAAATAAAGGTTAAATAAAATAAAAAAAACCATCGAACATACTTAGTGAAACCAGGGCCAGCTCAGCAGAATGATATGGATAGTTTGCTTGGTGAGTAGACAGAGAGAGGTGAGAGAGGTTTTTCTTTACCTTAAGCAGGGCTTCCATCATCCCACAGGAGACCAGGGCCTCCCCCCCAGCATCGTAGCTAGCCAGGTGGTAGAGGAAGGAGAACAGCGCTGTGGCAAACTGGTGCGGGTACGGCTCCATTAGAGGGTCTGAGGAGACAACCACAGGTTACAGAGGGGACTAGCTTCCAAAGCCAAGAGCAGAAGCAGGGTGCAGCCGTAGTGTAGCAAACTCCCAAACACACATCGCCTAAATTGGCTAGGGATAGAATCCCACCCAACCAATAACCTTAATGCTATATCTGCTATAGAACTCTTTGGGCATATCCCATCACCTTTCAGAACGGTCTAGATAAGACTAAAATTAGACATTCCACTGTGTGTCTGACTCACCGATCATGGCCTGTATGCAGTTCCGTACCAGCACAGGCAGGAAGCCGTGGTAGGAGGCTGTGCCGGTGCAGTCGATGATGTTGGACAGCTTAGGTGTCCTCTCCAGGTGCACTATGGATGTTAAGGTGCGTAAAGACGCTGCCTTTATGTCCTGATGAGAGAGACAGGAGGACTCATTAAAGACTACAGAGGCGCATGGACTGACGCCTACATATAACATTCAGGGTTCCCATTCAAACATGTACGGTTATATGTTTGACTTTCAAAAGTTGTTTTGACTGGGGGAACTCTTTAGGGACGTATACAACGCCAAGACAATAGTGATTGTATTATAATTTTGTTCAAAAATCATTGGCCTGTACACTTCATACTACAATTATCAAACATCATATTGTTAATTGTCAACATCGCCATCTTGTATGAATTAACAACAACTACCATTCATAGTAACGTCTGGTACACATGACTGGAGTCACAATATTGGCTCCAATTTCACACCTACTATAGTATGTTACACCGACCCATGAGTAGCCCAGCGGACAGGAGGACTGAGAGAAAGAAAAAAATGTGTGTGCATCTTACCACTAGCTGTTTGTCTGTAATCTGTAGCACATCCACCAGCTCCTCTATCAAGCCATTGTAGAGAATACTGTTGGCTGACTCCTGGAGTGCATTGGAGTACACTGGGGGAAAACGACACAATCATAATACAATTAAGTTAGCGAAGGTATTTCAAAAGAGTCATTGACATGAAGTGCATGATGAAAAGTATTGACTTTATTGATCCGCGGCTACAACAGACACCAGCAAACATCAGAACACCGAGATACGAGTACTGATGGCCGATTTGGCACCGAACAAGGTGGTGGAAACTGTTGAATTATATTGAGCCAGTAACTCAATATTGGGACTGCAGATGAGAATTGGCCATGTAGTTCCAATCTGGTGCCGGGTATGTGATACGGGTCAAATAAACAAACCATTTAAACACGCTTACCCAGTATAGAGATGGCATGGAGCCTTGCCTGTACAGCCTGTAGTCTCTTCCTGTGGTTGGAGAAGCCGTGAGCCAGTCTGATGTGTGTGAACAGCAGGGTCTGTTTGTCTTTGGGGATGTTGTACATCACCGTCAGAGACTCCATGATCTCACTGGGACTCTCAGAGATCTGGAAACACCAGAGGGAGGAGGTGTGAGCAGGACGAGAGAGAAAATCTGAAATACTAATTTTAGCTGGCTGATAGGTCAGTTTCAACTGTAGGATAAACGTCAGAAAAGCAGGAATTTGTGATCAGGAAGAAACACATTCCTGGTGGACTTAGTTCCAAAATAATTTAAAGGGTACAATAGACTAGGCCTCGCAATCTTTGGTTAAACTCATTAAATGCTCGGAGAAAATAGACAATATTTGTCCCTTACCTTGTCGAGCTGTTCGATGTGAATGTAGTGTAGTGTGTTACTACTGGTCTGTTGGGGGAGAGAAATTTCACAAAACAGTCAATCAATCCATTCATAACAAGACCAGGGACATGCATTAGTTGCACAGTAATATTTGTTTTCTGGTAAGGAAAAGTGTCAGTGTTTACCTTCCTTTCCACTTTGACTTCTGGGCCAGGTTCAGCGTAGAACTCAAAGTGCAGGGTGGTGGCACTGGGAGGGTACTTCTGCTCAGGCCACAGAAGGACGCCAAGAGAGAGGAGATGGGTGAGGTTGGGGGTAGGGATCACAAGTCATAATTAAAAATTTAATCACTACTAAGAAAATGAGCCAATTGTATGGAGGAGGACAGCTTTTATAGATTGTCACAGATTGAAAGTGTGATCCTCACCGTCATAGCCAGGTCCCTGCAGCACTCTGCCAGGCCAAAACCATTCTCTTTTCCTCCCCAGCTCTACACAGGGAACGTCACAGACATCAGAACAGCATGCATACAACGTTCAAGGCTAAATATCAAGGCAGGGCACATCCATTGGAGACACTAACTTCCATATTGTCTCGTAGTTGGTTTTTAAATACAGCAACGTTGGTTTAAAACATAGGCTTTGGCTTGCAACAGTAAAACTGAAAGCGAACAAGAAAAGGCCAATGCATTCCTTCTGTGATCCAAATTAAAAAGCCTTAAAATAAGGATGGCTTAATACCAACACACACTGACAATGGCCTACTTACAACACCCATACAGAACATCAGCCTTTTGGGCTAAAAGAGAAGCTAATAAACATGCTTGTTTAATTCTGACAGCCGTACCTCAGCCAGATGTTGTAGGCGTGCCAGCAGAGGGGTCCTCTTGTCAGAGCCCAGTCTGGTGATGTAGTTGGAGCGTTTACTGAACACGTAGAGGAGGTTCAGCACAGACAGGACCACCTGCATGTCACACGATGCTAAGAGGGTGGTCAAATGCTGCGAGGGGAGTGGGAAAGATGAGAGGAGAGAGAAAGCAGAGGGAGCGAAGAGAGCGAGAAGAGTGCGAGATAAAGAGCAAGAGCAAAAGGGGGGAGAGAGCGGGAGAGAGAGAGAGCGCGGGAGAGAGAGAGAGCGCGGGAGAGAGAGAGAGCGCGCGGGAGAGAGAGAGAGCGCGCGGGAGAGAGAGAGAGCGCGCGGGAGAGAGAGAGAGCGCGCGGGAGAGAGAGAGAGCGCGCGGGAGAGAGAGAGAGCGCGCGGGAGAGAGAGAGCGCGCGGGAGAGAGAGAGCGCGCGGGAGAGAGAGAGCGCGCGGGAGAGAGAGAGCGCGCGGGAGAGAGAGAGCGCGCGGGAGAGAGAGAGCGCGCGGGAGAGAGAGAGCGCGCGGGAGAGAGAGAGCGCGCGGGAGAGAGAGAGCGCGCGGGAGAGAGAGAGAGCGCGGGAGAGAGAGAGCGTCAGAAACAGAGGGTTAATAAAGTGAGAGACTGACTGGCTCATTCCGTGGTTTGTGACAGGTGCATCACCCAGAGAGGAGTTTATTAATTCAACCTTTATTTACTTAGGATATGTTATCGCAATGTGTCTCCTAGATCATTTTCCAACGGCCCCCAAATCAACACCTAGGCCCTCTGGCAACAAAACTGTCAATCTAAACCAATAGAAGTCAAACTCTTTTAGGCAGAGGGATCCCAACAGAGCTGGAGAGTGGTGTTAACTGGAGAGTGGTCCTACCTCTATGGAGCTGTAGAGGTGCCTGGAGAAGCTGTACTCAATGAGCAGGGCTGTGAAATTGAGCACGGACAGCAGCAGGGCTTTGAGCTGCCCGTTGTCCGGCCGGTCACACACCAGCAACCAGGACATGTTCTCCACCGTCTGGCCCGCGTCACACAGGATCCCATCGAAACGGTCCAGCAGGTCCACCCAGTGGTAAAGCTCACACTGATGGGGTGGGAAGAGGAGAGAGGCAGGTAAGGACTCTGGGGGTCACGTTCTGCTGATTGAGCATTAAAACACCAGGGCCACGTTCCGCAGACAGACGTTGTGGAACACTGCAGATAGAATTGTCATGAATATAGCTGACATGATTCCTTATTTTACGTTAGAGGAAAGTTTGTTCTACATAATATATTCACGTCGGAAACATTAGACAATATTGTGGTCTGATGAGCGCAGCCCAGGTGAATAAGGATATGTCCCTGGTTAAATACACAGAGGTTTCCCAGACCCAGATTAAGCCTGCTCCTGGACTAAAAAGCATTTACCTGATCAGTTAAGGTACTGTACTGCCTCTATGAAAATGGGATCTAATAAGACAATGAAAGTCACCCAGAGGACATTACAAAAAAACGATTTACTAAGTGCCTCTCCCTCCCACAGGTATTTCCCCTCCTGCTCACCTTGCCAATATTCCAGGTCTTGATGAGCTGCAGCTCCAGCAGTAGTTGCTCATCACTGCATCCCTTGAGCTTCTCTATGAGCGTCCTGCAGTCCGCAGGCTGTGAGAAATGGAGAGAAGGTTGGAGGGTGGTAGAGAGAGTGAGAGAGAGAGAGAGAGAAAGAGAGAGGGAGGGGGGAGAAGATTAGAGAGTGGTATAGGGAGGGTCAGAGCCAACAGTAAGAGCCAACATTATTACTCACAGCTTCTGTGGGGGTTTTCTTTAACTTGCTTCTGTCGACCTTCATTGTCACTAGTTTCTATCTGACGCTCCTGTTGGCAAACAGATTGATTGATTAGCATACACATTCCCTGTTTCCTTACAGGCTGTATGCATGGCATCTGCTGCTTGCTACTACAAGTTGCACAGATAATGTACTCGATGTAGCCTAACAACAAAATGAGCAGTGACAGATTATGCATGCTGGATTTTAGACAGGAACAGAACTTGTGAAATACAATAAAATATATTCAAGAGAAATGTCACACTCACAGTAAGTAATTTGGCAATACCCACTTAACAGCATGTTTCATTCACAATGCCTGAAACAAGAGACGATAGTGGTTGACATTATGTAAACAATTGCATCATGAAGGACTCAAAACAATTCTCTCGCGTCAAGGAAGTCTTTCAACACGTGTAAAAAAAATATATATATATATATATATAAAAAATAAGTGAGAATAGTTTCAAAGACTTGTCCAAATGTGTTAGTTATGGTTAGACAACAAGAAATCATTCCGCCAATAAAAAAAGGGTCTCTTATCCAACACAATTCACCAACTGAGAAGGGCCTAACTAGACAAAATCTATTTGCTCAGTGGTGCAGACTCCAATCAGGTAGCCTATACACAATTAGGTAAGAGTCTGAACACAGCTTTGAGAAAGACAGCTAAATGTGGGTTCAAACGTATAGACCAAAGAGGTGAGGTTGTGACAGTTCCAATCAATACAATATTGACAAACATGGTGCATGTCCACCAATACTTCACTAAGCAACATATCAAAACAGGAGTCACTTTCACATTTTCTCTCTTAACACGCTGACCACGCCGCTCGCTTTGCGTGCGCAAGCGTTGCAAAAT
Source organism: Thymallus thymallus (assembly GCA_023634145.1). Classification (NCBI taxonomy): domain Eukaryota; kingdom Metazoa; phylum Chordata; class Actinopteri; order Salmoniformes; family Salmonidae; genus Thymallus; species Thymallus thymallus. The sequence goes on along the minus strand of CM042399.1, from coordinate 10,536,709 downwards.
AAAATGTACACGTTATTCAATCATTGTACCCACACTGCTCAGGCGCTAAAATAGAACTTGGCTCCATTTGTGCCGTATGATGTGCTGCAAGTCACGCCTCTCCCATCTCCTCATTGGTTTTTAGGCGATAATATCCCCGTGGGGGATTGAAAGATGAACTGAGGTGCACACTCAAGTCCAGTTGGTGGTAGTAATGCACCATAAAGTTGGTTGCCATATAAAGTCCAAAGAAGCCTGAAGGAGGAGAGATTACTAGAAACTAAATCGTTTTATCCTTTTATCTGTGTATTAATAAGCCGGAATAGAGAACCTTGTGCATTTCAGGTAAAATAACAACCCAATGTTTATATCCCAGGACTAGCTAAATTGCCATGAATGCTTAATGTTTTTCGACCTGTCCCCAATAAATATAGTTGGTTCAGAGTTCATTTTGATATTTCAACCTGCGTGTCCTGATCGCATCTGGTGTGGGTGGACAAAAAAATCAACATGCGCAAGAGGTGTGGCCAGCATGTTAGGGTGTTGGTCCCTTTCAGCAATTATTTTGTGAACTCAGTCCAGTTTGCTTACATTTTTGCGCAGACCCCTCAAAAAGAGCCCCAGAAGCAAACCGAGACCATCTCCCTTTTTTTAGGGCAATGTGAACAAAGCACACAAAGTTCGCTTGTCATTATTCCCAGACCACACACACACTAGACTACTGCAACACTGTTTCCCCTGCCATAAACCCTCACACTGGAATGCCACAAAAGATAGATGATGTGCAGGTTTGCAGAAAAAAACAGAGCTTCATAAGCTGTTTATTCGATTGTGGGGTTTGAATAGAGCGAGAAGACAACATATTTGGTGAGAATTACAACATAAAAGGTAAAAAAATCAATGCTAGCTCTTAAAAGGGGCTGTAGCTTAAATTGGGTGTACCTTTTTCAATTACAGCATTATTTAATCTGAAGTTACTTTGCCATTTATTCTGTTACCAATAATATTTACATGTTAATGTTATCTTCTGATTACAATTATTTGGTCTCATTCTTTAACTAAATGCAATCTATTAGCTTCCAAAATGTAAGTAGGTGTATATATAGCTGTCCGATAACACGTTCTGATGGAATGACTTGTCCTGCACTTTGTAAAAACCCAGAGCGAGTTAATGTTGGAAAAGAATCTTGGTTACTTTTGAAACATAGCAATGTGAATGCAAAGAGGACTCGGACCACAAAATAGGTGAAGTGAACTGGCAAATAAGTTTAGGACCTCATTCAAAGGCAAGGGCTGTGTGAATACAAATAATGTAGTTTTTTTTATTTTACCTCAAGAGTTCACTTTAAAGAGGATTGAGCAGTTATTTTAAAGAGGACTATGTAAAAACACCCTAAAAGGCTTGGTTCACTAACATTATCAGCGCACAACAAACCCCAGACAATCAGAAAGACTATGGCTGCCTGCAATTGACTGGATTCAAGGGCCTTGCACAACTGGTTCTCAACATTTAAAAACTTGACTGATACATTATGTGGATGAACAAGATAGTATATTAGTTATATAAATATACAACATAACTAAATAGCTGAAAGATTCCCCACACAGAACGAGTCAAAAAAAAAATATCTGCCAGTTTAATGTATTGAACCTGTGAGGGGAAAGTGTTTCAAAAGCATTCAAATGTTTGCATTGAAATGGTAGCTAACGAATGCTCACCAAGGGTCAGGATCAACGTAACAAAATTAGCTAGTTAGTTATCTATCTACGAACTGGCCTAACATTAGACAAACATGAATGATTGCTATTCCAAACAAAAGAGACGTTAGCAAATAAACATACAAAGTAAAACAACATCAACCGAATGTTCGTTAGGCAACTGTTAGCTAGTCAACGTTACTGCGGTAAGGAAATAACATTAACGTTAGCTACCAGGTGTATGCTAACTAACGTTAGCAATTTAGTTAGCTGACGTTTGTTTACTGGCTAAAAAAAAAAAAAAAAACCGGGAGAGTTAGTCCCGGTTAACTGGCTAAATGGAAGAACACACAATTCCCCTTACAAGTCGGTTATCCAGCTACACTTTAATCATACATATGTATTTCATACCTCATCGAAATTCGTGGTAAACCAAAATGTCCGGTTGGGAGGTTAGCTAGCAGCTAGTTAGCCACTTAGCCCAAGTACCTAACGTTAGCGGTGTGATAGGGACAACTGGCTAGCTAGCTAAATCAATCAATATTGCTTTTGAGGATATCAAAACAAACAAAAACATTCAACGATTAGAGGCAATATAAAAACAACAGACTTATGAAATGTGTGGTAAACCAGCCAACTAACACGCTATACTTTGTCTAGCCTGGTAAAGACAAGTGAGATATTCAAACATCATTCCGTAAATCTAGCGGCCGGCTGCAGGCCTCACCAGAAGCCCTTACTCTCCTCCATGCATCCTTACCATTTGGCTAAACGTACACACATTCCGTGGAAACAAATCCCTAGCTGGCAACACCCAGCCGTGAATTAATCTGTTTTATCCATGCGAGCATTATATTCTACCATACCTCCTCCAATATGCGTGAGGCGGATAAAAAAAAAAATAATAATAAAAAGATGCTCGCACTTTACCGCACACGCGTTGGTTAGCTAACCGAAACGTCTAATATCTCGCTGAATCATTCCGCCATACGGGCCTAACGTGACAGAGCGAGTTTGTGGTGTATTTCAGAGTTTTATTCGGGCAAATATACGTAGCTACCTGTGATAGTAGAGGGGCGTTCATTTCTCCCTCCCGCTGAAAGATGTTCATATTTCTATGTAAACGTCTGCTGCAAGTTAATCTTTTTTCTTATTTTTTTTTAAACAAAGAAAGAAAAAAAAAAAAACTTTTCCGTCTTTTTTATTTAATTGTACTGCCGCGGCAGTAACGTTCAGGATTCGAATTCCTGTGTGTTACTGTGTATAAAAATACATTGTGGGTGGAGATGTTTTGTTAAAAACAGCCCCATTTGCATTTTCCAGAGTAACTGTCATGCACCTTTTATCTAGCTCCTAGAATGAACTGGAAAATGTCAAGAACCAAAATGTCAAATTATTCTCTATCATAAGACTTGTGGGCTATATAGATTACCCCCCCCCCCCCAAAAAATGTATCCCCCCCCCAAAAAGTGTACACACACACAAGTCACCATTCATCCATCCACCCTGTACTAGGGCAATGTTAGCCTCTGAATATGCTGAACTTACACAACATCAGCAGGTGTTTGGCATTTTTACAGGAAATACCGTCTGTCTATGTATACATCTACAATTTAGTACAAAGTATTAGATTAATGCAATTAACAGTATTTTTCTCACTCTTCTATTTACCTATGTAATTGCATCATTGGAGCCCAGCAGAAAAATGGACAACCACACTATTTGACAGGAGGATTTAAGAAGGTGAACATTAGTCTCTACATTGCTATTTAATGTCTTTCTGACACGCAAACCAAAAGGCTTTTACTTACAATTCATAGTCAAATGAAACGTGTAAGAATAAATTGGCTCTCAAGTGACACTAATTCTTAGTGTTAGATAAATATTCTAATACAATTAAAACAAAAAAAATGACAAAACTTGTCAGAAGAGTTTAATAATAATTGCAAATGGTAGTAGTTTACAATACTACTACTAGTGTGTAAATACCAGAAACTGCTTCGGTTAACTAGATCCATTTCCCCCTCCTCAGTATAGTTTTGTGTGGTCTCATAAAACAATCTGAAAGCATAAAACAAGCACATCTAAAAAGGGATTTTGGACAGCTGGGGTCCTGGGGGGACATTCCAAACCTATAGATTAACAAAAAACAACAGACAATGGTAAGCCTATCTATTCAAAGAAGCTGAAGGGTATGAGGAAACGGTCATAGGTATCAAATGGAATATTGGTAAGATTGTGAAATTGAATTAATGTATATCTAAAGGCTCATGAGAAAAAAAGAAAGAAAAAGCCTGGGCATATTAATAAAACATGGACAACTCGAATGTTACTGCTTAGTCCCACAATACATAATTTTATTTATTTCAATTCCAATGTGCTGATCTGACCTAAATCAACTAACAACTCTTTCGTAATAAATTCACCTAGGCTCGTTGTTATGCGCACAGTCAAAGGACCTGCCAATCAAAGTACCGGCAAGTCATGTCCAGAACTAGCAGCTGGTCTCTTCTTACATGGGTATCGGTTTCTTGGTATACTTTCATCCGCAATCTCCAAAAACTCAATGTAATTTTCAAAGCAAATGGCATCTGCCTCTTGCAAATGCCTTTACCCCACACAACAGCAAATTCTGGAAACATGTAGCTAGCTTTACACAGAATGCAAGCTGCAGTGTGTGTGTACCGGTATGTGTTTCGCGCGTGCATAGCACACCACAATGCTCTTTCAGTCCGTGGTTAAATTAAAAATGGCGGTTCAGAATGTCCGTACTTTAGCCTAAAACGACGCGGAATTCAGACCCCTGCTTAGCACTATCAAACACATCAACACTATCCGTTTTTAAAGCCTCACAATTGAAACAATTCATCATACTATTGTCCGATGTTAACGCAGATATGCATAGAGTTGCTTACCTAGATGCGTGTAAATAGCGTTTCTCCATCTTGAACTAGCGTCTAGCGAGCTGGGTGGATTTGAATCTCGCGAGAACAACTGCGCTTCCTATGTTAGCCTTCTGGCGAGGCACTCCCCGTGCCCGTCAAATGAAGCGGATGGAAAAAATAATATATATATATATATATATATATATATACACATTTCAGTAGGCAAACATCGAATTGGATCAAGCAAGCAGTGATAGAAAAAACATTTTCTAGGCTCTTCCTTCTTTCATGACAAATACTACAAAATGATCCATGTTCAGTGCATTCCACATAATACTGTATGTGGGAAATTACTCAGATGGTCATAGTTGATGTAGAATATAATTAATCTCTATTGAATAATCTTGAATAGATCTTTGTAATATAATACATACTTGAACAGTTACGCTATTGCCCATTTTGTTGCACACACGAGTTGAGGCAGTCACAAAGCAGCACCCCTGGATGGAGAGCAGTTTAGGGATGAAGTGCCTTGGCACAACAGCAGGAAAGTGTACCTTGGGAGTGCTGATATAGGATCAGTTTAGCAATTTAGATCATTAATAAGATTATATAGACAGGGGGGACCTAAATCAGCACACTTTGTGAATATGAGCCCTGCCGCCCTCCGGTTGCCAGCTTTGGAAACAGTTCCTCAATAATTATGACATGAGTCAGACAATCATATTGAAACATACAAGACTGAGCTTATTCTTTAATTCAGTTTAATATGAACATTCGTTCAAGGCAAAGAATAAACACCTGGCATTCAATTCAGTCCATGGAATACAAATGCTATTTATGTGTTTGAGATTTTTGTGATATTTTTCTACTGCTTGTGTAAATGTAAATATCACCATTACAATAATAATAAGCACAATATAAATACAAAATAAAACCCTGAGAGAAATTGTGTGACCCACACTATAACAAACCATTACAATATAAATATTGAGTAAATAGCAATGGCTAGTAAGATATATAATAATAGTTATAGAAATGTTACGTTACAGCCTTGATCTAAAATGTATCAAATATATTTTTTACCCTAATCAATCTACACACAATACCCCATAATGACAAACCGAAAACACGTTTTTAGAAAATTTTGCAAATGTATAAAAACGAAATAACATAAAAATCTTATTTAAATAAGTATTAAGACCCTTTGCTCAGACATTCAAAATTGAGCTCAAGGTCATCCTGTTTCCATTGATCATCCTTGAGATGTTTTTACAACACCAATATAATGGCGCGGGAGGGGACGGCTGCCGTTTTACGTGCCATTATTATAATACATTTTTTCGCATTGTTTGTAAATTATTTTGTACATAATGTTGCTGCTACCGTCTCTTATGACCGAAAAAATCTTCTGGACATCAGAACAGCGATTACTCATCTCGAACTGGACAAAGATTTTTATGCTCGCTTCGAGGCAAGCAACAATGAAGCATGCATGAGAGCACCAGCTGTTCCGGACGACTGTATGATCACGCTCTCTGTAGCCGAGAGCAAGACCTTTTAGACAGGTTAACATTCACAAAGCCGCAGGGGCCAGACGGATTACCAGAATGTGTACTCAAAGCATGCGCTGACCAACTGGAAAGTGACTTCACTGATATTTTCAACCTCTCCCTGACCGAGTCTGTAATACCTACATGTTTCAAACAGACCACCATAGTACATATGCCCAAGAAAGTGAAGGTAACAAGACTAAATGACTACCGCCCATATCACTCACGTCGGAAGCCATGGAGTGCTTTGAAAGGCGGGTTCTGGCTCACAACACCATCATGCAGTAAACCCTAGACCCACTCTAGACCCACTCCAATTCGGATACCACCCCAACAGATCCACAGATGACGCAATCTCAATCGCACTCCACACTGCCCTTTCCGACCTGGACAAAAGAATACTGTTCATTGACTACATCTCAGCGTTCAACACCATAGTGCCCTAAAAGCTCATCACTAAGCTAAGAACCCTGGGACTAAACACCTCCCTCTGCAACTGGATCCTGGACTTCCTGATGGGCCACCCCCCAGGTAGTAAGGGTAGGCACAAACACATCTGCCACGCTGATCCTCAACACTGGGGCCCCTCAGGGGTGCGTGCTTAGTCCCCTCCTGTACTCCCTGTTCACCCACGACTGCACGGCCAAGCACGACTCCAGCTTGTAGCGTCATACTCAAGAAGACTTGAGGCTGTAAACGCTGCCAAAGGTGCTTCAACAAAGTACTGAGTACTTATGTAAATATCATATCATATATATATATATATATATATATATATATATATATATATACACACATACAGTTGAAGTTGGAAGTTTACATACACTTAGGTTGAAGTCATTAAAACACATTTTTTAACCACTCCACAGATTTCATGTTAACAAACTATAGTTTTGGCAAGTCGGTTAGGACATCTACTTTGTGCAAGACAAGTAATTCTTCCAACAATTGTTTACAGACATATTATTTAATTTATAATTCACTATATCACAATTCCAATGGGTCCAGAAGTTAACATACACTAAGCTGACTGTGCCTTTAAACAGCTTGGAAAATTCCAGAAAATTATGTCATGGCTTTAGAAGCTTCTGATAGGCTAATTGACATCATTTGAGTCAATTGGAGGTGTACCTGTGGATGTATTTCAAGGCCTACTTTCAAACTCAGTGCCACTTTGCTCGACATCTAGGGAAAATCAAAATAAATCAGCCAAGACCTCAGAAAAGAAATTGTAGACCTCCACAAGTCTGTTTCATCATTGGGAGCAATTTCCAAACGCCTGTAGGTACCACGTTCATCTGTACAAACAATAGTACGCAAGTATAAACACCATGGGACCACGCAGCCGCCATACCGCTCAGGAAGTAGACGCGTTCTGTCTCCTAGAGATGAACGTACTTTGGTGCAAAAAGTGCAAATCAATCCCAGAACATCATTAAAGGACCTTGTAAAGATAATGGAGAAAACAGGTACAAAAAGTATTTATATCCACAGTAAAACGAGTCCTATATTGACATAACCTGAAAGGCCACTCAGCAAGGAAGAAGCCACTGCTCCAAAACCGCCATTAAAAAGCCAGACTACGGTTTGCAACTGCACAAGGGGACAAAGATGGTACTTTTTGGAGAAATGTCCTCTGGTCTGATGAAACAAAAATAGAACTGTTTGGCCATAATGACCATCGTTATGTTTGGAGGAAAAAGGGGGAGGCTTGCAAGCCCGAAGAACACCATCCTAACCGTGAAGCACGGGGGTGGCAGCATCATGTTGTCGGGGTGCTTTGATGCAGGAGGGACTGGTGCACTTCACAAAATAGATGGCATCATGAGGAAGGAAAATTATGTGGATATATTGAAGCAAAATCTCAAGACACCAGTCAGGAAGTTAAAGCTTGGTCGCAAATGGGTCTTCCAAATGGACAATGACCCCAAGCATACTTCCAAAGTTGTGGCAAAATGGCTTAAGGACAACAAAGTCAAGGTATTGGAGTGGCCATCACAAAGCCCTGACCTCAATCCTATAGAACATTTGTGGGCAGAACTGAAAAAGTGTGTGTGAGCATGCAGGCCTACAAACCTGACTCAGTTACACCAGTTCTGTCAGGAGGAATGGGCCAAAATTTACCCAACTTATTGCGGGAAGCTTGTGGAAGGCTACCTGAAACGTTTGACCCAAGTTAAACAATTTAAAGGCAATGCTACAAAAATACTAATTCAGTGTATGTAAACTTCTGACCCACTGGGAATGTGATGAAAGAAATAAAAGCTGAAATAAATAATTCTCTCTACTATTATTCTGACATTTCACATTCCTGACCTAAGACAGGGAATGTTTAAATGTCAGGAATTGTGAAAAACTGAGTTTAAATGTTTTTGGCTAAGGTGTATGTAAACTTCCGAATTCGACTGTATTGTTGTAGTTGTCTTGATATTCTTTTTTGAGAGCAGAGGCTTCTTCCTTCCTTCCTTCCTTCCTTCCTTCCTTCCTTCCTTCCTTCCTTCCTTCCTTCCTTCCTTCCACCCATGTAGGCCAAGTTTGTGCAGTCTTTTTCTGACTGTGTACCCATGCAATTCTACATTGATTGTGGCAAGAGAGGCCTGTAGATCCCTTGATGTTCTTAGATGTTCTTGGGGTTCTTAGAGACTTCTATGAGCATCTTTCGGTCAGCTCTTGGGCTGACTTTGGTGGGACGACCTGTCCTAGGTAGTTTGCCAGAAGTCTGGAATTTTCGTCGGACAGTGGAATGATATACTTCGAATTGCTTGGAAATGGAATGATGTACTTCGAATTGCTTGGAAATGGATTTGTAACCCCTCCCAGACTCATGGGCATCAATAGTCTTTCTTCTGAGGGCCTCATGGTAGGTCTTTTGATCTTTGAATGATGTGTTACCACACACCCATATGGTTAAGACCAAACCAGACCAATTTTCTTATCTTTATGGAAGGCTGGACCCTCCTAAGTTTCTCTCTAATGTTTTCTAATCATTTGCACTTGTTTTGGTACACCTAATTCTAATTTTAGCAATTTTATGTGATGGTAAAGGTAGGGGTGTACTAACTTTTTCACATAAGGAAAAGGCATTTTTGTTTATTTTAATTGCATAACATTTTCAGTTTTTTTAATTTTTTGTGTGATTTGTTAAATTGAGTAACCTGTATTTGTCAATAGTGTTGAAGTGAAGATTACATATCCATCTGTACAAATATGTAAAAAAAAAAAAAGAGAACTTTCCTGGGGGTGTACTTACTTTTTCACATGACTGTATATATTTTTTATATACATTTGCAAAAAAGTCTAAAAACTTGTTTTTGCTTTGTCATTATGGGGTATTGTGTGTAGATTGATTAGGAAAAAAAACTATTTAAGAATAAGGCTGTAACTTAACAAAATGTGGAAAAAGTCAAGGGGTCTGAATAATTTCCGAATGCACTGTATGTCCATAATAGATGGGGGTGGGTTCTACTAAGCTAACATATGGAATTGTTTTAAGATGGTGATACCATGGATCTTTTTTTTTTTTCACACATATATAACCCCTTATTTTTGTTGGCACAAAACTACCTCCATACGTCCATTCATTTGTATGGGTCAGCTTCAGACGAGTCCTGTGACACTTGTGGGGGTCATAGAGCAAAACAGAGAACACCATCATGAGAGTCTCATCTTTCCATAGAGAGGTCATTAGTTTGTAACACTACAGACGCTTTTTGTGAGAAGACCGGTTTTCGGGATGTCTCATGGTCTGACAAACACCTCCATAGCTCACCCAGCTTCCACCGCAGATGTGGCAGCCCGACATATCTCTAGCTTAAAAACGGACAGATTTTGATTGGGATTTTAAAAAATTATGTTACCTAGATCGACACATAAGTGAGAACATACAGGTTGTGTTACCCCTGCTCATACGTTGCTGACGTATGCCAGATCTTACATCACCTGGAGAGGTATTTTATGTATCAGCTAACCACATCACGTTATAGCAATCTGGTGCCCGACGGCATAGTCGATGAGGTGGCACGCAACCATTGGCTGATGAATGCAACGTCTGAGCAGGGGAACACGACCACAGGGTTGCGATTGTGGAATGCACATCAGTGTTGACACTATCTGTCCAGTTACGAAGCTGTAATGGTGTAATAAATCCGATCTGAGTTCAAATACTTTGAGCATTTGCTTTAGCCTGCCTGGAGTCCCAGGTCTGGTGGGAAGGGTTTGCACTATTTTGACTTTTTCTATTGGTTCCGTTGCAACAGGTAAGCTCAATTAAGCACAGCTAAAGTATTTTCAATTATTTCAAATAGTATTTGAATCCTCATCTTGTGTAAGAGAGGTCTACCACAGAGAAAGGAGTAATAAAACTAATGTAACAGTACTGGCCCACTAAATTAAATGGTTGCACTATTTGACCCCGTACACACTCAAATTACTTGACAGACAGGACACGTGTTTTTTTTTTATGGTGTTAAGTCTGGTTTCCATCAAAGGTGTGATTTTAGGTCCTGTTTTTTTTTTACTGTCTATGTGAACAATGTTGGTCTATCTGCAATTTTTTTTAACATATACATGTATGCAGATGACACTTGTGTATGCTATTGCCCCACAGTTGACCAGGATCTTTCTAAGCTTCATTTTGCCTTCATTGCTTTGCCTTTGTTGAACTGAAATTGGTACTTAATGCAGGTAAAACCAAGTATATGTTATTCTACAAATCACATAAAAAGGTATCTGATGATTTATGCATATGTACATTGGATGGTGCCGTCATTGATCGTGTCCCCGCTTATAAATATCTGGGTATCTGGATTGACGAAAAGCTATCTTTCAAAAAGCATGTTGTTGAGTTAGTTAAGAAATTAATAATTAAAAAGGGCTTATATTATAGGAATAGGTCATGCCTTTCATTAAATAGCAGAAAACAAATCCTTCAGTCGGCATTCATACAGGTTATAGACTATGGGGATATTGTCTATATGAATGCAGCTGCCACTGTATTAAAACAATTGGATGCAGTTTATCATTTATTACGGGCGATGGGTTCAGTATTACATCACTGCGTTCTGTATCAGAAAGCAGGCTGACACTCTGAAGTCTCGTAGATCGATGCATTGCACTCTTTAGGTTTATAAAGCCCTCCTGTATAAACTTCTTCTGTGCTAACTTATAGACGTACTAGGGACCAGAACCGGTCTCAGGAATGGCTCACTCTGAAGATCCCTTTGAGTTGGGTAGATCTGCTTAAAGTTTTTTTTGCACCTTAAGTGTGGAATGATCTCCAATGCTTTTTAAAATTTGAGGAATTGGTGCCTATAGGGCATTACAGAAGGCTGGCTGTTAGAGGATCTTTTTACTGAAGAATGTGTTTTATGATTGTGTATAATAACATGTGTAATTTAATGTGTATATTGATACGTATTGTGCTAAACAGTGCTCATCTGGAAAAGACACCTTGGTCTCGGCCTTGACTCCCTGTCAAAATAAAAGGTTCAATAAATAAAACAATGGTTGTGTAAAGACAAACTGTTGTACCACAAAATGATCAGTTGTATCATCAAATGCGCTGTACATCAGTTGTACAAGATGAGTGTGTATGGGGCCTTTTTGGTACGGTTGAAAAACTGCAGAGCACACAAGAAATTGTTACATTCCACCTAACACTAATGTCATCGCTCCAAAAAAGGCAACTAACAAATGATTCACGCACAAGTACTAAAGAGAAACTGGTGGGGTTTTCAAAGGTGTCCACTGAAACTGGGTCTTAAAAGACACCCACCATGAGTGGCCACTAAATTTGCCCCAGAAAAGGGAAAACTAAATAAACACACACACCACCTTATAATATGGAGTTAAACGTAGCGCTAACCAAAGGGGAGAACACAAGATAAAAGGCTTAAAAAGAGGACGAACAGCAGTCAAGCAATTCCAACATCTCTCCTGTAAACTGGAACGTTGGCTCTGCAGCTCTTTTTTTTTAAACTAACAACTCAACAACGACAAGTGTAACACATCCTGATAAACAAGGGCGATTACATCCAATCAGTGTGAGAATAAAGACCCAAAGCTTGTAACACCTTCCCCCTTAACCCAACAAGTAAATTATATTCCATGTACTTGTTGGACAAGTTTGCGCACAAACAGAAAACTCCCATTTTCACAACTTAAATGCATCACTTTCTCCAATATAAACATGGTGTTCACTACCTGTCAACACTCCAACAGAATCACAAATCATATAACAAAAACACTACTTAAAAAGAAAAGCAAGTCAAGTCAAAACTAAATGTTCGCCAGAACACACTGGCTTAACATGAAACAAAAATGACTGCCCACCCTTGAAAGACAATCTGCAAACAAGTTGTCCTTACCACGGACATGTCTGATTTCAACGGGAAACTCCTTCAATGTCCGTAGTAACTTTACTTGTGATTTCCCTCAGTGGAATAACCTCAGGGAAACAAGTGGCTGCACACATGATGGTAAAGAGAAATTGGTTACCACTTTGTTTTGGGCAAAAGGACCAACACAGTCCACCAGAACCCTGCTGAAAGACTAGTCCAAAACAGATATAGGCTGCAAAGGTGCAACCGCCACTGTTTGGTTCGCTTTACCCATCACCTGGCAAACGTGACCGGATTTACAGTAAGCCACAACATCCTGTTCCAGACCAGGCCTTCTTCTTCTTCCTTGGTGTTTTACGGCAGTTGGCATTCAACTTCAATGGTGCATTACCGCCACCTACTAGACTGGAGTACAACTCCCTTATACCTTGCTTGAAAAATTTAAGAAATATTAAATAAACTACACTACACTCACTAATTTCAAAATTAAATTAAATAAACTTAACACCACCCTACTCCACTAATTAAATATTTTTATTCCTACCTCATGCAATCATCCTGAAAAGAATGGGACGTCACCACTTAACACACCCTGTAACTTGTGATGTCAAATCTCGCACACCCAAATAACTCTCTGCAGCTGCCACCACAACCTCAATTTTCTTCAACTTACGTCCCATCCCTGCAGTACAGTTGATAACCATTGCTATAAATGCTAAAAATTCAATCTTACTGAAACTTCTCTTTTTGGCCTATCCCTCTGTTCTGGTATACATCTACTCCTCTCACCACTCCCCCTTGACCCATCTTCACTGCCTCAGCATATAACAACTTCTGCACTACTCTAACTCTGGAAACCTCAACCTGCGTTGCAATCCTCTCGAACAGAGTAAAATTTGCATCCAACTCCTTTACAGTGAATGGCGGTACAAGCCAGCTGTTCTGACCAAGATCAAACTCTGTTAAGGGTGCAGGATGGGCCGACTTGATTCGTAGTACTTACATATCTATCCCTCTTTGCCGGGCTTCCAACTCCACCTCTTTTAATCAAGCGGCATGCTCACATTCCTGTTATCTTTAAAAAAAAAAACTAAATAGCCTGCTCAAACAAATTTCTGTTGCGCCAATTTTGCCTGTAGTTGTACCTTTCGCAGTTTCACATCTCCAGGGTGTAATCTACCACCCGTGGGACCCTTTATCATCCTCCCTCTCCAGGAGAGATTTCCTCCTCCACCAAAGCAGTATCGATGAACTCTAACGTTTTTGAATCGGCAGGTGCCACTGATGTCAACGCGGTGCAAATGAGCAGATTTGCCTTTGTACATTTATCCAGTATATCCCAAGTAGGATTCCCTATAAATGGTCCCAATTCAGTCAAAAATATGTTTTACCCTGTGTGTTCATGCAACTTCCCACTGCTTCGAAGTGATTTTGAGGGACTACAAAAAAACCTGGGACAAGATCCGGGACTAGGCCCCCTTTTTGTTACGTTCCCAATAAGACGAACTCATAACATCCGTCACTCACAAAAACAGAACTAATAAAAGGAGCCACGGAGAAGCACCAAAGCGAAACAGGTGTGGTTTTATGAGGGGTTCTCATGGGGGTGTCGACAGAACGTTTACTGGCGACAAGAAATAAGGTCCTAAAAGACACCCACCGTGAGTACACACTAAATTCACCCCAGAAAATGCAAACCAAAATAAAAACCCACACAAACTAATAATATGGAGTTAAAAGTAAGTTGCGCTAACCAAAGGGTATAATATGGAGTTAAAAGTAAGTGGCGCTAACCAAAGGGTATAATATGGAGTTAAAAGTAAGTGGCGCTAACCAAAGGGTATAATATGGAGTTAAAAGTAAGTGGCGCTAACCAAAGGGGAGAGAACAAGATAGACGGCTTAAACAGCAGTCAAACACTTCCAACATCTCTTCTGCCAACTGGAACAATGGCTCTGCAGCTCTTAAATATCACCTGTGCCAGCACAAGTGAAACTTTAAACTAATTAACGAGGCAACAGGTGCCACACACACTGACCAATGAGGATGACTCCAATTAGGGCGTGCCACACCCACACAGAACCAACCTCGAAATCGAATGTGAGAAAAAACCTGTAACGAAACCAATAAGAAAAAAAAAAGTATATGCTACTATCTCCTCCAGGCCAGGCTAAATATTATTAATACTAAATTATACTAAACATTAACTTCATTATTAAATTATAACAATACATGACCAACTATATAATTATTACTGCATACAAATAAAGTCAACTTTGTAATATTTCATACATTTTTTCAAATTACATGTATTTTATACAAGGTATGTTAAGCAATAACAACAAAAAGACTTTGCCTTTGAACTATATAAAAACAGAATTACAACAATGATGTACATATCAGAATCCCTTGCTTCCTGAATTCAATATCCTTACATAACACTACAACTCCGTATGTCTAGATGTGTGGCATATTCCTTAAAATAAAACACATCATTCTACATTTGCGTCCCAAACGGCACCCCATTTCCGAAATAGTATGCTACTTTTAACCAGAACGCATTGGGCCATGGTGAAAAGTAGCGCACTACAGAATAGGGCGCCATTTGGGACACACTCTACAACTGCTGGCTCAAGTCTATAATACTAAAGACTTGAATACAAACCATGGTGGATTTGAAAATTATTATGAACCAGACTCTTCATATCATGACAGTACTGCTTTGACCGGTGGCTATATAAATTCAAAAATATACACATCTAAAAACACAGAACTTCATCCAGAAGTGAGTTAAATGTAGCTTTGCAACCTGTCTGTTTGTGACATGCCAAGGAGTGACACGATGGCACACAGACTGGTACACAGGCTAAGTTAAAATGAATACATTACAAAAACACAAGTGAAATCTTTCTTGGGGTCATTACCACACCGAGCATTTCTTTTTAAATATATACAGAAATTCTGGTGAAGGGATCCCCTTTCTAAAATGGTTTGGTTGCTATCTACATGGGAAAAATAAAAACCTGGGTGGTGAATAAAAGTAATAACCTAGGTTTGTAGAAATACAAAAGTAAACTAGAGGAGTTGAAAGTGAGGTGAGAACACAGAACTGTAAAAAGGGTGAATAGGAATCAAGCCTACTAGCACATAATACATATAAAAAGCTATTTGAAAGTAAGTCATCCAAAACGACAGTTAAAACAGATCAAAATCATTAGAATTCTAAAAATCCCATGTCAAGTGAAGAATGGGTCATATCATGGGTTTCATCCCAAATAAATCATCAACTACAATTTATTTCAGACATTTTTCATTGCCAATTTGATGAATACATGCTTCTTGCATGTAAGTTAAGTGTTCAATGATTAGATAGATCATATACCAATTCATTGATCCATATGTGTTCAATTGATCTGAGCGGTGCATGACCATCTAAATGTTTACATGCTTCTCAATATATATATATATTCATATGAAAGTATGAATAATACCAAATGTGAAAGCAGAGTACCGAAGTAGAATGGTGACTATTTCAGCACTACAAAACAGCTATATAGATTCAATCAATTCTGGACTAGAAAGGGGTATAGAGTGAGAACATGAGTAGATGACAGGTGTAGGTGGATACCAGATGAACAAAAGTTGAATTATAGATTAAAAAATATAAACAGTCTCTCTAAAAGCAGTCACGTCTTCCAGGTCCTCTTTAATTTACATCCATCTGTCCTCCATCCGTCCATATCTCCCAAAGCACCTCTCACAGGAGAAGCTTCCCATTGCGGTGTATTTTCAGAATCTTGCCTAGTCTCTGTTTTGCTGTTGCAAGTCCTTTCTTTGGACGTTTCCCTGAGATGGAGGTAGAAGGAAGGAATGAGGCAATGGGTAAGAAAACGGTTTGTCACATTTGTGAATCATGTTCATTAGGCACCAAATGGAGGAAAACAGACTGAAACAGAGAGGGATTATCTGGACAGGTCATTTTCATTTTCCGCTATGAAATGTTTCTCCGCTGTGTGCCATAATGAACACAACTCACAGGGTTTAAAGCAACAACATAAAAATCCCATGACTGAAACTTAAGTCGATCTCAGATAGATTGTCTGTGGGGCCAAGTTAACTTCAACTTTCATGTAAAAAAATAAAATATGTCATGACCATCATGCTTTTAGGGAAAGAGGATAATTTTGTACATGTAAACTGCGACTTTGACCAATTCCAGTCCTTTTCAATTGGATAAAAAAATTAACAAATTATTAAAATAAAATTCTCCTCTCCTCTGCAACGGACTGCATATGCTGGCATAGAAATATAATTAATAGAATGGGCGTCCTGATTCTATGATGGCATAATGGGTGGACCGGCGGCCATAGATGTGGTAAAGGAGTCATTGGAACGTAGAAGTTCCATTGACCAGATTGGCGAACATTCAACAAATCCGTCATGTTTTATGTATTGTAACAGGCCGAAAGTGTGCTTACTTACGTCTGATTTAGATACATTTGTGTTTTCGCTCCATAACATGTAGAAGTTGTCCCTTTTCTAGTTTATAAGAAGTGACTGCTAAATGCTAACACCCGTTTGTATAAGCTGGTTAGCATAGCTAGCATACAGAAATCGGTGGTGGTAGTCAAAGTTGTTTTTAACTGTAATGTAGTTGATCGGTAACGATAACATGAACGTGTTGGGATTGATATCCATACAAGCATTATACTTAAGATTTTTGTGTTGTTGATTCAACTCAACTGATATTACAAAAAATACATTCCATTGCATGAGCCACATCAGTTAAATGAATGAACATTCGACATTACCATGGAAATTATTGCATCACAATACCAGGCAGCCATTGTGAGTGTTTGAATGAGTTTACCAGTCAAATTGCCAGGTTTAGACGTTGCAAGACTATTCTATTTCTATGTGTGCTGCTGCTGCATTGTCGTCATACAGTCAGCTGTTTGTTAGACCCAAAAAATATGGCTATTTTATTTGTATTGTGTATGAATTATTATTATTTTTTTTTAATTACACTGAACAAAAATCTAAAACGCGACAAGCAACAATTTAAAAGATTTTCCTGAGTGAAATCCGTCAATTGAAATAAATTCATTAGGCTCTAATATAGGGATTTCACATAACTGGGAATACAGATATGCATCTGTTGATCATAGATATATATTTTTTTAAAGTAGCGGCGTGGATCAGAAAACCAGTCAGTATCTGGTGTGACCACCACTTGCCTCATGCAGCGCGACACATCTCCTTCACATAGAGTTGATCAGGATGTTGATTGTGGACTGTGGAATGTTGTCCCACTTGAAGTTGCTGGATATTGTCGGTAACTGGAACGCTGTTGTACACGTCGATCCAGAGCATCCCAAACATGCTCAATTGGGTGACATGTCTGGTGAGTATGCAGGCCATGGAAGAACTGGGACATTTTCAGCTTCCAGGAATTGTGTACAGGTCCTTGCAAAATGGGACTGTACATTATCATGCTGAAACATGAGGTGATGGCGGCGGATGAATGGCACGACAATGGGCCTCAGGATCTAGTCATGGTATCTCTTTGCAATCGATCATTGACAGAGCACTCTGTTCACAACGTTGACAACAGAAAACCGTTCGCCCACACGATGCCATACACGCTGTCTGCCATTTGCCCAGCACATTTGAAACCGGGATTCATCCGCAAAGAGCACAATTCTCCAGCGTGCCAGCGGCCATCGAAGGTGAGCATTTGCCCACTGAAGTCAGTTATGATGCAAACTGCATTCAGGTCAAGACCCAGGTGAGGACGACAAGCACGCAGCTGAGCTTCCCTGAGACGGTTTCTGACAGTTTGTGCAATCCCAGTTTCATCAGCTGTCCAGGTGGTCTGTGGTTGGACATACTGACAAATTCTCAAAGACGACGTTGGAGGCGGGTTATGGTAGAGAAATAAACATTAAATTCTCTGACGACAGCTCTGGTGGACATTCCTGGAGTCAGCATGCCAATTGCACGCACTCTCAAAACTTGAGACATCTGTGGCATTGTGTTGTGTGAAAACACTGCACATTTTAGAGTGGCTTTTTACTGTCCACTGCGCAAGGTGCACCTGTGTAATGATCATGCTATTTAATCAGCTTCTTTATATGCCACACCTGTCAGGTGGATGGATTATCTTGGCAAAGGATAAATGTTCACTAACAGGGATGTAAACAAATTTCAGCAAAAAATGAGAGAAATAAGCTTTTTGTGTGTATGGAACATTTCTGAAATCTTTTATTTCAGCTCCTGAAACATAGGACCAACATTTTACATGTTGCGTTTACATTTTTGTTCAGTGTATATTATTTTATACGTATACAATTGCTCAGAGAAAGAGATTTTAACAAGTAATATGTTATCTCTCAAAAAGATAGAGGACAAAATTATTGGCACCCCTATTTTCAATACTTTGGCACCCTCCCCTTGCAAGTATAACAGCACTTAGCCTTTTTCAAAAATGTTTTATGAGATTGCAGATCATATTGGGAGGGACCTTAGACCATTCATCTGTACAGAATCTTTCCAGATCCTTGATATCTTTTGTCTGTGCTTATGGACTGCCCTCTTCAATTCAAACCACAGGTTTTCAATTGGGTTCAAGTCCGGGACTGAGATGGCTTTTGCAAAATGTTGATTTTGTGGTCAATTAACCATTTCTTTGTGGATTTTGATGTGTGCTTGAGGTAATTGTCTTGCTGGAAGATCCATGTGTGGCCAAGTTTCAGCCTCCTGGCAGAGGCAACCAGGTTTTAGGCTAAAATGTCTTGAGCTCTTTGGCCACGCACACTTTGGTGGGTTTGGCGTTGAAATTAGGATGCATATGCAGAAAAGAACCCCATAAGGTCAATAGCATCATGGACTTGGGGAAAGGTTGCTGGATCGAATCCCCGAGCTGACAAGGTAAGAAATCTGTCGTTCTGCCGCTGAACAAGGCAGTTAACCCACTGTTCACCGGTAGGCCGTCATTGTAAATAAGAATTTGTTCTTAACTGACTTGCCTAGTTAAATAAAGGTTAAATAAAAATTTACAAAAAAACTTTACTCAGTACCAGGACATTTTTGCCAAAAACCTGGTTTCCTCTGCCAGGAGGCTGAAACTTGGCCGCAAGTGGATCTTCCAGCACGACAACAACCCCAAGCACTAATGTACTTACCTCCACCAGCTCCAGCGCTGACCGGGCTAGCTAGCCCAGCGGGGGAGGCTGCCAAGGGGGAGTAAGTGCTGCTGTTCTGGGGGGAGAGGGAGGGTCGTCTGGAAGTGAGGAACACCCCAGGAGCCATAGCAGCACTCCCTCTAGGGCCCCCAGGACCCGCCGTGTACTCATGGTCCAGTAGGCTGGCAGAGTAGCACTCCATCCTCTGCTCAGGGCTCAAGTCAGATGTGGGAGGCTCCGGGGCCAGAGTGGGGGAGGGAGGGGACGGTTCGGCCTGAGGAGGGGGCTGTGGTGGGGCAACGGGGCGGGGCTTTTTGGTGTACTTCCTCTTGGTGGGTTTCTGGATCTCCTGGATGAATAAACAATAGAAATATTAGACAGCAGCTGACATTCAATCATGTACCCTAGCTCCTCAGAAGGTAGCATCTCAATATTTGGCTCTCATTTGACAGTTTTTGATTGTCTCATGTATTTGAATGTGTATAAGATTTAGTAAAAGGGCACTACCGCTACCTGCCCTACCTCTCTCAGAACATTAACTTGTCCCAAACTGCCCCCCAACATACACTATACACAAAAGTAAGTGGACACTGCCTCAAATTATTGGATTCGGCTATTTCAGCCACACCCAATTCTGACAGGTGTATAGAAGAGCTAGTGACTTTCAACTTGGCACCGTCATAGGATGCCACCTTTCCAACAAGTCAACCCTGCTAGAGCTGCCCCAGTCAACTGTAAGTGCTGTTATTGTGAAGTGGAAACGTCTAGGCGTAACAACGGCTCAGCCGCAAAGTGGTAGGCCACACAAGCTCACAGAACGGGACCGCCGAGTGCATAAGCGCATAAAATTAGTCTGTCCTCGGTCACTACAGAGTTCCAAACTGCCTCTGGAAGCACCGTCAGCACAATAACTGTTCGTTTGGAGCTTCATGAAATGGGTTTCCATGGCCGAGCAGCTGCACACAAGCCTAAGATCACCATGCGTAATGCCAAGCGGCAGCTGAAGTGGTGTAAAGCTCCCCACCATTGAACTCTGGAGTAGTGGAAACGCGTTCTCTGGAGTGATGGTTTGTCGAGATCGGTGTGGAAGAACTTGACTGGCCTGGACAGAGCCCTGAATCTAACACTTTTGGGGTGAATTGGAACGCCAACTGCGAGCCAGGCCTTATTGCCCAACATCATTGCCCGACCTCACTAATGCACTCGTGGCTGAATGGTCCCCGCAGCAATGTTCCAACATCTAGTGGAAAGCCCTCCCAGTAGAGTGGAGGCTGTTATAGCAGCAAAGGGGGAACCAACTCATATATCAATGGCCATGATTTTGAAATGAGACCATACTCATGTAGTGTATTTCCCATTCTCTCGTCTCACCTGTTGTGCCAATTTGGCAGCAGCTGCAGCGAGGCCAGTCTCTACAGACGCCACTCTGGCCCCCTCCCTCACTGGGCGCTCCTGTTTGGGCAGGGTGGGGGTAACCCGGGCTGAGGGAACAAGAAAATATGTTAGCGGAATTAATCAATGATTGGTAACACTTTTGGAGAGTCTGCCTAAAGATTGTTTCTAGATGTTCAACTAAGTATCAACAAAATGTTGTTTGCTGTCGGTTTGGTCATAAAAACATGTCCACTGTCTAAGGAGATTTTTTCTAACATTCAGTGACGTTAAGTTGACAACCCATTGAGAAGGGATTGAGTAGTGAGTACCTTTGGGGCTCCAAGGAGTGTCGTCCCAGTTTTTCTTCCTCTTCATCTTGGCCTTGTTGGCATGGTCCTCCTCATCAGACTCTAGGGAGGGATAGACTGAAACACACAGAAGTTGGTCAGGAGGGTTGAGCAGGCAGGCAGAATAATGACTGACATCATTGGATCATTTAGTTTAGTATCCATCATTGTGCCTTGATTAGACCATGACTTAGTTCCCACAATGCTGGTGCGTTTGTTTTAGCTCGTCTGGGGAACCGGTTTGGCGGAGGGTGCATATTTTCATTTCACACAGGGAACCGGTTTATTTGAGACTATTCCAAAACGAATGTTGCCAGGGCGAGGGGAGTAGTCTCTGAGCAGTAGCCAGGCCAGGGGTGTGTTCATGTGGTCCTTCCTCCTATGACTCACCTGGTCAGAGGTAGTACACTATTTAGGGAAACGGGGGCAATTTAGGACACACACAGCCTATTGGAGAATCTCAATTGAGATCGTTCATCTGACTCACCATACTCAGCGTCTTTAAAACAGGTGCCCAGAGTCTCCTGCTCATCTGGGCTGTCCTCGTCGCTAAGGTGACGGGCCGGCCGCTTGACAGGCCGCTTCCCAGGGCGATGGAACGTGGTCTTCTCTTTGGAGGCTCCTCCCCCTCTGCTCTTATTGACTCCTGTCACCCACACGGCCCGCCCTCCTTTCGCTTTGACCATGCCCAGGCCCTCAGAAAGCCCCCCAGAGACAGACCGAGGGGATGAAGAGGAGGAAGAGGATGAGGAGGAGGAAGAGGAGGGAGGATTGGCCATGGATAGCATGCCCTGGATGGCATCTCGCGTGCTGGGAGAGGCTGGGGCTTCCTCACTGGAGGGTGGAGAGGGAGGACAAGAGATGAGTGATCACCACACAAACAGCACTACAATGTAGAGGAGATATGTTGCAAAAATGTATATTACGGAAGTTAACAGAGGTTCTGTTAATGAAGGCAGCGAGTGAAACACTCATCCTCACAACTTCATTGGCTCCCCATTTTGGATAGATGTTTCTGATGCAAAGGCAGAATGCCAATACATTTTTTTAATGATTGACTTTAGTTCAAATAGATAAGACAATACGTGGTAGTTTGATTGCTCAGAATATCTGAACACAAGTTGCTGAGGGCTGGTATTGAGAATAAAACAATATGACTGTGATTGCTGAAATGTCCAGAAGTATCAGTCAAGCCCTACCTGAGTGCAGAGTCCAGCCCTGCCACCTGTTTGCTGGCTTTCAGCAGGTCCAGGATTCCCCCTGCTCCACTCTTCACTCCATGGACAGTCATGGTCTCCTCCTCATCTGTGGTGTAGTCCTCCTCAATGTCGAAGTCCACCTCTCCTGGTTCTCTGATGCGATGGGGGTCAGAGCATGGCTTGGCCCTCGGCAGCTTCCTAGGAAGACCTGACGGAAACAGGGTCATGTTCAGTAGGCACAAAATGGTGGAATACTATTCGAAACTATATGAAATGGGTAGGCACTATAAGAAATGCTACATTTTTACGTTTTCCTTAGCTAAATGTTTTTTTACAACATGTAGCCTGATGGAAAACGACCCAGGCATATATACACAAGTTTATTGTTTGTTCCTTGCTCCACCAACCAACCAAACCTGCCCCAGACACTAATGATACAACTGACTGACAGATTAAATCACTCTATCCCAAAGGACTCCTAAAAGGTTTTTTTATTGCTTTCATATCGATTTAGCCTAAAGGCTCAGAAGGCTGAACCTAACGCTACAACATCAGAAAACTGCTTTTTTTGCTTAGTAATGCTATCACAAAAGAAGTACTCTCGAAGTATATTTCCATTTGTACTATATAATGAAGAAAAGGCAGGGGTCTCTGTCTCTCTTACCACTAAGTTTTTTCTTGCTGGATCCCCCAGCCTTGCGTCGTGGAGGAGGTGTCTCGTCAATCTGTAGCTCGTCGTCTGACTCAAAGTCTGACAGGGCAGACCCTCCCATAGCATGGTGCTGGAAGTGCGGGGCACGGCCGGCACTGTTACTGCTGCCTGAACGACCACCCTTC
Organism: Thymallus thymallus; assembly: GCA_023634145.1. Taxonomy (NCBI): domain Eukaryota; kingdom Metazoa; phylum Chordata; class Actinopteri; order Salmoniformes; family Salmonidae; genus Thymallus; species Thymallus thymallus. Next base: position 10,513,315 of record CM042399.1, on the reverse strand, counting down.
CTCCTGTTGTGAGAAATAAATAAACTTATATGAACGTGTTGATGACACAATGTCAAATGCAAAAAAAAATTGATAAGAGATAAAGAACAAGAGGTCTCCTGACATCCCAGTCTTACCCCTGTATTTTGCCGTTGGTCAGCACCAGCTTCAGTTTGCTCTTGCTCATTTTCCCTTCAAACGCCTCCAAGGGTAGCTCAAACTGGAGATGGAAAGAAATCACAAGCACCCATTAGCATCACAACTCCATGCAAACAAACACTGCACTCAGATTCAGAGCTGAATAAAACTACACCTTTATTTGTGCCCAGAGGGACATGTTTTAGGGAAAAGGACTATTACATTTACAATGCACATATATACAATCACCAATTGAACAGACATACCTTGTTCTTGTTTTTCTTGTTACCAGATTGGCATTTCTTCAGTGTGTGCTTAGTGTGGATCTCCAGGAGGTCCAGCTCTCCTGCCTCTTTCATTAAGCCCTTTTGGCCCTTCTTTTTAGGGCTGGGGGACACATCCTTGGGTTTGGGGCCTCTCTTCTTCCCCGGGGGGCGGCCAGGGCTCTGGGAGATGGCTAGAGGGGAGGCTTTGGGGAGGGACGAGGGGAAGCCCTGTGTTGGGGTGAAAGGGGCCGCAGGACGGCCTTGCTGGAAGATGTCCTGGGGTGGCAGAGAGGAGATTTTCACTTAGACCCCAACCAAGGATCATCAAAAGCTGTGCTATAAATTCTCGGAAAACCCAAAGATTCCTAGATGCCCTTCCAGACTCCCTCCACCTATCCAAGGACGTCGGAGTACAAAAATCAGTTAACGATCAAACTGAGGATCTAAATGTAACCTTCCGTAATACCCTAGATGTAGTCGCACCCCTATAAACCAAAAACACTTGCCAAAAGAAACTAGCTCCCTGGTACACAGAAAATACCCAAGTTTTGAAGCAAGCTTCCAGAAAACTGGAACTGAAATGGTGCTCCACCAAACTGGAAGTCTTCCTACTAGCTTGGAAAGAAAGTCCTCACTGCTGCTCGATCATCCTATTTTCCCAACCTAACTGAGGAGAATAAGAATCCCAAGAGAGGATGCCTTTTACTTCAGCAGTGATGAATTCATGAACTTCTTCAACGAAAAGATAATTATCACTAGAAAGCAAATTACGGACTCCTCTTTGAATCTGCGTATTTCCCCAAAGCTCAGCTGTCCTGAGTCTGCACAGAACTGCCAGGACCCAGGATCAATGGAGACACTCAAGTTTTTTAATCCTATATCTCTTGACACATTCATGAAAATTGTCATGGCCTCTAAACCTTCAACCTGCATACTGGACCCTATTTCAACTAAACTACTGAAAGAGCTACTTCCTGTGCTTGGCCCTCCTATGCTGAACATAATAAATGGCTCCCTATCCACCGGATGTGTACCAAACTCTCTAAAAATGGCAGTAATAAAGGCTCTCTTGAAAAAGCCAAGCCTTGACCCAGAAAATGTAAAACTATTGGCCTATATTGAATATCCCATCCCAAAAATCTTGGAAAAAGCGGTTGCGCAGCAACTCACTGCCTTCCTGAAGACAAATAATGTACACAAAACACTTCAGCCTGGTTTTAGACCCTATCATAGCACTGAGACTGCACTCGTGAAAGTGGTAAATATCAATTTGTCTCCGTGGATGGTCTGTCCTCTGACAAATCAAATTTCGGTGTTCCTCAAGGTTCTGTTTTAGGGCCACTATTGTTTTCACAATATATTTTACCTCTTGGTGATGACATTCGGAAACATAATGTTAACTTCCATTGCTATGCGGACGACACACAGCTGTACATTTAGATGAAACATGGTGATGCCCCAAAATTGCCTGCCCTGTAAGCCTGTGTTTCAGCCATAAGGAAGTGGATGGTGGCAAATGTTTAAAATCCGGACAAAACAGAGATGCTAGTTCTAGGTCCCAAGAAACAAAGAGATCTGCTTTTGGATCTGACAATTAATCTTAATGGTTGTACAGTCGTCCCCCAAAAAACTTTGAAGGACCTCGGCGTTACTCTGCACCCTGATCTTTTAACGAACATATCAAGAATATTTCAAGGACAGCTTTTTACCATCTTCGTAACATTGCAAAAATCAGACATGTTTTGTCCAGAAATGATGCAGAAAAGCTAATCCATGCTTTTGTCACTTCTAGATTAGATTACTGCACTGCTCTACTCTCCGGCTACCCGGATAAAGCACTAAATAAACTTCAATTAGTGCTAAACACGGCTGCTAGAATCTTGAATAGAATCAAAAAATGCAATCATATTACTTCCGTGCTAGCCTCTCTACACTGGCTTCCTGTTAAGGCTAGGGCTGTTTTCAAGGTTTTACTGCTAACCTACAAAGCATTACATGGGCTTGCTACTACTTATCTCTCAGATTTGTCCCTGCCGTACATACCTACACGTACGCTCCGGTCACAAGACGCAGGCCTCCTTTTTGTCCCTAGAATTTCTAAGCAAACAACTGGAGGCAGGGCTTTCTCCTTTAAGTCTTTACTGAAGACTCATCTCTTCAGTAGGTCCTATGATTGAGTGTAGTCTGGCCCAGGGGTGCAAAGGTGAACGGCAAGGCACTGGAGCGACGAACCACCCTTGCTGTCTCTGCCTGGCCGGTTCCCGTCTCTACATTGGGATTCTCTGCCTCTGACCCTATTACGGGGGCTGAGTCACTGACTTACTGGTGCTTTCCATGCCATCCCTAGGAGGGGTGCGTCACTCCCTGTCCGGTTTGTCACCCCCTCTGGCTTGTGCAGTGGAGGGGATCTTTCGTGGGTTATACTCAGCCTTGTCTCAGGGTAGTAAGTTGGTGGTTGTTGATATCCCTCTATTGGTGTGGGGGCTGTACTTTGGCAGAGTGGGTGGGGTTATATCCTGCCTGGTTGGCCCTGTCCGGGGGTATTTGTTGGAAGAGGCCACAGTGTCTCCTGACCCCCCTGTCTCAGCCTCCAGTATCTATGCTGCAATAGTCTATGTGCTGGGGAGCTAGGGTCAGTTTGTTAAATCTGATGTTATTATCCGGTGTCTTGTGTGAATTTAAGTATGCTCCCTCTAATTCTCTCTCTCTCTCCCACTCTACCTCCCCTCCCGGAGGACCTGAGCCTTAGGACCATGCTTCAGGACCACCTGCCCTGATGACTCCTAGCTGTCCCCAGTCCACCTGGTCGTGCTGCTGCACCGCTTTCAACTCTTCTGCCAGCGGTTATGGAACCCTGACCTGTTCATTGGACGTGCCACCTTGTACCAGACCTGCTGTTTTCATCTCGCTCTCTCTCTACCGCACCTGCGCTCTCTACCGCATCTAAATGCCTGGCTATGAAAAGCCAAGTGACAGTCACTCCTGATGTATTTACCTGTTGCAACCTCTACAACTACTATGATTATTATTTGACCCAGCTGGTCATCTATGAACATTTGAACATCTTGGAGAAAGAACTGGCATTAATGGCCATGAATTGTTACAATCTCCACCCGGCACAGCCAGAAGAGGACTGGCGACCCCTCAGAGCCTGGTTCCTCTCTAGGTTTCTTCCTAGCTTTTGCCTTTCTAGGGAGTTTTTCCTAGCCACCGTGCTTCTACATCTGCATTGCTTGCTGTTTGGGATTTTAGGCTGGGTTTCTGTATAGCACTTTGTGACATCAGCTGATGTAAAAATGGCTTTATAAATAAATTTGATTGATTGAGAGGACAGAGTACCCTAAGTAAGCCGGACTGAAATGATTTCATAAACACTCATATGCCTGATATGGACTCGCTATAGTGGCGACCTGAACTGTACTGGCTCAGATATTATGGTGGATGAACAACCAGGCCAGTTTAGTAGCTTGGCTCGGTTTGCCTCAGTCAGTGTACTCTATGAAATAGTCAGAGAAAGTGTCTCCACCTCCCCAGGCAGGCTTACCTCCACCAGTCGTATCTCCTTGGCCAGGTCCTTGACCAGCTGCTGAGTCTTAATGGTCTCTGGAATCTCCACCTCGTGGTCAGTCAGCGACTGGTGGGAGGACAAAAAACAAAATATCACAATAAGACACAAAGGACTATAGCGCCCATTAGAACTAGCGCTTTCTGATATCTTACAGTGCCTTTGGAAAGTATTCAGACCCCTTGACCTTTTTCACATTTTGTTACATTACATTATTCTAAAATTGATTAAATAGTTTTTTTCTCCCTCAAACTACGCACAATACCCCATAATGACAAAGCAAAAACTGTTTAATTTTAGAAATGTTTGAGAACCCTTTACTCAGTACTTTGTTGAAGCACCTTTGGCAGCGATAAAGGCCTTGAGTCTTCTTGGGTATGACACTACAAGCTTGGCACACCTGTATTTGGGGAGTTTCTCCCATTCTTCTCTGCAGATCCTCTCAAGCTCTGTCAGAATGGGGAGCAGCGCTGCACAGCTATTTTCAGGTCTCTCCAGAGATGTTTGATCGGGTTCAAGTCCAGGCTCTGGCTGGGCCACTCAAGCACATTCAGAGACTTGTCCCGAAGCCACTCCTGCGTTGTGTTGGCTGTGTGCTTAGGGTCATTGTCCTGTTGGAAGGTGAACCTTCGCACGAGTCGGAGGACTCTGGAGAACGTTTTCATCAAGGATCTCTCTGTACTTTGCTCTGTTAATCTTTCCCTCGAGCCTGACTAGTCTCCCAGTCCCTGCCACTGAAAAACATCCCCACAGCATGATGCTGCCACCACCATGCTTCACTGTAGGAATGGTGCCAGGTTTCCTCCAGACGTGACACATGGCATTCAGGCCAAAGAGTTAAATCTTGGTTTCATCAGATCTTGTTTCTCATAGTCTGAGAGTCTTTGGCCACTCTACCATAAAGGCCCAACTAGTAGATTGCTGCAGAGATGGTTGCCCTTCTGGAACTCTGGAGCTCTGTCAGAGTTACCATCGGGCCCTTCTCCTCTGATTGCTCAGTTTGGCCGGGCGGCCAACTTCATCCATTTAAGAATGATGGAGGCCACTGTGTTCTTGGGGACCTTCAAAGCTGCAGACATTTTTTGTTACCCTTCCCCAGATCTGTGCCTCGACACAATCCTGTCTCGGAGCTCTACGGACAATTCCTTCGACCTCATGGCTTGGTTTTTGCTCTGACATGCACTGTCAAATGTGGGACCTTATATAGACAGTTGTGTGCCTTTCCAAATCATGTTCAATCAATTAAATTTACCACAGGTGGACTCTAATCAAGATGTAGAAACATCTCAAGGATGATCAACGGAAACGGATGCACCTGAGATCAATCTCGAGCAAAGGGTCTGAATACTTACAGTTGAAGTCGTAAGTTTACATACACCTTAGCCAAATACATTTATACTCAGTTTTTCACAATTCCTGACATTTAATCCTAGTAAAAATTACCTGTCTTAGGTCAGCTAGGATCACCACTTTATTTTAAGAATGTGAAATGTCAGAATAATAGTAGAGTGATTTATATCAGCTTTTATTTCTTTCATTACATTCCCAGTGGGTCAGAAGTTTACATACACTCAATTAGTATTTGGTAGCATTGCCTTTAAATTGTTTAACTTGGGTCAAACTTTTCGGGTAGCCTTCCACAAGCTTCCAACAATAAGTTGGGTTAATCTTGGCCCATTCCTACTGACAGAACTGGTGTAACTGAGTTTGTAGGCCTCCTTGCTCGCACACGCCTTTTCAGTTCTGCCCACAAATTCTCTATAGGATTGAGGTCAGGGCTTTGTGATGGCAACTCCAATACCTTGACTTTGTTCTCCTTAAGCCATTTTGCCACAACTTTGGAAGTATGCTTGGGGTCATTGTCCATTTGGAAGATCCATTTGCGACCAAGCTTTAACTTCCTGACTGATGTCTTAAGATGTTGCTTCAATAAATCCACATACGTTTCCTTCCTCATGATGCCATCTACTTTGTGAAGTGCACCAGACCCTCCTGCAGCAAAGCACCCCCACAACTTAATGCTGCCAGCCCCATGCTTCACGATTGGGATGGTGTTCTTCGGCTTGCAAGCCTCCCTCTTTTTCCTCCAAACATAACGATGGTCATTATGGCCAAACAGTTCTATTTTTGTTTCATTCTCCAAAAAGTACAATCTTTGTCCCCATGTACAGTTGCAAACCGTAGTCTGGCTTTTTTTATGGTGGTTTTGGAGCAGTGGCTTCTTCCTTGCTGAGCGGCCTTTGAGGTTATGTCGATATAGGATTCGTTTTACTGTGGGTATAGATACTTTTGTACCTGTTTCCTCCAGCATCTTCACAAGGTCCTTTGCTGTTGTTCTGGGATTGATTTGCACTTTTCGCACTAAAGTACTTTCATCTCTAGGAGACAGAACGTCTCCTTCCTGAGCGGTATGACGGCTGCGTGGTCCCATGGTGTTTATACTTGCATACTATTGTTTGTACAGATGAACGTGGTACCTTCAGGCGTTTGGAAATTGCTCCCAAGGATGAACCAGACTTGTGGAGGTCTACAATTCTTTTTTGTGAAGTCTTGGCTGATTTCTTTAGATTTTCCCATGATGTCGAGCAAAGAGGCACTGAGTTTGATGGTAGGCTTTGAAATACATCCACAGGTACACCTCCAATTGACTCAAATGATGTCAATTAGCCTATCAGAAGCTTCTAAAGCAATTATATAATTTTCTGGACTTTTCGAAGCTGTTTAAAGGTACAGTCAACTTAGTGTATGTAAACTTCTGACCCACTGGAATTGTGATATAGTGAATTATAAGTGAAATAATCTGTGTGTAAACAATTGTTGGAAGAATTACTTTTGTCATGCACAAAGTAGATGTCCTAACCGACTTGCCAAAACTATAGTTTGTTAACATAAAATCTGTGGAGTGGTTGAAAAACGAGTTTTAATGACTTCAACCTAAGTGTATGTAAACTTCCAACTTCAACTGTACGTAAATAAGGTATTTCTGTTTTTTTTTTGTTTTTTTTTTATAAATGTGCAAACATTTCTAAAAACCTGTTTTCACTTTTCATTATGGGGTATTGTGTGTAGATTGATGAGGAACATTTGTTTTTGGAATAAGGCTGTAATGTAACAAAATGTGGAAAAAGTCAAGCGGTCTGAAAACATTCCAAATGCAGTCTATGCCATAATGTTTGACTGCCTATGATGGATGTTATAATGTCTTCAGTGGCTGCTATAAAGGCTTGATGAATGCATACATAAGGGGGTCTACAGTAAATAGCTACCTCTTTGCGTGTCCAAGTGCGGAAAGCGTTGTTGAGGGCCTTGGCTCCGTGGACCAGGTAGGTAGCAGGGTGTCTGCGGTTCTCTCTCAGACCTGCAACGTAAACCAACATAGAAGTTATCAAGGTTCTTGACAAATATTGCCCAAAGAAATGCAGTTCATTAGAGAGCGGAGGGGAAAAGCATGGTTTATGATGAAGAGCCTCACCTCTGAATGTGTCAAGCAGGTGCTTGCCAACATACCAGCACACGGTCTCAAAGTTTGGGAAACGGAACAGGTCGGCGGTACTCAACCTCTTCTCTATTTCATACGCTCTGATGGGGAAAGATGACCGGACACATGGTGAATGGTTATAAACATTTGGTAATTGGAATGTATAGTACAACGGTAATGGAAATGTATTGAGTGAGCCATTTTCAAAATGGCATTGTAGTTATGAATGTTCAGATAAAGTTCAGATAAACTGAGTACCGCAAGTGAAGTGACTCACTTTTTAGAAGGAGGCAGGAGTGAAGGGGCTTACCGGAGCTGCATGTCAATGTTGAGACTATGTAGGAAATTCCCTCCGAAAGCCACACAGTCCACAGGAGTCAGTACAGCGTGGATCCATCCTGAGAGAGACAGAGACAGAGAGAGACAGAGAGAGAGAGCGAGAGAGACAGCGAGAGCCACAGCGAGAGCGACAGAGACAGAGAGACATACAGGCACGTGTGAACAACTCAGACATATATGAATAGTATATTACGTGTATATGTATTTAGAACTGGCCCATAATATACTGAGTTCTTTCAAACTCCACCAGGAATGCACAGTATGTACAAACACATCACCAGAAGCAATAACAGGCCTGTCACAGCACTAGTTCCTGTACAGACGACAAACTATAACATCTGACCACACTTTGTTGAATACCTGGGTAAATAAAGAGTGTGAATACCTGTTGGGATGAATAGTGTGTTCCCCTGTTTGACGGAGCACTTGTAGCACATGTCCACCTGGTCCCCGAAGAACATCTCGTTCTGATTGGACGAGGAGCTCCAGCGCTCAAACAAGGCAAGGTTGGCCGGCGTGGGAGAGATCAGATAGAAGATCTTCTCACCCTGAGCGACACATGTAGACATTTATCGAAACAGCGACAGTGCTCATTAATCAACCTTTCCATTTCCACATCAACGTAAACGTGGAAGAGTTAGCAGGAGAGCTCATTTTAATCTGTCAGGCAGGCACTGCATTACAATGATGAAGAAGATAAAGGCAGGCATGGATATCATACATTGAAATGTAATTTCTCTCTTAAGCCTCCTAGTATATAACGCTCCAATTATGCATGTCAGTATAGCACAATGCCCGTTCCACAATCTGGCCCAGAAATGTCCCACAATTGCCCTCTTCTTACCCGTAGTACATGGTACCAGACAGAGGTACCTCCGAAGTCGATGTGGAAGTCTGTGTAGCTGTCCTTGACCCCCATGAGGCAGTACTTCTGGACGTTGGGCCGCTCATACACTGACTCTTCAGGCCACAAGTTCTCCACCCACGACAGCTTCCTCACGATCTTCGGAGTCTCCACTAAATTTGACAGCCTGTGACAGAAAATGTACGTTTTGTACAATTAAAACACCACATTTTGTCCAAGTATTCTAGCATTTTATACAATAACAGTACCTAAACAACTTATTCTGCAAAATAAAATATTATACAGAGCGATATACTGTATCTTACTCTGTATGGCTCTGGCAAAATGTAACTTTTGTTCAACCAAATTATGTGGTGACACGGAAGACCCCTAGAGAGCAATACCAACAAATGAGTGAACTGAATTGACACAAGAACAAGCAGTGTAGTGTACCTGGTCTCAGAGAACTCTAGGCTGATGACGTTGAGGACTCTGTCTCTGTTGGGGTTGTTGTAGTACTCGACAAAGTCCCCTAGACGCATCTTCAGGTCAGCTTGGCGAGACACGTCAATCACATCAATCTCTCTGTCCGGACCTACAGACAACACACAATCAACAAACAAACACATCTTCGTGCTCCCCAGACAGTGCTTTATTCCTGCACCATGATCATATACAACATCTTGGTCTTGTTGTGTGAGATAAGACGGTAGGTTACTCTGGTAACCTACACTAGGTTACACTAGGTGACATCTCTTATGGTAATGGCATGTCAAGTTGAGACGCGATTAGTCAAAGAGCAGGTATGACAGAGCCTTGTGCTTTATGTGAAGTGGCAGGTTTACACTGACATTTTAATCATTGAGCAGATGCCCTTATCCAAGGAGACTTAATTAAGAGTCAGTGCATTCAACTAAGGTAGATAAAAAGGTACCATAGATGACAACACATAAATCAGTGTTCCATTTAATTATGTGGGGAAAACAGGCACATATCAAAATAATTGCATGGACAACCAAAATAGTCGCTAAAGGCAGAGAGGTTTACCGATGTAGTGCTCTACGTCGTTGACTCCGAAGTTCCCCGGGGGCAGGTTCATCCCCAGGCCGTCCCTCCTGAGGACCAAGACAGGAACACTGAATGAGCGCTCCTCCAGGAACTCCACTGTCAGCTGGGCCCCAGACGGCTTTAACAGCACCTCATCAGCACTGCACATACACAGAGAGATTGGAAAATAGTGAGGGACACATAGAAATATAATAACTAGAATGGGAAAAGTACAATCAATATGGCTGATACGGTATTAAGATGCAAAATTCGACTTTATGGAGGGAACCAGGTCAGAACTGTAAAGTTATAGAAAATTATTAAAGTCTCACTCCACATGATACCATTAACAGACAATACAAAACGCAGAATCAAAAGCCATATTGTGGACCACTCAGAGAGTTTTAAGACACTACACTGTACTGACGCAAGCAGAAGGCTCTACGCATCAAATCATTTACATTGTAGGTGTCAGGTTGGGTTGTTTCTCTGCGAGGGGGAGTCATGATGTTAGTTGAATGTTCATGCTAGATATAGAGACGGTGTGAAAGAGAATGAACATGTATAGACAAGGTAATATGGGAGGTTTACCTTGGGAAGGTGCGGCTTCGTAGCTCTCTGACAAACTGTGGACTGCCTGTTTTTACCGGTCGACCCGAAGTGTCTCTTCCTCCAGCGTCAGCCTGCTTGGTACCTCCACGCCGCTTCCTCACTGCGGAACATACAGGGAACAACAACAGACTTGCATTACAACCACACTACTACTACATGTGCCATTACAACCACACTACTACTATTACTACTGTACTATTACTACTACTAGTATCACTAAAGGCAGACCAGGTAATAAAACTGACAGAAGAGAGGAATTGGTATGTGAATTTCTGTAGAGCCCGGGATTCCTAAACCTTTCCAAGAGTACCCCTAGCCATTCAGAACATATTCAGAACTAGCACACCTGATGCAACAGATTCAAACAGGTCTGAAATATGGGTAAAATATAAAAAGACAGCCTGGGAAGAAAATTGAAAGAGACAGAGGGACTTACTGACAGAGGGCCCATGGGTGACCTGACAGTTGGGACAGTGGTACAGGTCAATCTCTGCTGCTTTGTCTTCCTCCACGCCAACACAACTAAACAAACAAACTAAAATGAACTCATATCCTACTGTAAACAGTCAGCAATTATACTGAACAAAAATATACACACAACATGGAACAATTTCATTGATTTTTACTGAATTACAGTTGATATGAGGAAATTAGTCGATTGAAATAACTTCATTAGGCCCTAATCTATGGATTTCACATGACTGGGAATACAGATATGCATCTGTTGGTCACAGATACCTTAAAAAAAAATGGGCCTATTGATCTCATCATGGTACTTTTGTGCATTCAAATTGCCATTGAAAAAATGCAATCGTGTTTGTTGTCCATAGCTTATGACTGCCCATACCATCACCCCACCACCACCATGGGGCACTCTGTTCACAACGCTGATATCAGCAAACCACTCGCCAACACGACTCCATACACATGGTCTTCGGTCGGTTGGACATACTGCCAAATTCTATAAAATTAAGTTTAAGGTGGCTTACGGTAGAGAAATGAACATTCAATTCTCTGGCAAAAGCACTGGTGGACATTCCTGCATGTCAGCATGCCAATTGCACACTCCCCCATAACTTGCGATATCTGTGGCATTGTGTTGTGTGACAAAACTGTACATTTTAGAGTGGCCTTTTATTGTCCCCAGCACAAGGTGCACCTGTGTAATGATCATGCTGTTTAATCAGCTTCATGAAATGCCACACCTGTCAGGTGGATGGATTATCTTGGCAAAGGAGAAATGCTCACAAACAGGGGTGTAAACAAATGTGTGCACAAAATCTGAGAGAGAGAAGCTTTTTGTGCATCTGGAACATTTCTGGGATTTTTTTATGTCAGCTCATAAAACATGGGACCAACACTTTACATGTTGTGTTTATATTTTTGTCCAGTGTAGTATGCCACTGAAATATAACTTACCTTCCATGGAACCAGTCTTGACATATGTCACACTCGATCATAAAGCGTGTGACATCGTAGGGCAGGCGACACAAGCAGTACACTGGAACCGACGCCATACTGGGAGTGTAAGCACTGCTCTGTGTCTGACTGACAGTTAGGCTTAGATCTACTCACTCTGAGAATATGGCAGCACTACAGTAATTTGCTATTACAATTAGTACACGGTTGCATTGAGCTCTGGAAAAAAAAATCTATAGTTCAAATGGTGTATGTACTGAAGCAGCAAAGGGCAGTGCCAGTAACAGGTGAACTGTGGCGTGTCACTTCACTGGGAATAGGTGCCTAGCCCACTGCTTGCTGTCACACATGGTGCATAGTATTCTCCACCTGTTGAAAGGGGAAAGCAGAGACCACAAACATATATGTCAAAAAGTTCGCAGGGATGTGGGTGTTAAGTTGAGGATAATAAATATAGGCTGGTCTAAGTAGTTCTACCGACCGAAAGTTTCTATACTTCGCTCGCTAGCAGTGGGTCTGAACAGCAAGATATCCCCCGATTAGGCAACGCAAAAGTTAGCTTGCTAATAATAACACAGCTAAAACTGGCTAATAAACGTATGGGGAGGAGTAAGTCTCGCAAAATGTCTGACAGCTCTCGGAATTGGAATTCAGACAAATATATCTGGCTAAGTAGCTAGCTAGTACTAGGGGAGGGAAAGTAACATTATCCAGTTAGCAGCTTAGCTAACTACAGTAGCTAGATTTGTAAACACTGCAGCTTAGCTAACAATGGCTTTTAGCAAGTAACTATGCTAATGTGACTAGCTAACGTTAACTAACAAACGAAAAGCGCAGGTAATTTAACGTTACGGATAGATACAAGCGGGTAATAATGTGTATTAGTTAAACGCTATCTATTCGTTAGTTGCAATTGAAGACAACTCATAAGCCAGCTGTTTATTCTCTACAGTAACTTAGTTGTTAGCACAAAATGTTAGCCACCGTTGGCTAAGCTTAGCAACTTAAGTTAGCCAAGTTAGCTGGTAACGTTAGCTAAACAGCGGATAAGTCTATATTTAGCTAAATATATTGCATTGTATAATTAATATATGGGGTAAATAGTATTTAATTACCTATAAGTAAGTTGTACGTTCAGAAAACCGGTCCGAAATCATTTCTTACCGGGATTTAAATTGTCTGGTTGCTGCAGAGGCCACCGGCCAAGCATTCAAAATCGGTTGAAGTCCTTACGAAAGGCCGAGGATCGATGAGGCCTTATTATGCAGCGCAAAGTATTCAAAAACAGACCTTAATGCATTGTCTTTTTCCCCCACAAATTATGTCCAGGTGTGTAGTTGAAGTCCAACAACTTATATTGCAAGGTTTGAAAAGATTAAAAGACCATTAGATGAGCACTGTTACTATAAACAACTCATAAATACAGACATTTGTGATGGAGCAACGCCATTTCAAAGCACTCGTATAGACTGTCCGTAGTTGAAGGAACAATAAAGTTGCGCTAGTGAAGAACTACAGTAGCGGCACTTCAAATGTAGGCCTAGCCACAAAATGAAACAATATGTATATTACAGTTGAGTTATTAGTGTAATAACCAGCTATTACATTGTAATAACTGCAATAATCACGTGGTTCTGTAATTATACTGAACAAAAATATGAGTGCAACATGCAACAATTTCAAAGATTTTAGAGTTACGGTTCATATAAGGAAATCAGTCAATTGAAATTAATTAATTAGGCCCTAATCTATGGATTTCACATAATTGGGAATACAGATATTGTTGAATATTTTTAGGCCTCTGTTCCAAAGAGCAGAATTGGAAGAGTACAAGAGAAGCTTGGAGATTTTCCACTGTTTAAATTAGAAGCCACAATAAGTTATTCAGTAAACGTGTAGAGAGCAGCAGAACGATAGAAGGTTATTAAGTAACCCATAGAATAGCCACAGAATAGAGATCAGAGCAGTCAGCAAAGCCCAAGAAAAGGTCATCATATGGCCCTGCAGAGTGCACTTAGACACGCACAAGCCATAATATATGCATGGCCATATTATTGTTTGTCGTATTGCTATGGTGACGACAGGTACTAAGCATAATATATTCATAGCTATCATAATATATGCATGGCTATATTACTGTTTGTACTATTGCTATGGTTTCAACATGCACTAAACATTGTGTGCATATCTGTTTTATTTTTCTCCTCTTCAATGGCTGTGCGAAGTTACAGGATATTGTCGAGAACTGGAACACGCTGTGATAGATAGATAGGTAGGTAGGTAGGTAGGTAGGTAGGTAGGTACTTTATTGATCCCCGAGGGGACATTTCTTCGTTAAGCAGCTACGAAAAAACACAGGGCAGGTGCAAAATGCCAGAACGAAATACACAAATGACAGATACACGAAATATGATACATAGTGCGGCAGTATGAAAAAGTATAAAAATACAAGAAGTCTAGAGTGCAAAAAGCTATAAAAAGACATTGCATAGTATGGGTGGATGGCTGAATATGTACACTATACATTGTTAGCGTGTAAGGTGAAAAAATGATTAAAATATTTAAAGTTGATATAGATAAATAAGGAGTATTTGCATGGTTAACTATACTATACAGTTCGATGGCAGAGAAATACTTAAATAGCTAAATGTGCGTATGATATAAGTGATGGTAATACTAGTTTACTTAATATACATTCTGGTTAAATGAACAGGTAAGTGAATATCTGCATGGTTACATTAACTGTACAGGTAAATTAATGCATACATTCCAGAGCATCTCAAACATGCTCAGTCGGTGACATGTCTGGTGAGTATGCAGGCCATGGAAGAACTGGTCAATTTTCAGCTTTCAGGAATTATGTACACATCGTTGCGACATGGGGCTGTGCATTATCATGCTGTGGATAATGGGCCTCAGGATCTTGTCACGGTATCTCTGTGAATTCAAATTGCCATCGATAAAATGCAATTGCGTTCGTTATCCGTTGCTTATGCCTGCCCATACCATAAACCCCACCGCCACCATGGGACACTCTGTTCACAATGTTGACATCAGCAAACCACCCGTCCACATGACGCCATACACGTGGTCTGCGGTTGTGAGGCCGGTTGGAAGTACAGACAAATTCTCTAAAATGACAGAGTCGGCTTATGGTAGAGAAATTAACATTACATTCTCTGGCAACAGCTCTGGTGGACATTCCTGCAGTCAGCATGCTGTTTAATCAGCTTCTTGATATTCCACATCTGTCAGGTGGATGGATTATACTGGCAAAAGAGAAATGCTCACTAACAGGGATGTAAACAAATTTGTGCACAACATTTGAGAGAAATAAGCTTTTTTGTGTGTATGGAACATTTCTGGGATCTTTTATGTCAGCTCATAAAAGATGGGACCAACACTTCACGTCGCGTTTATATTTTTGTTCAGTGTATATCAATTACTTCAACCATATGACAAGATTGGTGAAATTGAGGACAGGTGTGGGTCCAATAGAATAAGAAATAACATGCCCATTAACAGTTTGATGTTTAACACCATTTATTTTGATTAGTTACAAAACATAAATAAAATCAACAATTGAATTAGTTACAATTTTACAGAGGCTAAATCACCAGAAACATACGTTTATTTCTAGGTTGTAAATCATTGGTTCTCAGTCAGGGTGTAATATCAGGACTCTAGGCGTACCCCTTGATGGTGTTTCATTGTTTGTCCAGTGAATCAAGTTTCCGTAGAGATAAAAACAAGTTGATACAGTATATCTCTATGATTATAACCACACTGACAAAACCTCTCACAATTTAATTACTCTGTTTCAACACAAAGTCTGAGAGGATTAGAATATATCCGGGTGGGACTCCGTCAACAGAGATGAGAAGCAATGCTTTCTAGTGTCAGATAACCTCAGATATATTTTAAATATTGATCAGAAGAACACGATTTTACATTTTGTACAACCCCATTTCAAAATACAAAAATAATATTTTACTTTAGATTACATTTTGGTAACACTTCAGGGCGGGTTTCCACATTTCCTTTTCATGAATATCATCAAAGCTGTGACATATGGTCAACATGTTAGTATTGACTTGACAGCCCAGTAACTTCCTCCCCTCCACTAATAATCAACTGTTTAACTGTGAAAATGTGGGTTGTCTAAAAAAAAATTATTATAATAATACCGAAAAACCATTATGTTAAACTCTATATTCATATGCGATTCGTCACGTGTTTAGATTGTGAATAACCATAAGCGTAAAGCACCAACTGTTTTAGCGCCCCAATAGAAATGTGAATGTTTTGTTTTTCAACTCACTATGAAGCAGTCTGTCACATATGCTGTACAATCTCCTCTTTGTTGTGGCACAAAACCTCTCTATCATTATAAATGTAAATAAAAACCGAAATACTGCTTTAACTATAAAACGTATTGTACCAAGTAAGCTTTCAGAAAATGTATTTATCAATGGTCAAATTTGTATAATTGGCTAAATGCAATGATAATTGTACTGTACCTCACTACCCATTAGCATTCCTATATCTATCACTCACTGAAGTTGAGAAATGGAAGTCAGTAAACCTTTTGCTGCGTGCATGCAGCACTAAACAGGTCTAATTTACAAAATAGTCATTCACACTTAAAATAACTTATGTTTTTAAGGACAAAAATAGTTCACTAATAATAAAATCCAGAAACAGTACTCTGGCTTGACAAATAGCCCAGTGAGGCTCTTACAATGCTGTTTAACAACAAACTATGGGTATATCCCAAATGGTACACTACTTTACAAGATTAGGGTGTCATTTGGGACGCACTCTATAACTATGGCCTTTATGGATCCGAGCAGCACTCACTTAACTGTGACTTTGACGTCTTGAGGAGACAGAACCAATACATACTGGGCTCTATAGGTAAACAATTTTGTACAGTAACAACTAATGTGAGAGTCTGCTTTCTATGTAAGTAAAGTAGTGGGGATACGATTTGTGATACTGTGCAGCAATATTACAAAGCCTTTGTCACACAAAAGAAAAATAAAAACAGTCAAACACACAGTAAAGTATTAATTCTAAAAGGCAATATGAGGTCAGCCCATATACAGTTACATGGTTTCCCCATTCCATTAAATTACTTGGCAGTTTGTATCCTTATCCGTTTTCCTTGTATGACATCTTTGATATGCAGTGTGGAGATTGGTAGTGAGGAAATTCAACATTTCCGTAAAACAAATTTATTTTAGCTCAAATAAAAGTGATTTATTTCAGATCAATAAGGTACCTCAGAGTTTATTGCTGTATATAAATATAAGCACAAGTGTAAGCAGATTGCAGGCATGTCAAGGTACGTTGCAGCCGTAAGGTCATGCAGTCTCAGTGTTTTTAATCAGTGTTTATTCAGTAAGACTTCAATGAAAGCTCACTGAACATATTCATCATTGAAATCAAAATATCAGCATATATTGATCATATTTTAATCATGTTACTCATCAACATATTATTTTAAATCTCTTTTAAATCTATGGGTTACCACTTTTTATCAATGTAAAAAATTATAACACACAAAGTACATGCATCACTCGTGCACTACACTGTACAACAGTGTGCTTAGTGGCATTGGGGTAGTGATAATAGCCAGGTAGCACCATTATTACCATGCTCTGTGGTGTTACTGTAACATGCTGCTGTTGTGACTGCTTCATATCTCATTGGTAGCCTGTTGAAACATTTGTGCTATATTCATGTAAGATGTCAGTTAATTCGTAAATGTCTGGTTGGTCGTTGTCAACGTGCTTCTACAAAATGATTTGGTTAAACGCCACTACAGACACATCCAGACATTACAGGATGATACAATTTAGATGACAGTTACTAATTGCACTTTTAAAATTCATAGACCTTTTCAATATAAGTAAGCATTGACAAATAAAAACAAAACAAAATATGTTAATACGTAATAATGTCAATTTTTTGTGTTCCTTCGTGTCTCTGCTTGGGAGGAAGAGTTCAGGGTCAAACATAGTTGGATTTTAAAAATAACATAACCGTTACTTGGTGTCAAAACACAATGAATATGTACTGAGGAAATCAATGGCAACACACACACACACACACACACACACACACACACACACACACACACACACACATTACCTAATTTTTTACATCTCAAACACACCAATATCATGACCGCCCCCCGCAGAGTTCCATATTGCCCTCTGTCTGTACATACTCTTGTCTACATAGACTCAACCATCACTCACATTCACTTCCCATCTCATCTTTACAAATATACTGGCGTCCATTTTCTCATTCTCAGACATTACCTCTCATAACATACACACTCTCAATCTTTCAACATGGTTTTTACTCATTCATCATCTCCATCTTTTTTTTTTTTTACTTCTCTCACTCCAGCATAATCGACCTCGCTCTTTCCTTCTTTTATTTTCGTCTTATTTTCACTGCTGTCCCAGAGGAAGAGTGGAGGTTGGGGGCGTGGGGTGAAGTTTGGCACTGGATGGTAGAGCAGCAGCGGAGCAGGAGGAGGAAGAGGAGGAGGATGAGGAGGAGAATGTCCCTCCGGGGCCACCGGGGACAGTAACAGCAGGAGCATCGCCAGTGTCTATGGGCCCCACGACCGCATTGTTGCTAGACCCAGGAATCAGACACCCAGGCTGAGCTAGGGCCAGCTGAGACGACGGGGCCATCTGGGAAGGCAAAAGAGGTTTATTCTGATTCTGAGGTGGGGTTCCTACACCTACATGGGGCTGCTGGGGTATCTGTTGTTGCCCTGTCTGTGGCAGTGCAGGAGACAGGGACTGAGACAGCAGTGGAGTGTGGATTAGGGGCTGTTGTTGTAGAGGGGATTGCTGCAAGGGCTGTATCGGTAATGGGTGAGCAGGCTGGGCTTGCTGGAGATGTAAACTTTGCTGCAGCTGAGGGACTGGAGGCATGTGTGTTTTTTGTTGTTGTAGTTCTGGTGGTCCCCCCACCCCGCTCCACTGGCTCAGGCTCCCCCCAGCGGTGTACTGAGCTGGGGCTGGAGCAGTGAGGCTGGAGGGGGCTGGGGAGGCCTGGGGGTTCAGTGGTGCCACAGGGAACCAACCTGGAGGAGCCACCTGGAAGGAAGACATCACTAATGTGACACACAATAACGACATCCGACGGTTCTTGGTATCTTGCAGCCATACACTGGAATGTACAAAAATCTACAAGCGAGTACACAATACATTAGCAATGGAATCCTGTACATGGGCAATCAATACACATGCACTGTATTCATATACAGTGGGGAGAACAAGTATTTGATACACTGACGATTTTGCAGGTTTTCCCACTTACAAAGCATGTAGAAGTCTGTAATTTTTATCATAGGTACTCTTCAACTGTGAGTGACGGAATCTAAAACAAAAATCCAGAAAATCACATTGTATGATTTTTAAGTAAATAATTTGCATTTTATTGCATGAAATAAGTATTTGATTTTGGCCCACTCCTCCATACAGACCTTCTCCAGATCCTTCAGGTTTCGGGGCTGTCGCTGGGCAATACGGACTTTCAGCTCCCTCCAAAGATTTTCTATTGGGTTCAGGTCTGGAGACTGGCTAGGCCACTCCAGGACCTTGAGATGCTTCTTACGGAGCCACTCCTTAGTTGCCCTGGCTGTGTGTTTCGGGTCGTTGTCATGCTGGAAGACCCAGCCACGACCCATCTTCAATGCTCTTACTGAGGGAAGGAGGTTGTTGGCCAAGATCTCGCGATACATGGCCCCATCCATCCTCCCCTCAATACGGTGCAGTCGTCATGTCCCCTTTGCAGAAAAGCATCCCCAAAGAATGATGTTTCCACCTCCATGCTTCACGGTTGGGATGGTGTTCTTGGGGTTGTACTCATCCTTCTTCTTCCTCCAAACACGGCGAGTGGAGTTTAGACCAAAAAGCTCTATATTTGTCTCATCAGACCACATGACCTTCTCCCATTCCTCCTCTGGATCATCCAGATGGTCATTGGCAAACTTCAGACGGGCCTGGACATGCGCTGGCTTGAGCAGGGGGACCTTGTGTGCGCTGCAGGATTTTAATCCATGACGGCGTAGTGTCTTACTAATGGTTTTCTTTGAGACTGTGGTCCCAGCTCTCTTCAGGTCATTGACCAGGTCCTGCCGTGTAGTTCTGGGCTGATCCCTTACCTTCCTCATGATCATTGATGCCCCACAAGGTGAGATCTTGCATGGTGCCCCAGACGAGGGAGATTGACCGTCATCTTGAACTTCTTCCATTTTCTAATAATTGCGCCAACAGTTGTTGCCTTCTCACCAAGCTGCTTGCCTATTGTCCTGTAGCCCATCCCAGCCTTGTGCAGGTATACAATTTTGTCCCTGATGTCCTTACACAGCTCTCTGGTCTTGGCCATTGTGGAGAGGTTGGAGTCTGTTTGATTGAGTGTGTGGAGAGGTGTCTTTTATACAGGTAACGAGTTCAAACAGGTGCAGTTAATACAGGCAATGAGTGGAGAACAGGAGGGCTTCTTAAAGAAAAACTAACAGGTCTGTGGGAGCCGGAATTCTTACTGGTTGGTAGGTGATCAAATACTTATGTCATGCAATAAAATGCAAATTAATTATTTAAAAATCATACAATGTGATTTTCTGGATTTTTGTTTTAGATTCCGTCTCTCACAGTTGAAGAGTACCTATGATAAAAATGACAGACCTCTACATGCTTTGTAAGTAGGAAAACCTGCAAAATAGGCAGTGTATCAAATACTTGTTCTCCCCACTGTAGGTCACGAGAGGCCTGGTGCTTTACCTCTGTGGCCTGTGGCCACCCTCCCAACTCCTGCACCTGCTGTATCTGCTTGATCTGATTGAGCGAGGGCTTGGGAGTGGCGGAACCCACTGTCTCCTTCGTCCAATCATCAACCAGTCTGTGCAAGTCATCTGTGAACATGCTCTTTCTGGCAACCTGGGAGGGAGGACTGTGGTCTGAGAAGAGAGACGGGAGACATTCAATCAAACACTACTTATTCAGAATAAGAGGAATAGTCTTATGTTTAGGTGAAACCTGTACCTCTTTTGGTAGTCAGTAGGGTGGTGTGTTCTGGGTTGCAGTATGGTGGTAGTTTGCTCTGTTCTCCCCCTGAGAAACTACTGGACTGCTGTATACCTTCAGCAGAGACAACAGACAGTCAGATATCACATATCACCTTCAGTGAGAGAGAGAGATGGAGAAAGAGAGATGAGAAAGAGAGAGAGAGAGAGGGAAAGAGAAAACGGAGAGAGAAGACAGAAAGAGAGAGAGGCGGAGAGAGAAATACACAGAGATCAAGACTGAAAGAGCGAGAGTAGACCAAGAAAGAGAGATTGGTTACCGGGGTGACCAGCGAGTCCATTGTTGTCCATGTGGGAGTGGGGTCTGGGCCGGAGCTTGACTTTGGCCGTCCTGGGCCTGCGGGGGGAGAGGGCTGGGGATCCCGAGGGGAAGGTTGGGGTGCGGGGCAGGGTCTGCCGGTGGTCTTTCAGGGAGCGCAGCTGTCTGTACAGCTCCTGGAGCTCTCTGTTCTGCTGAGCGTGGAGGGACACCACCTCCTTGATGTGCCTGGGGAAGAGAGGTAAAATACAGGTGGAGGAATGGAGGAGGGAGGAAAACACACGAAGATAATGGGGTTTAGGAGAGAGGAGTTGAGGATGGAAGAGAGAGATGACATGTTGAGAATGTAGACAGGCAGCGATGGAGTGGAGTGGGTGAGAGAAAGAGTACAAATGGTGAGTCAAAATAGAAGAAAAAAACTACTTGAAAGATACTGAAAATAAATCCCTTCTTTCCCCTCCCTGTCTCCCAGATGGGTCATTGATCACACAAAATGAATTCCCAATAAACAATCAAGTATTCTATTGTATCATCTGACTTCTCTCTCAGTTTGTGCAGCTCCTTCCTCAGGTCTTCATCCTCCATCTCACTCTCATCATCGCTACTGCCCAGGGGAGAGTGACCATGCCCGTGGCCATGTCCTCGGGGTGGATGGCTCAGAGCTGGGGTCCTCTTCCCCTCTTCCCTCTCTCCCTCCTTCATTCGGGCCCTCCTCCTCTCTCTCTCCAGGTCAGGAGACACAGGGGAGCTGTCCGTCAGTTCTTTCTCCTCTTTCCGGGCCTCCGTCTGGGTCACAGAGAAGCGCCCCACTTTCCTGTGGCTGCTCCCCATACCGCAGGCTGCCTCCTTGGGGGGAGAGGCCTCAGGGGGCTGGGGCACTGGGGTGACCTGGGGAAAAGACAAAGTGGTTAGTCATTAACTTTGTGTGTGTTCCTCCTCCTCCAGCATATTCTGATATTTAACCAGGAAGTGATTTATCAGGAAGTTCTAGGCACTTAATAGATCTGAAATAAGGTAATAGTCCTGGTAGTAGTACCATCCTCTCGTACACTGGGTGGCTATTTTCCCATATTGCTTAAATCCATCTAATCCTTTCAGAACTGCACATGGTTGGGCCGTACCTGAAATCGTCCCTTGAGTGAGTGGGGAGGGTTGGAGGAAGCCCTCTCTCTCTCCTCTCTTACTGCCTGACTGCCACTAGAGTGACCGTCTGGTAAAAAGAGGAGGAATGAAAAACAACGGGGAAGAGAGAGAGAGAGAGAGAGAGGACATAGAGAGACAAGAACACAGAGACAAAGACACACGTGGGTATAGATACAGACGTGAGGACGAGGTAGATAGGCAAACACACAGAGGGACACACCGACAAGCACAGGAATAAGACGTGGACACAGGCACAACAAACACAGAAAGACAAGAGTTAACAATCATTGGATCACATTATCAGACAGCGACCCTGTGACTACACAAACAAAGAGTATTCTATTGTATACAAGCTTACAGTTCATGGATGACTATGGGAATGTCTGTGTGACATTACAATGATTTAGAAAACTAAAGCATTTTTACAATGTTTTACTGTCCTTTTCTTACAGTGACAGGAACAAGCATAAAGATAACTTAAAAATAACATCTACAGTAAAAACATGCTTGAATAAGCATGACATGTTATGGGTGTGGGGAGGGTTGGTATATAGGTCAGTGATTAATATTCACATATAAAAAGACATAGTAATTTTAGTGAGGGGTCAGTTAGTTGAAGGTATACATCAGTATACTGTACCTCCCCCCCACCACACACACACACACACACGAGCATACACACACACACACACACACACACACACACACACACACACACACACACACACACACACACACACACACACACACACACACACACACACACACACACACACACACAGAGAGAGAGAGAGAGAGAGAGAGAGAACCATATCAGGACCCACACACTTGATCCACAATGTAGGTTAACTGTGATGTTGTCGTTTGTGTTGTATGATATCTGGGAGCTTTCTAAACAGAGAGTGTGTATATGGATGTGTTGCATCATTTGAGATAACAATGTAAAAATGTACAGCTTGGTATGAATGCTGCTGATGTTATGTTATTACACATTATGGTTGATAGCACATCATCATATATACAGACATATGTAGAAAATAAGGTATGTCAAGTGCAGATACACTACGTGGCCAAAAGTATGCAGAACATACTCGTTGAACATCTCATTCCAAAATCACGGGCATTAATATGGACTTGGTTCCCCCTTCGCTGCTATAACAGCCTCTACTCTTCTGGGAAGGCTTTCCACTAGATGTTGGAACATTGCTGCGGGGACTTTGTTCCATTCAGCCGCAAGAGCATTAGTGAGGTCGGGCACTGATGTTGGGCGATTAGGCCTGGCTCGCAGTCTGCGTTCCAATTCATCCCAAAGGTGTTCGATAGGGTTGAGGTCAGGGCTCTGTGCAGGCCAGTCAAGTTCTTCCACACCGATCTCGACAAACCACTTCTGTATCGACCTCGCTTTGTGCACGGGGGTACTGTCATGCTGAAACAGGAAAGGGCCTTCCCCAAACTGTTGCCACAAAATTGGAAGCACAGAATCGTCTAGAATGTCATTGTATGCTGTAGAGTTAAGATTTCCCTTCACTGGAACTAAGGGGCCTAGACCGAACCATGAAAAACAGCCCATACCATTATTTCTAATCCACCAAACTTTACAGTTGGCACTATGCATTCGGGCAGGTAGCGTTCTCCTGGCATCCGCCAAACCCTTTCTCCTGGCATCGTCCGTCGGATTGCCAGATGGTGAAGGGTGATTCATCACTCCAGAGAATTACTTTCCACGAGTCCAATGGCGGTGAGCTTTACACCACTCCAGCCGATGCTTGGCATTGCGCATGGTGATCTTAGGCTTGTGTGCGGCTGCTCGGCCATGGAAACCCATTTCATAAAGCTCCAGACGAACAGTTCTTGTGCTGACGTTGCTTCCAGAGGCAGTTTGGAGTGTTGCAACGGAGAATAGATGATTGTTACGCGCTACAACACCACTCTGCGTCCTGTTCTGTGAGCTTGTGTGGCCTACCACTTCGCAGCTGAGCCATTGTTGCTCCTAGACGTTTCCACTTCACAATAATAGCACTTACAGTTGACCGAGGAAGCTCTAGCAGGGCAGAAATTTGATGAACTGACTTGTTGGAAACGATATAACGATGCCACGTTGAAATTCACTGAGCTCTTCAGTACGGGCCTTTCTACTGCCAATGTTTGTCTATAGAGATTGCATGGCTGTCAGCATCGGGTGTGGCTGTCCACATACTTTTGGCCATGTCGTGTTAAATGAAAATATATATATATAGTATATATAGTTACTTCTAAACCCTGTACTGTACAATCATCATCTAGGATATCACATACAGTACATAACATAATGACAAGCAAATGGCTCATGTATAAAGTATTTTAAGGAAAGTATTGCATCTAAATGTACTGCATCCATATGCAATTCTAATGCAGTGATTGCCATGGATTGCCATGATATGTACCACGTGTGATTGTGAGACCTCAAAGCGTGGTATGTAAGTGAGACCTGAAAGCATGGTATGTAAGTGAGACCTGAAAGCGTGGTATGTACACTCCCCTACGTATTCATTTGGACAGTGAAGCTAAAACTTTTAATCTGGCTCTATACGCCAGCATTTTGGATTTGAGGTGAAATGTTTTATGAGGCAACAGTACAGAATGTCACCTTTTATTTGAGGGTATATTCATGCATATCAAAAATAAAAGGTGACATTATGTACAGACGCCTCATATAAAACATTTGATCTCAAATGCTGGAGTATAGAGCCAAATTAAAAGTTTTTAACTTCACTGTCCAAATAAATACGTAGGGGAGTGTTTGTGTCCTTGAACCGTGGTGTATGTGCGAGTGTGTGTGTGTGTGTGTGTGTGGGGTGCTCTTAGCTACTCTGTGCCAGCAGGTGGGGTTGTTGGTGTGGTGAGGGCAGTGTTTGGTGTGTGGGCACTGACTGGGCAGTGGCCTACAGAGCAGAGGGCGGGACGGGGCTGCAGATCCAGGTGCACCTCCAGAGTTACAGTGGTGAAGCTCATCTGCTCACCACGGTCATGTCAGCCCATCTCTTCCCTCCTTCCTGCCTACACTCTGTACCCATTTCCTCCTCATCCCTCCCTTCTCTGGCTCCTCTTCTCTACGCTTCTTTCCACTATTCCAGCCTCATGCCAAGGGTGAGTTATCCCCCATGCAAACAAAAAAAAAAGATTGCCAAAATAAATTGAGTAAAGCCATTCTCCAAAACAAATGAACCCAAAAGAGTAATGCATCATGTAGTGATATCGTTGACACAACACTATACAACAAAGACAATCACATCACAATAGATACAAGATACAATTACAGTTACTAATTACTTGTTAAAGAATAAACTATTAATTACTGTCAAAATCAAATAATAATTACCGTCAAAGATGATCAGAAATAACACAGCTAGGTTACACTAAACATACTGTTATCTAGCCATTTGTATTTGAGATAAAACACCCCCACCAACCAACACCCCATTCACCCTCTCTCTCTCACTCTCTCTAAGATCACGCTACCTTGCTGGACTCTGGGCTTCTTGAACAAGCTGGCGGAGTGGCGCAGTTTGCACGCCCAGCTTTTGAATTTGCGAGTCCAGGATTTCTTGCTAACGGGATTTCTGATACTAGGACATGTCAGGTTTAGGCCAAAATATCCACCTCCTGCATTGTGCTGCGGCGGCAATCCAGGGCCCAGAGGGATGGGGTGCAGATTTGGGGGCCACGTGGTGACTTCTCCTGGGGTACTGGTGTCAGAGTGAGGGGGGGCAGCCTGGAGGGATAGGGGGAGGGGATAGGTAACACAGCGACATAAGTAAGAGAGTGGCTGTCAAAATGGAGGGTAGAAAAAAAAGAGATGCTGGAATATCAGACATTTACACAAGAAACACAGCACTGGAAAATACATCTATTCATTCACAACAACAAGGCAATCAAAGTAACGATCTTTACATAAAGTTTCAGGTAAAAGTCAATCAAACACTATTCAATGTTTCAATTTAACACCCAGATATGTGGACCTTACTTACAAAAACGGTGGATTCTCCAGGGATAGGCAGGTTTCCGGCAGAGTCGCCGTGTGGGGGGGCCAGGAGGGAGGAAGGAGGGGAGGCGGAGGAGAGAGACGGGGCGGGCTGCTGCTCCACCGGGCCTGCTGGAGGAGCCTCCTCCCCCACTCCTCTCCCCCTTTCCAGGTCAGGAGAGGTGGAGGAGGAGCGGGAAGTGGTGGAGGAGGTGGAGGAGGAGGAGTGAGGAGAGGTGTCTGAGGAGGACAACGCTGGAGGAGGGAAGGAGGAGGGATGGAGCGAGTGCGGCTCAGAGGATTCATCCCCTCCTGCCGATGTGGAGGCTGCTGACACTGCGGTGGGACCTGCGGTAGAAGCCACAGCAGCTCCCCCCGTCACAGCTGCCCCACTACTATACTCCTGATACAACAAGTTCCTCAGCTTTTCATCCAGAGTCTTAATGCGGTTGTCTACAAACTCAATTTTGGGTGGGCCCTCGCTGTCTGACTCGGCCACAGAGGATGGTTGGACCGGGGAGGGGGTCAGGGTGAGGGAGAGGGGCGGTAGGGGGGCATCTGAGGTTGTGTTAATGTTGAGGGGCAGAGGGGGCAGAGATAAGTCTGAGGAGGGGTGTAGAGGGGCAGAGTGACTGCCTGTATCCTCTGTCATACTGGCATCCTCTGTAGACGGCTCCCACTCTGACGGTTGGAATGACGGCTGCTTCTGCAGAGGAGCCTGCTGGGACACCTGCTGCTGCTGAGGGTTAACCTCTTGTTGTTGTTGTTGCTGCTGTTGTTGTTGTTGCTGTACCTGCTGTAGCAGCTGTTGTGACTGTACTAGTTGCTGTTGTGTATGTTCTAGAGGGAGTTGTTGAGCTTGCTGTTGAACCAGTGCCATGTTTAATGGCTGTACTGATTGTTGTTGGATATACTGTTGGTTCACTGACAGTTGCTGCTGTTGTTGTAGTTGCTGTTGTTGCTGCTGTTGTTGTTGCTGCTGCTGCTGTTGTAGTTGTTGTTGCTGCTGTTGCTGCTGCTGCTGCTGTTGTTGTTGCTGCGGTTGTTGCTGCTGTTGTTGTTGCTGCGGTTGTTGCTGTTGTTGTTGCTGCTGCTGTTGTTGTTGTTGCTGGGGTTGTTGTTGCTGCGGTTGTTGCTGTTGTTGTTGTTGCTGCGGTTGTTGCTGTTGTTGTTGTTGCTGTTGCTGCGGTTGTTGCTGTTGTTGCTGTGGCTGTTGCTGTTGTTGCTGCGGTTGTTGCTGCTGTTGCTGCGGTTGTTGTTGCTGTTGCTGCGGTTGTTGTTGCTGTTGCTGCGGTTGTTGTTGCTGCGGTTGTTGCGGTTGTTGCTGTTGTTTCTGCGGTTGTTGCTGTTGTTGTTGTTGCTGCGGTTGTTGTTGTTGTTGGAGCATTTGCTGTTGCTGCTGAATATGTAGTGCCTGTTGCAGCGCTAACTGTTGCTGATGGTGTGGCTGCAGGTCAATCACTGCCTGTTGCTGTGAAATGACTGGTGGTTGTTGTTGCTGTGGTGGTGGCAACTGGTGTAGCTGTGGCTGTTGCATGTGTAACAGTGTGTTGCACTGTGTGTTCTGCATTTGGACAGGCATTTGCTGAGTCTGTTGTTGTAGTGCCAGTGGCAACATCTCTGTCTGTGATTGCAGGGACATACACGGTTGTTGCGGCGGCTCTGTATGACTGAGCTGGGGCTGCAAATGTACCTCAGACTGCTGTTGTTGTTGTTGTGGCTGTAGTTGTTGCTGTTGCAGCATCTGCAACTGTTGAATAGATTGTTGCAACGCATGTTGCTGTTTCTGCTGCTGTAGTTGTATCTGCTCTTGGTACTCTTGCTGCTGCTGCTGTACCTGTTGGAGTTGCACAGTCTTCAGGTGGTGTTGTTGTTGTTGTTGCTGTTGTTGTTCTAGGAGCGGTTGCTGCTGCTGTACCTGTTGCACTGTCTGGAGCTGCTGTTGTAACCGGACCTGAGGCTGAGGCTGGGCTGCCATGCACTGCATCGAAGGCAGAGTGTGCTGCTGCTCCAGACCTGCATGGCTGACAGGAGGAGAGGCCACGACTGCAGCCACAGCCACTGGAGGGTGGATGGAGCCGGTGGATGAGTGGTCCCCTCCAGACACACACTGTCCTAGGATGGCCACCTTTACTACATCACCCAGGCTTGGTCCTTGGCCTTGGCTCACCATAGAGCTGCCACTAGTATCCGGGGAGGTCAGAGCTTCAGTTGGAGAGGGGGTGGTAGTGGGAGCGATGGTGGCAGAAGCAGCTACCAAGGTAGGGACTGGGAGGTTTGCAGCGGTGGTTGGGACATGGGTGGGGATGGAAGATGTTGCTTTGTTGGCACTGGAAGTTTGGTCAATGGAAGCCTGCAGGTCTAGGCCTAGGCCAGCCGAGGCAGTGGGGACTGGGTGTGGGACTGAGGCAACAACTGCACTAGCAAGACTAGAAGCCAGGGCAGAAACCCTACTGTCAGAGGCAGTCGTGTCAGGAGCGGGGGCAGCAGGGGCTGGGGGGGCAGACATGGAGGCAGGGGCAGAAACGGTGGAGGCACACAGGGTGGACGTGGGGCGGGGAGGAGGAGAGGAGATCATTCCAGCGAAGGAGGAGTCCGATCTCTGGGATCCTCCGTCCCCCTCTAGAGTACATCGACCAATCAGAGCACACCAGACCAGAGAGAGGAGGGACAGAGGTTTAGTTGGTGTTACTCAACAGACAGAACCAAACACAGCTAAGCCCAGCCGCACTACGCTGGCCTGGTTACGCTTTCACCATAGTTGTTGGAAAAGACAATGCAATAAGAAAATATTAGCTGGACAGGACACTAGCTGCACAGGACAGTTCAGAAAATATTTAAACCTACTGTTGAACTACTGTTGAACCCCTACTGTTTTCGGGTGGGCTTTGTAAAAAGGGTATTGCTGCCCTGTGTTAGATTACTACCCGGGTGTGTATTTTATTAACCTAATCATACTGTTACTGTACCTCTGTCAGTGTCTGTAGACTGGGGCACCCTGACCTCTCCGGTCGAGAGAGGTGGAGGGGTGGACGCTCCTCCCTGGTTGGACGTGGAGTCTCTGTGTCTGAAGGTCTGGTTGATGAAGAACCTCCATCTGCCCACCGGAGACGACTGAGGCGCCCAGTCCACTGGAACATAAAATAATATATAAAAGGTCCCACTTTAAATTAACTACAACCGTCAAGGTTTCATCAACACTTTATAAGGCCTAAAGCTGAATCCACTGGAAGATAGAGAGAAGGAATATATAAAAGGTCACACTTTAATTAACTATAACTTTACTTTCAAGGCTTAATGAAGCCTTCATAAACACTTTATAACTACATAGATCAGTGGTTACCAACCTTTTCTGAGTCAAGATCACTTTCTGAGTCAAAACGCAAGCAGAAATCTACTGAGACTTGTTTTATACATGACTTAAAAAACGTAAGCCTATGCAACAATAACTAATTAACAATTAGTTCATTAGTTATTGTAGTTCTGTAGCAATGGGGTTTGTGCAGCAGGCTGTAGGCCCAATACATTACCACAGAATATTGGCTACGCTTGAATTGCCCTGCCAATGTTGTTCTTAGACAATTTTGAAATTATATTAAAAAAAATATAGGTATATGATCCCACTGGTAATAGACCTTTTGACTGGACTGACGGCCTCCATCTGATGGTCAGTCTGAGGGGAGGGAAGGAGCAGTGGTGAGGCTGTCTCTCACCCGACTCACCGTCCTCCACTCTCCCTCCCTCTGCCGAGAAAAGGGGACAGTCTTCCAGCTCATGGCGAAACTTAAGTCGCACTACAGTATTTCTGCCTCATACACCAATTAATGTTGTTACTCCTATGACCAGAGAAAGTGAAAAATCCCCCAATATTAACAAAGACACAAGCCACTAATAACAACAACAACGCAAGCTTATCGAAACACTTTGCTATAATAATTAATTACAGCTGCAGTGCTGGTTGTAGCGTGAGTGGAAGTAGCAAACATGCACTTAATGGCTAATAAAACAACTTAGCAGCAGCTAGTATTCGTTGAGTCTCTCTCTAGTCATGGTTAAAAAAAAGTTTAGACACAGTGATCTGAGCCATCTGATTGGTCAGTGGTAGGCTATAGGTGCACTTGATTTCATTTTTTTTTTTTTTTTTACAGCCATTTCAAACTTCAGCTAACTTTAGCCACCAATAGCTAAAAATGTATGTAAGTGACCAAAATCACCTGGAATCAACTTCATATTTACTTAGTTGATTTGGCCATAAAAAAATAAAATGGTAAAATGCACCTATCACCACCATAGATTGCTTTGCTAAATGTGGCTATACTTAGCTGAAGTTTATAATGGATGTTTAATGAAAACCAAACCATGCATTACAATTTCTCCTGGCCCATGGACCATCTAACATCATGTAACCTACTCCATTTGGCAAAGCACCAGTCCACTAGAAGATTGAGAGAGATAGTATATAATGTCAATCAAACTGTGTAAAACGGTTGATAACACAATCAACAGTGAAAATGTTCAATTATTTATTTTAATTTTATATTCTTATCTATTCTTTCCTTATAGTATAAGAAGACTAGTGTGGAGGAAGGAGACACTCAAATGCCCTATATAGTGCACTATTTTGACCAGGGCCCATAGCGATCTGGTCAAAAGTGCACTATATAGGGAAATACAGTGCATTCGGAAAGTATTCAGACCACTTAACTTTTTCCACATTTTGTTACGTTACAGCCTTATTCTAAAATTGATTAACTAAAATAAATTCCTCAATCTACACACAACACCCCATAATGACAAAGCGAAAACAGTTTTTTAGAAATGCTTGCACATTTTTACAAATGAAAAACAGAAATACCTTATTTACATAAGTATTCAGACCCTTTGCTATGAGACTTGAAATTGAGCTCAGGTGCATCCTGTTTCCATTGATCATCTTTGAGATGTTTCTACAACTTGATTGGAGTCCACCTGTTGTAAATTCAATTGATTGGACATGATTTGGAAAGGCACACACCTGTCTATATAAGGTCCCACAGTTGACAGTGCATGTCAGAGCAAAAACCAAGCCATGAGGTCGAAGGAATTGTCGAGGCACAGATCTGGGAAGAGTACCAAAACATTTCCCGAGCTTTGAAGGTCCCCAAGAACACAGCGGCCTCCATCATTCTTCAATGGAAGAAGTTTGGAACCACCAAGACTTTCTAGAGCTGGCCGCCCGGCCAAATTGAGCAATCGAGGGAGAAGAGCCTTGGTCAGGGAGGTGACCAAGAACCCGATGGTCACTCTGAGAGAGCTCCAGAGTTGCTCTGTGGAGATGGGAGAACCTTCCAGAAAGACAACCATCTCTGCAGCACTCCACCAATCAGGTTTTTATGGTAGAGTGGCCAGACGGAAGCCACTCCTCAGTAAAAGGCACATGACAGCCCGCTTGGAGTTTGCCAAAAGGTACCTAAAGAACTCTCAGACCATGAGAAACAAGATTCTCTGGTCTGATGAAATCAAGATTTAACTCTTTGGCCTAAATGCCAAGCATCACATCTGGAGGAAACCTGCTCATCACCTGGCAAATATCATCCCTATGGTGAAGCATGGTGGTGGCAGCATCATGCTGTGGGACTGGGAGACTAGTCAGGATCGAGGGAAAGATGAACGGAGCAAAGTAGAGAGAGATCCTTGATGAAAACCTGCTCCAGAGCACTCAGGACCAGACTGGGCGAAGGTTCACCATCCAGTCTCTGAATGTCCTTGAGTGGCCCAGCCAGAGCCCGGACTTGAACCCGATCAAACATCTCTGGAGAGACCTGAAAATAGCTGTTCAGCCAAACGGACAGAGCTTGAGAGGACCTGCAGAGGAGAATGGGAGAAACTCCCCAAAACAGGTGTGCCAAGCTTGTAGCGTCATACCCAATGCACTCTAGTTGCCATTTTGGACGAGGCCAGGGAGGAGGAAGAGTAACTCACTTGCTGTGCCTGTTGGAGTGCTCACATGCAGCTGTTCCATAGATCCAGTCTTGACAGACAACAGGAAAACACAGAACAGAAGATGTTAACATATACACAGGCAGAATGACATTGTAATAAATCAGATTCGTTATGGTTGCTCCATTACATTAGCTCTGGTAAGGGCCTCTGTATGTTCTCCATACACCATTACATTAGCTATGGTAAGGGCCTCTGTATGTTCTCCATACACCATTACATTAGCTTGTTGAATGTTCAGTATGCACCATAATATAGGACATGGCTACTGACATATTGTTTCCTAATGGTTGGATAAAATGTCCAGACAGACAGTACTTTACATGGACCTGTTTGCAAGGCACTATAATATGGAGATCAGGACATGCTTTAACCCTGGCTGTACACTGTACTGGGTTCAGTGTTTCAAACTGTATGTCTAAAGAAGTATTGAGTTAGAAAATGTATAATTGGTGGAAAACTGCAGTGGATACTAATATTATCCAAGGCTCATGATGTTGCCCAGGGTTAAGAACATAAATTGTAGATTAATAATATTCCATTGTATTGTATTACAACCTCTAAACTTATTCCACGAAGCCCTTCTCCAAAATGTGTTTAATCTGTTGTTAGAAATATTCATATATATTTCACACTACAAAAGTATGTGGACACACTTTCAAATGAGTGGATTCAGCTATTTCAGCCACACACGAGCACACTGCCATACAACCACCATAGACAAACATTGGCAGCAGAATGGCCCATAATGAAGAGCTCAGTGACTTTCAACGTGGCACTGTCATAGGATGCCACCTTTCCAACAAGTCATTACGTACATTTCTGCCCTGCTAGAGCTGCCCCGGTCAA
The DNA here is from genome assembly GCA_023634145.1 of Thymallus thymallus. NCBI lineage: Eukaryota > Metazoa > Chordata > Actinopteri > Salmoniformes > Salmonidae > Thymallus > Thymallus thymallus. Next base: position 10,480,283 of record CM042399.1, on the reverse strand, counting down.
CTGTATGTGCTGTTATTGTGAAGTGGAAACGTCTAGGAGCAACAACAGCTCAGCCGCGAAGTGATAGGCTTGTACTGGACCTCCCCCATTGAACACCTTTGGGATGAACTGGAACGCAGACTGCGAGCCAGGCCTAATCGCCCAATATCAGTGCCCGACCTAACTAATGCTCTTGTGGCTGAATGGAAGCAAGTCCCCACAGCAATGTTCCAACATCTAGTGGAAAGCCTTCCCAGAAGAGTGGAGGCTGTTATAGCAGCAAAGGGGGGCCCAACCACATATTAATCCCCATGATTTTGGAATGAGATGTTCGACGAGGAGGTGTCCACATACTTTTGGTCATGTAGTGTATATATATGTACTGTGTATATACAGTGGGGAGAACAAGTATTTGATACACTGCCGATTTTCTTACAAAGCATGTAGAGGTCTGTAATTTTTATCATAGGTACACTTCAACTGTGAGAGACGGAATCTAAAACAAAAATCCAGAAAATCACATTGTATGATTTTTAAATAATTAATTAGCATTTTATTGCATGACATAAGTATTTGATCACCTACCAACCAGTAAGAATTCCGGCTCTCACAGACCTGTTAGTTTTTCTTTAAGAAGCCCTCCTGTTCTCCACTCATTACCTGTATTAACTGCACCTGTTTGAACTCGTTACCTGTATAAAAGACACCTGTCCACACACTCAATCAAACAGACTCCAACCTCTCCACAATGGCCAAGACCAGAGAGCTGTGTAAGGACATCAGGGATAAAATTGTAGACCTGCACAAGGCTGGGAAGGGCTACAGGACAATAGACAAGCAGCTTGGTGAGAAGGCAACAACTGTTGGCGCAATTATTAGAAAATGGAAGAAGTTCAAGATGACGGTCAATCTCCCTCCGTCTGGGGCACCATGCAAGATCTCACCTCGTGGGGCATCAATGATCATGAGGAAGGTGAGGGATCAGCCCAGAACTACACGGCAGGACCTGGTCAATGACCTGAAGAGAGCTGGGACCACAGTCTCAAAGAAAACCATTAGTAACACACTACGCCGTCATGGATTAAAATCCTGCAGCGCATGCAAGGTCCCCCTGCTCAAGCCAGCGCATGTCCAGGCCCGTCTGAAGTTTGCCAATGACCATCTGGATGATCCAGAGGAGGAATGGGAGAAGGTCATGTGGTCTGATGAGACAAAAATAGAGCTTTTTGGTCTAAACTCCACTCGCCGTGTTTGGAGGAAGAAGAAGGATGAGTACAACCCCAAGAACACCATCCCAACCGTGAAGCATGGAGGTGGAAACATCATTCTTTGGGGATGCTTTTCTGCAAAGGGGACAGGACGACTGCACCGTATTGAGGGGAGGATGGATGGGGCCATGTATCGCGAGATCTTGGCCAACAACCTCCTTCCCTCAGTAAGAGCATTGAAGATGGGTCGTGGCTGGGTCTTCCAGCATGACAACGACCCGAAACACACAGCCAGGGCAACTAAGGAGTGGCTCCGTAAGAAGCATCTCAAGGTCCTGGAGTGGCCTAGCCAGTCTCCAGACCTGAACCCAATAGAAAATCTTTGGAGGGAGCTGAAAGTCCGTATTGCCCAGCGACAGCCCCGAAACCTGAAGGATCTGGATGGAGGAGTGGGCCAAAATCCCTGCTGCAGTGTGTGCAAACCTGGTCAAGAACTACAGGAAACGTATGATCTCTGTAATTGCAAACAAAGGTTTCTGTACCAAATTTTAAGTTCTGCTTTTCTGATGTATCAAATACTTATGTCATGCAATAAAATGCAAATTAATTACTTAAAAATCATACAATGTGATTTTCTGGATTTTTTTTAAAGATTCCGTCACTCACAGTTGAAGAGTACCTATGATAAAAATTACAGAGCACTACATGCACTACATGCTTTGTAAGTGGGAAAAGCTGCAAAATCGGCAGTGTATCAAATACTTGTTCTCCCCACTGTGTGTGTATATATATATATATATATATATATATATATATATATATATATATATATATATATATATATATATATATATATATATATATATATATATGTAGTGTATTTATCTGGATGTGGACCCCCTGCAGTACCTCCACCGACCCTACTTTGAGAACCCCGCAGACCCCACTTTGAGAACCCCTGATGTAAGGAACAGGGTAATATGGTGCCATTTGATGTGCCAAGGAGATACAGACCTGTTGATGTGTGAGGAGAATTTCCTGAGCTCTCTTGACAATGGACCTCATATCTTCCACAAATGTATCTTTCTCTGACTCAAGGACAAAATCCTCATCCACCTACACAAGACAAAAGTCATTACAGATACACCAATTGATACACTATAGAAAACACTTAATAAAACCAAACTCAATGGGCCCAAACACAGGCTGCATGGTGGACTGGGTGTTAGTCCAAATGAGAATGCTTGCCGCAAAAAAAAAACATAATCCCATCCAATATAGTATAATAACATATTAATATAATCCTATCTAATATATTGAAACAAATAGAAGTTTGCGGTGCACTAATCCCATACAATGTCCATGTATAACCGCGTGTTGGTCTAGTCACCATGTAATCTGCGATGTCTTCAGGTGCGTCTCCATCAGTGTCAAACTTAAAGGTGACCATCTTGTTGCTGTGGGTTTCAAGCTGACACTCCACCATGTTGTCCCCAGAGCCGGACACCTACGGAGCACAGGAAGACAAACCATGTTGGTCTGTTCAATGTCTTGGACATTAACCATTTCTAGGAATCGACAACTTCTTGGACTCGACAACTTCTTGGACAATTCACTGTAAACCTTTTAAATCCTGAGAAAAATGTATATTATTAGAGATACTATACCTGGATCATGCTCAGTTGAAATGCATGTGATCCTTTTTCTGCCCCCCGATAGGACAACCTCCTTTGAGACTTCACCCTCTCTAGTTTTCCATTCGCTAACAACATCTGTAGATCCCCATCCCCATTGGCTGGTACAGCACTGCGAGAGGTGTTAGACAAGCAAGAGTCATGTACCACACATGTGAACATTGATGGTCAAATAACTAGTACTCTTATGGTTAGTACTTCATGTACAGTAGTGAGCATAGCCTTTTCTAACATGGAGGAGGGCTTGACATTCAAAACAAAAAACAAACAATGACAACCGGTCCCTAGCCCTTCCCCTTGGCCCTAACCTAACTTCAAACTTCTAGATATTGACCTGATAGGGCCGTGGGCAAGAACAAGGACTGTAAATTGGGTCTGACATTGAGAGTAGTGATGTGACACATACCCTGAAGAGGAGTGTCTCACTGTGCCAGACTGGTTTGGACTCTCCTGTAGAGCCACATAAATACAGACAGACCAACGCACATAACAGATACATACCGACATACACAAAACAGCAAAAACCCACAAAGAAAAAAATACATACCAAACCATTAGTTGACTGATACAAATTAAATTGAACAACTGAAATAGGAAATTGAACAAAAATGAACCTATTTTAATGTAAGTTAAATGGGAAACACTGGATCTGGTTGTCGTAGTACTGGTTAGTTTAAATCAGAACAAATACCTTACAAACGTACTTAGCATAACTGAGTAAAACAAAAACAAAAATAACAAAAACAAAAATAATATGTTTTTATTGTGTTTCAAAAAGGGTGTGGCCCTTGGAATACTCTATACTGTATAAACCCTTCTATCTATAACCGGCTGGTTATTGGATGCAGATAGGGGTAGTAGTGTAGCAGGATGCAGTAGTGGTAGAGTGGCATGCACTTCTGTACCTGAGCAATGCCCAGCAGAGCAGGGTCACAGTCTTGGAGCGAGGTTGAGGTGGGGGGCAGCAGCGAGGGGGCGTTAGAGTCAAGGGGCTGGACAGAGGTGGAAACAGCCGGGGGAGAGGTTGGGCCCGAGGGGACATCAGCCAGGCCAGACAGGGTTAGTTGGCTCTCTGTTGGGGTGGCCTGGGTCTCTGGGCCAGGGGTAGCAGGATGGAGGGGTGGCAGGGAGGCAGGGTGGGGGTGAGATGACGTATGAGAGGGGCTGGGGGGCATCTGTGGAAGAGGGAGGGAAGAAGCCTGGGGAGGATTCAGAGGAGGCTGTTGCTCGGTGGTGCAGGCCGCCAATGCAGCCCCAGCGAGCTGGGTCTGTGTGTGGGCATGGGCCTGCGTTTGGGCCAGTGTCGGGGTGTGTGCCTGAGCTTGCATGGCCATCTGGGTGTGTGTGTGGGCGGTTAGCGGCTGTGTTAGCTGAGCCTGGTGTTGGAGGGATGGTGGCGGACCTCCTGCTCCTGCTACTACCTGACTGTAGAGGGGTAGGGCTCTAGTCTGAGTCCCGAGCTGGGGCACATTACTGGGGGATGCTATCTGTGCTGGGTTAACAGTGGGCTGCTGGGGCAACAGATGTGGGGGGATCTGAGGAAGCTGATAAGCCAGTTGACTTGGGTCGGGAATTGAACCTTGCTGATGCTGAGAGGGAAGCGACTGCAAAGTCTGCTGGATGGGGGCTGGGGCTGTCTGAGCCTGAAGCTGCTGTGGCTGTGGGAGTTGCTGTTGTACGACTTGTGGAACATGTTGCACCAGCTGTTGCTGTTGGTATTGCTCCATGGGAATGGGTTGAGGCAGCATAGATTGAGGCTGTGGCTGAGGTATGGGTTGGATTACTGGCTGCACCACAGCTGGGCATCCTGTAACTTGCTGCTGCTGTTGTGGCTGTGGGACAGACTGTACCTGTGGTTGTAGCTGTACCTGCTGGCCTTGGATATACACTTGTCCAGTCTGTTGTTGTATGTCTTGAGGCGAAGCAGAGACCGAGGTGGTAGGGTCTATGACTGTAGCTGCAGGGGCCGCCATGACAGCTCCAACACCAGCAGATCCAGGAGACAGCATCATCTGCTGGTACTGCAACATGGACTGCTGTTGCTCCAGCAGTACCTGTTGCTGTGTAACTTGTTGTGTGATGTCCTGATGTTGTTGTTGCAGGACTGGCTGCATGGCTTGCTGTTGGATGGGCTGAGGTGCAGTGACATACTGTGGTGCCAGTAGGACGGCTGCAGCATGGGGCCGGAGTTGAGGCTGCGCCAGCCCTGGGAGCTGAACACTGGGCTGCACTGTAGACTCGTGCTGGGGTTGGGCTTGGATCTGGCTGTGTATGGGGGTTATTGAGACGGGAGGTTGGGGTTGGACCAGAGCTGGACTCTGCCTCATAGGAGGCATCATCTGAGTCTCAATAACTGCTGGAATCTGAGTCTGATTCAAAGCTTGGGTTGAATGCAAAGGCTGGGGAGTCTGCTGGATAGCCTGTACTAGAGGAGCCTGGGACTGGATAGGGATCGGTGGAATTGGTGTCTGAATCGGGGCCACCACGTGAGGTGGAATCTGGACCTCGATCATCTGGGGCTGGGCTTTGAATACTGGGACTGGGAAATGGCCCTGGCTCTGAGGGTGAGCTTCATTCTGATCTTGAACCTGTGCCAAGACTTGGGCATGGGCTTGCACTACAGCCGGTGGAGCCTGGCTAGGAATCTGTGGCTGAATGGCTACAGGTATGACTCCCTGACCCTGGGCTTGGGCCTGGGCCTGGGCGGCCATCTGAGCTTGGATCTGCATGGCCTGTATAACCTCTGCTGCTGGTACGGTTGGGGCTACAAGGGGGATCTGAGGCTGAGGTTCAACGACGGAGCTCTGATGGCACTGCTGTTTTTGCTGGACAACATACGCTTGTTGTTGTTGCTCCAGTAATATAGCTTGTTGCTGCTGTTGTTGTTGTTGTTGTATCAGCACTACTTGCTGTTGTTCTGCCACTTGCTGCTGTGTTAGGCTAGTGTGACTAGGTGGAAACATAGCAGTGTTTTGCTGTTGTTGTTGTTGTTGCAACATACACACATCAATGTGTTGCTGTTGAATCAACGCTTGCAACTGCTCACATTGTTGCTGAATCAAAGCGGTCTCTTGTTTCTCGCTTTGTTGTAATTGAATATCGGCGGATTGCTGCTGCGGTTGCCCAGTCTCTTGCTGTTGTTGAATCTGTTGCTGCTGCTGTTGTAGCAAAGCCTGTTGGTGCAGTCTCTCTGCTTGTTGTTGTTGTAGCAACGCCTGCTGTTGCCGTTGTTGTTCAATCTGTTGTTGTAACAAAGCTTGCTGCTGTTGTAGCTCCAGCTGCTGTTGCAGTTGTGCCTGTTGCTGCTGTTGCTCCAATTTCTGTTGCTGTGAAATTGCTTGTTGCTGTTGAAGCTGTTGTAGCAGGGCTTGCTGTTGTTCAAACTGTTGCTGTAGCACAGCTTGCTGTTGCTGTGGGTCGATTGGATGACTGATGACTGCGTGTTGTTGTAGTTGGGTCGGTTGTTGCAGCACAGCTTGCTGTTGTTGTTGCAGTTGTTGCTGCTGTTGTTGTAGATCCATTTCCGGTTGTTGTTGGATCTGGCTCGCTTGGTGAGCCTCCAGTTGTTGTTGCTGTTGTAGGAGCGCTTGCTGCTGCTGTTGCTCAAACTGCTGTTGTTGCAACAGCGCTTGCTGTTGCTCTAGCTGTTGCTGTTGTAGTTGCGCCTGTTGTTGCTGTTGCTTTAAGGCTTGCTGTTGCTGCTGCTCTTGTTGCTGCTGCTGTAACATCGCTTGCTGCTGCTGTTGCTCGAATATCTGCTGTTGCAACAGCGCTTGCTGTTGCTCCAGTTGGTGCTGTTGTAGTCGTGCCTGTTGTTGCTTTTGCAGCAATGCTTGTTGCTGCTGTTGCTCAAGCTGCTGTTGTACGTACACTTGCTGTTGTTGTTCTAGTAACATCGCTTGTTGTTGTTGCTGATGTTCAACCTGGTGCTGTTGGTGTAGTAACAATGTTTGCTGCTGTTGCAGTTGTTGCTGCTGTTGTATGTCGTTTAGCGGTGGTTGCGCATAGGCTTGGGTTTGATCCACTTGCTGTTGCCGTTGGTCCATTTGTTGTTGTTGTAGTAAGGCCTGCTGCTGCTGCTGAACCAAAGCTTGCTGCACATACACTTGCTGCTGTAGCTCAGTAGTTTGCTGCTGTTGGATTGCTATAGTCTGCTGCTGCTGCTGCTGTTGTTCTATATGTTGCTGTATCAGTACCGCGTTCTGAGGAATTACATTGGCCTGTTGTTGTTGTTGTTGTTGTTGTTGTTGTTGTTGTTGAACAATGGTCTGCTGTTGTGTGATCATGACAGGCTGTGCTTGTTGGGTTAAAGGCTGGATGTCAGAGGCCTGCATGATGTTGGGAGTGACGTTGGCCTGGGTCTGTTGTGGGAGAGGGACCATGGCCTCCTTGCCACCAACCCCCACTAGTCCTGTTGGGTCCCCCACTGAAATGGGAGCTGGAAGAACGTTAAGCTGGACTTGGGGCGAGACTGGGGGTGCGTAGGACTGGGAAGGGGCCATTGGTGCGATCTGTGATCCATCTGAATAGTATGACTGAGATGGTGTGAAGACGATCACCATGGGGTGACAGGGACATGATCAGATGGTGAGAGGGCATGTAGGGAGAGAGTGAGGTAACGAGAGAAGGTAAGAGTAAGCATTGGATAAAGTGCAGGCATTACTTATGAAAGGATTGCACACATTCTTTAGAGAACATGAAAGCATCGTTATGGTCAATATTGTTATTGTTTTTATTATAGTTATTGCTAAAGAACTATCTGATAAAATAGTTATTGTGAAATGATTAAAAGCTATTCAGAATATATCAAGGTTCAAACTTGTTTTGTCCAGTAGAAAATATACGTTAGAGAGATGTTAAGAGAGTTGATCGGGATCGAGAGCCACTCACCTGAGAATACTGCTGTGGTACACCTGGTGAGACCTGCGTTGCCATAGCAACATGCTGACCGTAAGTTTGCTGACCACCAGGTGCCCCACCACTGCTTTGACCAATGGACATGACGGAAATCCCACCACTCTGACCAATAGGCACGTTCGGAACTCCTCCACTTTGACCAATCGGGAGCATTTCCTGGTGGTCCAAAATTGCCTAAAAATAGATAATAGACCACATAATTAAGCATGATTGTAGGGTTGAAGATAAGATATCAATCTCTTTGTAAACAGGATTTTCCAAAACAGGAACAATATGATGCATGTTCCAAATGGTACTCTTTTCTCTACATAGGGAATAGAGTGTACTTTGGGATGCCATATACTCACCGAGGCAACAGCAGGGAGGCTGGGTTGAGAGTGCAAGTATGACTCCCCTTGCTGAGGGTATGCCTGGCTCTGGCCACTGGCATAGGACTCACAGCTGGCTGAGCCAATGCTCTCATCTGCTGAAGTAAATACAAGGACAAGTGTAAAATATGAGTCTAGACAAACACTACTTAGGGGATAAGGAAAATAATATAATTATCATTATTTCATATTCTAGGACTTCTATCCTATTCTATACACATTATTCCGCAACCAAATAATGTATATCTTAATAATCCACTGATATCTACCCCAGTACGGTTAGTAAATAGGTAAACACAGTATAGTCTTACACCGTAAATACATCTCTACAAGCTTCTGATTGACGTAACATTGGTCTGCAGTTGTACCTGTGGGCAGGCTCAGAGGATTCCCACTGTGGATCTGCTGCTGTTGCCTCACATGCTGATCCACCTCTGGTAGCTCCTCAGCCTCCCCCTGCCCTCCTCCTCCCCCACCTCCCCCTGTCAGCCCAGCCACCCCAGGCCCCAGGGAAGAGGTGTGAGAGCAGGTGTAGGAGGAGGTAAGGGTAGAGTCCCGTCTCTCATCAAAGCCTTGCAGCTGTTGGAGCAGCTGCTGCTGGCGTCTATCGCGGGACTTCTTGATGAGCGTGACGCGGTCGCGGATGGATTTACCCACCACTTTAGCATCGCTCTCGTGGAAGAAACCTGACTTCACCTGGAGAGAGGAGGAGGGAGAAGGGGTGGTGGGTAGACAGAGAGAGGGGAGACAGAGAGAGAAAGGGACAGAGAGGGAGAGGGAGAGAGAGAGGGAGGGTAGGTGGAGAGACAGGGAGATAGGAGAGGCAGAGAGAAAAAGAGAGAGAGGGAAAGACGGAGAAAGAAAAAGTTGAAAGAGTGGCGAGGGAATGTAGGTTGGAGGTAGCGACTAGCAAGGAAACCTTGATTAATGAGCTGTGGACTTTGTAATGTATCAAAGCACACCTTTCCTATAGCAATCCCACCTTCCATGTAGTTCTCTCAACATAGAGGTCCTAGTGATTCCTGCTCCGTCCTCCGTCCTCTCCCTCATATCATTTTCAAACTAATGTGCTGAGCCGAGCCAACCTTTACTGCACTGTACTAGCCTGGGGCCATGCTAGAAAATATCAAAGCCTGCAGGATACAGTTTGGGTCTGTGTGAAAAAGATATCAGTGTCTCACCATTTCCCTTTCTCCACATCTCTCACCATCTCCCTCCCCCATACTTCTCTATCCCCCTCTCTCACCATCTCCCTCCCCCATCCTCTCTCTTAACATCTCCAGAGCCACCTCCTCAATGCTGTCGTTCTCCAAGACCCTTTCCCAGTCTCTTCCTCCTCCCAAACTTCCTCCCTTCTCCCTCTCCCTCCCCATCCTTCTCTCTCCCCCCCTCTCCCTCCCCCATCCTTCTCTCTCCCCCTCTCTCACCATCTCCCTCCCCATCCTTCTCTCTCACCATCTTCCTCCCCCATCCTCCTCTCTCACCATCTCCAGAGCCACCTCCTCTCCCCTGTCGTTCTCCAGGTCGTAGCTGAACTCGATGGCCTCGTTGTCTTTATGTTTTCCCTTCAGTTTCTTTGGCTCCTCCACCCAGATCCTGAGAGCCAGGAAGTCCTGACAGCCCGTGTCTTCCTCCGCCAGCTCCACACGCACCCCTGTGTCTTCCCCGAAGAACGCGTGGGTCAACAGGTCCCGGATGGACAGCCTGCAGGGAGAGAGAGAATTCCTACTTCTGGCTTTTATTGGATAGGACAGTGAAGAACAGGTGACAGGAAAGGTAGTGGGCTGAAGTTGAACCCATGCCCACTCTGGTATTTGTGCCGGGGTCAGCGGCACTAATCACTAGACATTTTTTCTTTCTACAAGTGCTCCACTGTTTAGCAAGGTTTGCAAAAGGCATTGCAATTAATTATTATGAGTGAGAGAGAGGGAAGGGTTGGGGGATCGAGAGGTCAAACCACTTGCCTCTGACTCTTGTCCTGGCGGATGCAGCACTCAATGATCTCTTTGATCTCTGGGTCGTTGACTTTATCGAAGCTGGCTGGTTTTATACCCTGTAGACAGAGAGGGAGAGAGGGGGCAGGTGAGGTGACTGAACGGACAATAATTTAGATGATGGACAGTAATATACTTTAGATGGGACTCCTGTTCTACTTAATGAAGAAACCCTGACTACAGTTAATGTACTGTCACATATACAGTACATTTAATAATTTACTGAATCTGAGGGAGGTTGGTGAGAAAATCAAGGGCACGTCGGGAAACGACAGACTTGGCCAAAAGGGACAAAGGGATTTTAATGAAGAACGTTAAGACAGAAAGGGAACCTATGCCCAAAGGGACGGCAGTCCCAGACTTACGCTGGTGACTTTGCGGTAGATCTGAGCAGCGTTCTGGCACTCTGAGTAGGGGTATTCTGAGGTGGCCATCTCTAACATGCACATCCCAAAGGCATAGACGTCCACAGACTCATCATAATGTTCCTCGTACATCTCTGGAGCCATGAACTCAGGAGTACCTGGAAGACAGGGCATATCGGTCAACTGAAAAGGTAAAGTCGCACACCTTAAATACCCCTGATGAAAATCTTTAGAGACCAGAATTGGTGAAATGAGCATCATAGTTATGCTTGTACAGTGATAGGTTGCTCAACCTGTACAACCTGTGTTTATTTAATAACATTTAGATCTCGAACCTCCTCTGTCAGTACTGGAGTACCCACATTTCTCACGAACAAGGCATCATCAAATGCCCAGGAGTATAAATTATTTTAGAAGAAGGTCACTCATGAATCTATAGGGTACACACTTACTGTAAATACAGACCACAGATTAGCTCTTAACATTCACTTCGAGTGGCATTTAGTGCAATAGAGTTTGACCTAAGAGCAAGAATAATTGCCGCAGAGACTGTACTCAGCTGATGATGCCTTCTTGGAGAGTTGGGTCAACTTATAAAATATTAACATTGTAGCAGAGTGACCACAGATTATAAAAGGCAGTCCCACAACATAGAGGTCCATTAACTCAAGGTCCATTAGCTCAAGCCTTTTTCACAAGAGCTCTGACATACCTAAAAAATACCATTCAAATACCATTCCCACAACATTACGTAAGAAAATAATTGATAAATGGCTCTGGAAACTGTTACCTATGACACTTTTGGCAAAGGAGGTCCTCATGAGAGTGGCCAATCCCAGGTCTCCTATCTTGACGGAGCCGGTAGGGCCAGTGATGAAGATGTTGTCACACTTGAGGTCCCTGTGGATGATGGGAGGGGTCCGGGTGTGGAGGAACTGGAGGCCCTTCAGGATTTGACGACACCAGCTCCTCAGGACCTTGGGCTTCATCACCTTGAAGCGCTTCAGGTACCTGCAGACAGGACAGTAGACGAGAGCATGGTTATAACTATACAGCATTATGACTTATGGTTTACATCGCACAACTATATGAAAGTTAAAAGTGCGACCCGATTTCTACAGAGAGAACATCAACATCCTTGTGAATGCACCCTGATCCACCAACCAATTTCCAGGAGCTGTCATCTCTTTGGTGTAACACTATTTGGAGCTGAGCAAGGGTGTGTGTCTGTGCGTGTGTGTCTTCTACCCACGTTTTGAGTGTTCCCGAGGTCATGAGTTCGGTGACCAGGACAATGCACTTCTTCCCTCGCAGCACCGACTCCCAGGAGTCATAGAAACGGACGATGTTAGGGTGCTGGAGGCCCTTCAGCATCTCTGCCTCCTCCTTAAAACGCTGCTGCTCCGCCTTGGTCAACTTACGGTCCTGTAGACACACAGAAATACACAGAAGGCAGGTTAGACGTCAGTTGTGAGATCTAGCTGCAAATATCGATACCTGCACACTGTTGAATGCTCAAGCAGTTAGTTTTATTGAGCAACCCAAAGGTCTTCATCAGTGAGAACATACCCGCAGCCTAAACAGTGTTCAGTGCTATTCTCCTACTGTTGTAAAAAAAAGACATGGTGGATTTAGAGTGCTTAGGTCTGTATTCAAGAGGCATAGGTTCATACTTTCACCATACACTAAACTTGAAACCTATGACAAAAGACTTTCAGGAGACAATGCATATACTAAACCTGAGACTTATTATGGGGAGCATGCTTTCAGGAAACAGTTCTTTGTCAACAACAGAGCCAATTCTGGAACACTATACCAATCAGGAAACAGTACTGTCAACAATAAAGCCAATATTAGAGCCTCACAGCCCAGTTGAAAAATGTAAGTCAAACCTGGATGGTGTTCAGAGAGAGATGGGAGGGGTTGAGTGGAGCTAAAGGGTGGGACTAAAAACAAACAAAAGATAACTATTGTAAAATACACTGTGTCTGTAAAATGTATATAGTATTGTTCCTTATATCAATCTATTTGCAATATTAAAGCTGATCCACCCCCTAAAAAATAAAAATACTGGAGCACTATATACCAATCAGGAAACAGTGCTGTCAACAACAGGGCCAATAGTGGAGCACTATACCAATCAGGAAACAGTGCTGTCAACAACAGGGCCAATAGTGGAGCACTATACCAATCAGGAACAATAATGTCAACAACAGGGCCAATAGTGGAGCACTATACCAATCAGGAAACAGTGCTGTCAACAACAGGGCCAATAGTGCAGCACTATACCAATCAGGAAACAGTGCTGTCAACAACAGGGCCAATAGTGGAGCACTATACCAATCAGGAAGCCCTCCTTACTACAAAGCAACCATGTTTCATGTAATTAAACACCTACCACCACTAGATGGCGCTAGCAGAATAGTTTCATCTGCATGAGTGGAGACAACACCCACCTCAGCCTATAAAACACTTCTGCGGCATCTGCCACGCTGCCATTGGACACAGTATGGTGGATGCTGCAGAAATCCCTGGCTCCGGCAGAGTATCTCACTGGGAAAAACACACGCACATGCACGCACACAGATGCACAAACAGAGATGTATGCGGACGCACACACACATGCGCGCACAGACAGCCACACATACGCGGACGCAATCACACACACATGCATGCAATTATGCACACAATTATGCGCACACACACACACACACACACACACACACACACAAACCAGGCTACTGACTGTAAGCAATAAAGGCAGAGGGCTGTGGTATATGGCAAATATACCACGGCTAAGGGCTGTTGCCTGGATACAGCCCTTAGCCGTGCTATATTGGCCATATACCACAAACCCAGAGGTTCCGTATTCCTATTATAAACTGGTTACCAACGAAATTAGAAGAATAAAAATAAATGTTTTTTCATACCCGTGGTATATTTTCAGCCAATCAGAATTCAGGGCTCAAACCACCCAGTTTATAATGGCAAATAAGTAAATAATATACCATTATGAACCGCTGAGTGTCTATACATTTATTGTTTAGTCATTTCCCAATTGTCATCGTTAAAATAACTAAGTAAGCATTGTTTTTTTAGTGGTCGTTTTGACCTCTGTTGACCTTGCCACTTGTGGTATCTTACGCATCATTCAACATAACGCTATAGTCCAAATATAGGACAACAACCAAAGGTCAGGCATGACCTAAGGCATTAAAACGACAGATGTGACAGTTGCAACAAGCGGTGACAAGGCAAGGCCATATGGCAAACCAAACAAAGAAACTACAAAACAAAGATGGGCAAGAAAACAACTATCATCTCCTCACTAGCACCTTCCAAGTCCATGAAAACAAACAAACATATTTAAATGTGCAAGAAAACAACCTATTATCCAGCTGTTAAATGGTCAGTCGGATTCCTGCCATAGAAATGACACACACAGAACACACAGAACACACAGAACACACATCAAAAATAGCATTCATAAAATGTTGCTTCCATTTAGCTCTTCTATTTACCTATAGGCTCTGTGTTCATGAATTACTGTCTACGGGGGGAGGGGCTACTACTGCAGACATTTCATTCTAAATAATCTGATTTACTTCTGATTTCCATGTAACACAGTTTCCCTAATTAAATCCCTCATCTCGTCTCTCCCTCTGGCGGCTCTTTCTCTTGCCTTTCCCTCCCTTTCACTTGGTCTCAGCATTGTGTATTCTAAGATCCATCTCTTCCAACTCAATGTCCTTTTCTGGAAGTGAAGGCCACCTCGCTCTTCTTCGCCCCCTCCTCCTCCTCCTCATCTCCTCCTCCCTCTTGGCACTGTCATCCCTCTCTTCCTCTCCTGTATTCCCCGGCTTGAACTGAGCATCAACAGCAAGACTGCTGCTTTATTGTCAGAGCTAAAAATAATATCCTGGACTGGGAAATGCCCCTTTGCCTCGAATCCCTGCTGTTTCACTTGTCTGAATGGCTTGATGTGTCTGTCTAGCTCTCAGCGGCTGTCTGTACACGGTCTGTCTGTGTCCCTGCATTGAACTGTGCAACAAAAATTTCTCTACATCTGTGTAGCCAAGCCCAGTGCCTGATTTTGTGCGTTGGTTTCTGTTGGTCACAGACTAGTCTCACAGTAATCTGTCAGTGTGTCACTGTGTATAATAAGAGCATCAGTCCGTGTCACCGCTTGTCGTCTGCGTGTCTCTTGTCTGGCCGTCTGTCTGGCCGTCTAACTCCATATTTTCTGTGCATCCTGCAGCTCTCTCAGCTCTCCTCTGTATCTATTGTGTGGCTGCCAGTGTCAGGTCAGACGATCTGGCGTAAGCAAAGGTCACTGGGGTCAATTATCATCATAAATCAGATCAGTCATGTCATGGTGGCAAAAGTAAAACATACACACACGCACACACATACACACACAAAGAAGAAACACACACAGGCACACACAAAAACATCTGCTCTCTACAATATGAAAGGCGGAAGAATAGATGCTTAGGGGCTGCATAAATAAGACATTCATTACGAAGACTGTTTAACATACCAGCATACAATACAATCACTGCTGTCTCATTGATAGATGTGTATTCTCAGAACCCAGAATCACATTTCACAGTACGTGGGCTAGATGAGACTAGATGAGACAAAAATATTGACACACTTTCTTTCTCCAGCAAAGCAAACAAACTGGGAGTATAGAATGTGATAACGTACGTGAAGGACAAACACGCGGTTGAGACATTGCCCTGTGTAGGGTGCCGTCTTGCGGATGAGATGCTAAATACGTGTCCTGACTCTCTGTGGTCACTAAAGATCCCATGGCACTTATCGCAAGAGTATAGGTGTTAACGCCGGCGTCCTGGATAAATTCCCAATCTGGCCCTCAAACCATCATGGCCACCTAATCATCCTCGGCTTCCAATTGGCTCGTTCATTGAACGAGCCATTTTGGAACGCATCCCCGTGTAATAATCTATAATACTCCTACTGCTTCTACATAACATAAATAAACACATTACCTGCAGTGAGTGGGATCATCAAAATTATATTTCTTTAACATTTATTTTATCAGGCAGTTATGCTGAGACCAAGGTCTCTTTCACAAGATGAGCCCTGAATTACATAAATTACAGAAAATACTCACATCAAAATATAAATACAACATGAAAGCAGAAATAAAGATATACAAGTCCAGTACTTGTGCAGTTGGTGTTGATGCTGATCAATGACTTCAACCCATTGGCTCCCTATTCCCTTTTAGTGAACTACTTTTGACCAGAGCGCCATTGACCCTGGTCAGAAGTAGTGCACTATATAGGCAACAGGGAGGTAGACTGTGAATGTAGTTGCACCACTTAGCTGGTTGTTGTAACACAGCTATTTTGAGCTCCTAAAACCAAACTGTAGCTGTCAAGAGGAAAACAAGAGATAAGTACATTACACAACCTTGTACTAATAATGTACTTATAATGTTCTGTTATTCTCAGTGTGACAATGTGTTTGGTCATGTGTATTGTAGCATTGAGTCCCTGAGTTTGCAGTGAACAATACGATTAGTCAATGTCTTTAATGTCTGACATGACTATTGTTGACCATTGAATCCAATAAAAAGTATTCGGTAATGTGTTAAGTAAGGTGTTTGATAATGTGTTTGTGTAAGGTAATGTGTATGGGTAATGTGCTGTTTGGCGATGTGTTGTTTTCGTAATATACTGGTAATGTGACAAGCCTGTAACTTTGTATGTAAACAATGTAAGATGTTCCGTTTGATAATGTATTTTGGTAATGTAATGCGTATTGGTAAAGTGTTTGGTAATCTGTTTTTCTGGTGTCTCCTTTGACAAGCCTGTAACACTAAGACAGCCTGTTTGATAATGTGTTTTGGTAATGTGTTGTGGCACTGCCTCTCCAGTCCCAGTTCCTGGCCCGTAACTCACAGGCCACAGTCACAAGCCAAAGGCTTGTAAACAGATTAAGGCGTGACCCATGTTGACCCCAACCAAACCGTGAGACTGTTTTTGCCCAGACACCTGTTACGCAGAAGATCAGCCAACAAGGATCCGAGTCACACAGTCGGTCAGTGCTTGACTTGGACTGAAATAGGTTCCGGTACTCATTTTGGGTGCCGGTACTGTTCATATTTATGTGCAGGAGCTCCACAATACCTTTGAGCTAATATTCTATATATATATTCTATATATATATTCTAACAGGAGCTCAAGCAGTAGAACATTTGATGTGCCGGTGTCAGTCCAGGTGAGCTCCTGCCCAAGTCAAGCACAGCAGTCAGACATTGAAACAAAATCAGCAACATGACATACAGCCGGTAAAACATTTAGCTAACATAAAACCTTGCCTAATGGTGAAGGGGAAACAACTGGGCTCTGTTTACTGTGAGGGGCCACATTCACCTGTGTTGCCTCCCCCTTTTACAATCCCTGCTTGACTGATAAAAAAAATGTGTTTTACATATACCTAGTATATGTAGATTCTACTATAAACTAACACCTCAGGTCTATGCAGGAGATTATGACCTACTTTTTATTTAGTTGTCTTTTTTTTTGAGAGGTGGGCACAAAAACAGAGTTACAGGAGGAGGAGTACAGGAGCGCAATCTATGACTTTGTGTTGTGGTGGTGTGAGCAGAACCACCTTCAGCTCAACATCAGCAAAACAAAGGAGATGGTGGTGGACTTCAGGAGAACCAAGGCCCAACTGACTGTAGTCCCTATACAGGGGATGGATGTGGAAATGGTTGGGTCATACAAGTGCCTGGCAGTCCATATGGACAACAGGCTGGAATGGGCTGGTAACACCGGGGCTCTGTACAAAAAGGGCCAGGCCGACTCTACTTTCTGAGGAGGCTCAGGTCCTTCAACGTGTGCAGTAAACTACTGCATACTTTATACCAGTCTGTGGTGGCCAGTGCCATCTTTGGTGTGCTTCTCGGGTTAATAAGCTGATCAGGAAGGCTAGCTCTGTTCTGGGGATTAGCCTTGACACTCTAGAGGAGGTGGCAGAGAGACGGATCCTGGCCAAACTGCTGGCCTTCATGGACAACATCACCCACCCTCTGCATGCCATGGTTATGACGCAATAGGAGCACCTTCAGTCACAGACTGATCCCACCACGGTGTGCCAGAGAGCGCTACAGGAGGTCCTTCCTGCCGGCGGCTATTAAGACTATTTAATGCCTCACCGGGGTGCCGTGCCGTCGGCAACATAGACCTGGAACTGTTGGGGTGTTAGGACCTAGTTTAACAAATATACATCCATCCGTGAGTAACTCTGGTCTGTAATCACTCATTCACTCAGGACTTTTTTATTCAGTTAGGTCTGTATATACATATTCATGTACAGTTATCATATCACGTGCAATATTGTAAGTAATTCTTGGACTTAACTTACGCAGTCATTCACCCAGGAATGCATATTAGTATCCTGTCAGTTGTATATTTTTTCATTGCTTTTAGTGTATCGAATGTGCAATACGTGCATTTATCTGTAATTAAACAGTGCACTAAGGACTGTATTTTAAGGGAATTACTATTATTACCCTAAATTATATCATGGTACATTTAGCTATTTAAGTATCTCTTCCAGTCATTTACCTGTAGAGTTAATTTAACCATGCAAAATATTCACTTACCTGTTCATTTAACCAGTCTGTATATTAAGTAAACTATTATTACCCTCACTTATATCATACGCACTTTTAGCTATTTAAGTATTTCTCTGCCATCGACCTGTATAGTATAGTTCTGTATAGTATAGTTAACCATGAACCATCCACCAATGTATAGTGTACATATTCAGCCATCCACCCGTACTATGCAATGTCTTTTTATAGCTTTTTTGCACTCCAGACTTCTTGTATTTTGATACTTTTTCATACTGCCGCTCTATGTATCATGTATCTGTCTTTTGTGTATTTTCGTTCTGGCATTTTGCACCTGCCCTGTGTTTATTTCGTAGCTGCTTGACAAAGAAATTTCCCCTTGGGGATCAATAAAGTATCTATCTATCTATCTATCTATCTATCTATCTATCTATCTATCTATCTATCTATCTATCTATCTATCTATCTATCTATCTATCTATCTATCTATCTATCTATCTATCTATCTATCGGCACAAAAACAGAGTTACAGGCACAAAATAATCTGTAAACAATTGTTGGAAAAATTACTTGTGTCATGCACAAAGTAGATGTCCTAACCGACTTACCAAAACTATAGTTTGTTAACATGAAATCTGTGGAGTGGTTGAAAAATGTAAGTGTATGTAAACTTCCGAATTTCAACTGTATATACACGCACACGCACATTTCTACAGTGGGGTGATATACATTTTCTAGGCCAAACCGTTCGGATGCTACAGACGTTTTCAAGAGAAGACAGATCTTCGGGATGGTCTGTAGCTTGGCCACCTTAGATGGGGTTGAGGTCAGGGATCTTTGCAGGCCAGTCAAGTTCTTCTACACCGATCTCGACAAACCATTTCTGTATGGACCTCACTTTGTGAACGGAGGCATTGTCATGCTGAAACAGGAAAGGGCCTACCTCAAACTGTTACCACAAAGTTGGAAGCACAGAATCGTCTAGAATGTCATTGTATGCTGTAGTGTTAAGATTTCCCTTCACTGGAACTAAGGGGCCTAGACCGAACCATGAAAAACAGCCCCAGACAATTATCCCTCCTTCACCAAACTTTACAGTTGGCACTATGCGTTCTCCTGGCATCCGCCAAACTCAGATTTGGACTGCCAGATGGTGAAGCGTGATGCAGCAGCTTGGCCATGGAAACCCATTTCATGAAGCTCCAGACGAACAGTTCTTACTTTATATTGATGCACGGGTGACTTAAGCATTAATGACTAGGAGAGATAATTCCCGTCTGATAGAGTTCAGGGAGCCTCTTGTCATTAATCCTTAATTAACGTCTAAATCACACTCTGGGATTTCACTTCCAATTAACGCACGAGGGCCTTTTGGTGACCAGGAGATATTACGAGAGGACGTTGAATGCATATCAAGGAGATGGTAAATCTATACGCTAATGGTGATTTGCAAAGGGTGTTAGGCCAAATATAGTTATTTCGAAAATTCTTAATCGTAATGATCCTTATGTGCTGTAACTTCTATGTCCTGTATTTTTGCCCTCAGAACATCCTCAATTCGTCGGGGCATGGACTCTGCAAGATGCTCGAAAGCGTTCCACAGGGATGCTGGCCCATCTTGACGCCAATGCTTCGCACAGTTGTGTCAAGTTGGCTGGATGTCCTTTGGGTGGTGAACTATTCTTGATACACACGGGAAGCTGATGAGCGTGAAAAACCCAGCAGCTCTTGACACAAACCGATGCGCCTGGCACCTACTACCATACCCTGTTCAAAGGCACTTCAATCTTTTGTCTTGCCCATTCACCCTCTGAGTGGCACACATACACAGTTCATGTCTCAAGGCTTAAAAATCCTTCTTTAACCTGTCTCCTCTCCCTTCAATAAGGGATCTTAGCTTTCAACTGAACTCACCTGGTCAGCCTATGTCATGGAAAGAGCATGTGGGTCTATGGCTGTCCAAGGAATGCTGCTTTACGGAGAAGATTGTCAATTATGATGATAATTTATGCCACCTAAGATCTATGTTGGTGACGTTTACATTGAACAGAAACAACCACAGATCACAGCTGTAGACTCCTCCTTCGAAAGAGCTGCTCTCAGCATAATCACTGCCAGAAAGAAGATACTAAGTGCAGGTGTGATTGCAAGAAAAACGACTCCATTTATTATTTATACTGTCCGCAGTAACCTGAGAGTTAGCGAGGTAACGTCGATCAACTCTGAGTTCAACTCGGGATAACCGGTGGCTCACCTTTTAGCAGGTACATTTCTGATGGCAACAAATCCTTCAGAACTAACTTACTCCGGGTCAGGCTAACTCACGGCTAACTCCACTTGAAATGACTGAGCCAAGAGTTTGCGGACCAATTAAATCAGATTCCATCTCTTTCATTTGAGGAAGACAAATGATTCAATATTTTATTCATCAAATGTTTTCTTTGTGTTTTAATGTTATGCATTTTAAAATGCCGCGCACAGTCACACTTTTGTTTGACTTAATACATTATTTTATCAATGGGAGTGGAGAAAAAAAGGTGCTTGTTCATTGATAAACACACCAAAGACCTCATTAACGATAAGTAATAAGATAAAGACGGCACTTCTAAAAGCCTATTTCACACCAAAGACGGCTGAATTTGCAAGATAAAATGTGGCACTGACTCGATCAGCATTGTCTCAATGAAGAGTTTGGCGTTCGACTAGCCATGTGTGACATGCACGGGCAGTTACAAGTCTGCTAGAGTTAGTGTTAGGTGGACGAGCAATATCCACTGGTGTAGCGATATTATTTAGGATAATATTACAATCGATACTTTGACTCTAAGCATCGATTTGTAATTTATATATATACACATTTTTGCACACCCACACATGTTAAAACGCACGCTCTTTGTAGCGTTAGCTAGCTGTACCTGAGCCAAAATGCCTGTATTTTTAATCCTTTAGCTTGTTCTCCATCTTCTTTTGAGTCAACATGTTTTCTGCACTTTTATTAATTAATTTAAATAAAAAAAAAGATTTTTTCATGCTCTCTTGTCTCTCTGAAGCAGACATATAGCGAGAAATATGTTTGGAAATTAAAATTGCTATAAAATCACAGTATCGAATCGCAATACAGATAATCTTGACAATTGCAAAATCATGATAATATCGAATCGTGAGGTCCCTGGCAATTCCCAGCCCTACCAACCACACATAATAGCAATCAATGAGTTGTATAACATCATGCTTTGCTGTGAACTCACAGTTCAATGAAAGGGGCCAAAGGACCATTGGGTCATGGTAGACCACATGTGGCCCCCGGGCCACAGTTTGACTATCACTAGCCTAGTTTAACACGTCTGGTCCATCTGGTCAGATCGATTCTAATCTGGACTAATAAATAATTGCAGGCTGGTCTAATCAATTCAATTTGTACTATTTTAGTCATGAATCAATAGTATGGCTTGTACTTTTGCTGGTTAATTTCCTAAAAACATACATCTGAACTCTGGTGTGTAAAAGTTGGACGATTTCCCATCAGGCTTCAGACTAAGATGTAAAGTTGAAGACAAAGCGCCAGCCACTGCCTCACAATTGGCCTCTTCTTCTTGCAATACTGAACCACGATCAACCTATTCTACTACTGCTCCACTAACAGAATTGCTAACTATTCAGCAATTCATGTTTTTTGTCAAAGATTAACAAAATTATCCCAGAAATTAGGTAGACTGTATGTCTCTTTAGTATAAACTACCAGTCGACCCCATGAATGGTAGTGCTATGGGATTATCATGACGATGACCTTTGACTCCTACAGCATACTCCAGTATAACCCCAATAGAGGGTCTGAGCTGAGGGAAAACACATGACAGCACATGTAACTAACCAGGTCTCTAGACCTTGTTTCTCCCCACTGGACTACAAGGGCCCTTTTAGATCAGTCTTTCCTCAACTTTTCTGTGCTACAAGGTTATCATTGTGTGGTTGTTTGACCTTTGGCTTTAATCCAATAATAGAGGGTCTCCTCTTCCCTTCACAGAGTCTGAGCTGAATAAACACACACACACACCTGTATTCATTTGTAACTAACCAAGTTTAAAGCACCCAGAGCCAAATCTCGCTTCGCTTAGGCTGCAACTGGAGCCTGAGCCTCGGATGGTTGTTTGACCCCTCCTCTGGAAGGAAACAAACAATTGTTTTTGAGGCGCTTTTGAGATCTTGGCATTAACCCTGTGTGAGTATGTCTGTGTGCATGTGTGCGTGTGTCTGTGTGTGTGTGTGAGAATTAGTCCCTCTGTGTGTGGACAGGACATAAATACTAAGGAGAATCCCCAGGGGTCCAGGCTGCCTGCTGTTTCTAAGAGACTTTAAATCACTCCCACATCCCTAACAACTGTCTCATAGCAACCTTTTACTGTGGTAAAGCGTCCCTAAGCAACCTTTTACTTCAGTAAAGCGGATCTAAATGCGGTTCCATCCACTGACTAGTGGGAACCGGTCATTCCTGGATGGGTTAGTTCTGCTACACTAGACTATGTAGGCTAGACTAGCTCCATCCAGCCGTCCCTCCCCTGGCTGGCTGGCTCATTCCAAAACACGCACGCCCATGCGCACACACAGATACCAACCAACTGCACAAAGGCACTCTCTGACACAAATACATTCCCGAACACACACAGGGTGGATTTGGGCTGGGCTGGATTGGGTTAGGCCGGTCTGTGCTCAGTGGGCTGACAGGAGAGGAGAGGAGAGGAGAGGGCTGGGGTGGGTTTGTGTGGGTTCCTGCCCCAGACCAGTTAGTTGTGCTGTCTGTGCAGGGTTTTTGTTCCTGCCTGACAGGCACCCACTGTAATTAACTCCCTGGATCACTCTGTATACTCACTCTCACAGACAACGAGAGAGAGGGACGGGGGAGAGAGAGTGGCACAAACACACACACACACACCGATGAATGTTCTTAGCTAATGAATGTGGTAAGTTAGAGCTGAAAGCTGAAATGTTAGCCTGGGGGATATATAGCGTTGCCCTTTTAGCAGGGAATTTGTGAGGTGAAGGGGGAGGAAAGAAGAGCCTGTGAGACGCTGTGACTGAGACGGTGTTCGCACCGTGAACTTCCCTCACCCATTAGTTCTTTCAAGCTGCATTAGTAGAGCTAAGTCCTGTTTCTGGGATGATTCTCTGTGTGGGTGTGAGGACAGGTACTCACTTAGAGTGTTACACGTACAACATGCATAATGTGTGTGTGTTTGCTGCTGTGTACACATGTTATTGTGTCAACTACCTCACCATCATCAACACCTTTCCTTTACGCAACATAGTTAACAGGAAGGAAATGCAGGCCCTGAGATATAGTGACTGTATGTATCTGTGCCAGTGGATCCATCTGTGTGTGTGTGTGTGTGTGTGTGTGTGTGTGTGTGTGTGTGTGTGTGTGTGTGTGTGTGTGTGTGTGTGTGACCAGACAAGGATGTGTGTTAGGTTAGTATTAGCCACACGGCCACTCTCTGGGAGTGATGCCATGTTAATCCTCTTTTTGGCTCATCAGTCTCTAACGCCGTCATTCTACCTCTGATTATCCTTCCATCCCCCTCTCCATCCCTCCCTCCCATGCTCTCCTTCCAACCCCTCTCCCTCCCATGCCCTTCTTCCATCCCGCTCTCCATCTCTCCCTCCCATGCCCTCCTTCCATCCCCCTCCCCATCTCTCACTCCCATACCCTCCTTTCAACCCCTCTCCCTCCCTCCCTCCCTCTCTCAACAGTTTTCATAAGTTGGAATAGGCCTAGAGTGAGATAAAAAAAAGAAGAAAACACTGCTTTCATTACTTGAGATGAGGGGCAAAGCAGAATACATACAATACTCGTGCAGGTTTCCTTCTCTGGTGGTACAATAACATGTTACTACCACCATAGTACACTAAATGGCCAAAAGTACAGTTGAAGTCGGAAGTTTACATACACTTAGGTTGAAGTCATTAAAACTCATTTTTCAACGACTCCACAGATTTCATGTTAACAAACTATAGTTTTGGTAAGTCGGTTAGGACATCTACTTTGTGCATGACACAAGTAATTCTTCCAACAATTATTTCACTATATCACAATTCCAGTGGGTCAGAAGTTTACATATACAAAGTTGACTGTGCCTTTAAACAGCTTGAAAAATAGCAGAAAATGATGTCATGGCTTTAGAAGCTTCTGATAGGATAATTGACATCCTTTGAGTCAATTGGAGGTGTACCTGTGGATGTATTTCAAAACCTACCTTCAAACTCAGTGCCTCTTTGCTCGACATCAAGGAAAAATCAAAAGAAATCAGCCAAGACCTCAGAAAAACAATTGTAGACCTCCACAAGTCTGGTTCATCCTTGGGAGCAATTTCCAAAAGCATGAAGGTACCATGTTCATCTGTACAAACAATAGTACACAAGTATAAACGCCATGGGACCACACAGCCGTCATACCGCTCAGGAAGGAGACGCGTTCTGTCTCCTAGACATGAACGTACTTTGGTGCGAAAAGTGCAAATCAATACCAGAACAACAGCAAAGGACCTTGTGAAGATGCTGGAGGAAACAGGTACAAAGGTATCTATATCCACAGTAAAACAAGTCCTATATCCGCTCAGCCAGGAAGAAGCCACAGCTCCAAAACCGCCATAAAAAAGCCAGACTACGGTTTGCAACTGCACATGGGGACAATGATCGTACTTTTTGGAGAAATGTCCTCTGGTCTGATGAAACAAAAATAGAACTGTTTGGCCATAATGACCATCGTTATATTTGGAGGAAAAAGGGGGAGGCTTGCAAGCCGAAGAACACCATCCCAACCGTGAAGCACGGGGGTGGCAGCATCAAGTTGTGGGGGTGCTTTGCTGCAGGAGGGACTGGTGCACTTCACAAAATAGATGGCATCATGAGGAAGGAGAATTATATGGATATATTGAAGCAACATCTCAAGACATAAGACAGGAAGTTAAAGCTTGGTTGCAAATTGGTCTTCCGAATGGACAATGACCCCAAGCATACTTCCAAAGTTGTGGCAAAATGGCTTAAGGACAACAAAGTGTGGAGTGGCCATCATTCACTCTACTATTATTCTGACATTTCACATTCTTAAAATAAAAGTGGTGATCCTAATTGACCTAAGACAGGGAATTATTACTAGGATTAAATGTCCGGAATTGTGAAAAACTGAGTTTAAATGTATTTGGCTAAGGTGTATGTAAACTTCCGACTTCAACTGTATGTGTGTATATGTATATGTTAAAATACTCTAACGTCTTTTTATTTAACTAGGCAAGACAGTTAAGAGCAAATTCTTATTTAAAATGACGGCCTACCAGTGAGGTAACTGCCTTGTTCAGGGGCAGAACGACAGATTTAAGACCTCGTCAGCTCGGGGATTCGATCCAGCAACCTTTTGGTTACTGGCCCAATGCCTTAACCACAAGGCTACCTGCTGATTGTCACATTGCAAACTTTTACTGCAGTAAAGCGGACCTCAATACAACACTAGCAATGCTTCCTTTGTATATGGAAACAGACTACTTTAACTGCCACAGTAAGTCTCTGGTCGAGGATTTCTGGCTGACCTAAATCCTTTGGTATGGCTGGCTTCTGCTGGCTGCCTTTGATGATGGGACTAGTTGAGGTGGTAAGTGATCTAAACAAGAGCGGTCGGCTAGAGGGACTGATTTACGATAAGAGCAGTAGGGACAGAGCTGAAAAGGGATATTGTGGTGGAGGTGGTTTGTCCTACAAGCAGCAATGCAGAGCCCGTGGTCTAATGTTCTAACGTAGGTGGAGGGCCGTAGCAAGCTATCGGCTTTAGTTTTTGAGATCTATGTCGAGGGAGGAGCTGGTTTTTACAAATTGTACATACGTTTATCTTCTGAACACATTTCCGTTTGTTGGCAATGTCAATTCTTGAAACAAAAATAACGATTGCACTATTGCTATTCACCAAGCATGAGCTGATTCACTCATCTGTGAGGAGAACTATCCTACTGCAGTTTGAACTAGCCCTGCCGTCACTATTTAGATATTGGGACCACATGCATTTGCCTGTTCTAGGTGGATTTTGTCTTACACTTAAACGGTCAGCTACATTGGTGACCAGGGTGGCATCCTTTCGATACACCTATGGGGCCTGGGCACACAAATGCTCCTAGAGAGAAGAGCATGTGTTGATGACAGTTCTACAGTCTCCATCAGAGGCCCTGGCTTTTGGCGTAGATGGTAAAGCTATTATTTCTGGACTGCAACACTAAGACACTTCACGGCACCGGATATACAGTACATTGATTGGTTGGTTACACTATATTTACGTACTTAAAATATCGCCTGAGACACATTTGCTATTAGTCTCTGTACTCAAGTAATGGTGAAACATTATTTGTGATGGTGTCATATGTTCAAATGAAATAAAATGTGTCACATGCTTCGTGAACAACAGGTGTAGACTAACAGTGAAATGCTTACTTACAGGTCCTTTTTCAACAATGCAGACTTAAGATAGAAATGTTTTAATACAAAATTTAAAGAGGAATAAATACACAGTGAAAAATAACATGGCTATATACATGGCGTTCCAGTACCGAGTCGATGTGTAGAGGTACGAGGTAATTGGGGTAGCTATGTACATATAGGTAGGGTTAAAGTGACCAGACAACATGATAGATAATAGACAGTAGTAGCAGCTGGAAGCCATTTGATTAGCTATTTAGCAGTCTTGTTTAGCAGTCTTCTGGCTTGGGGGTAGAAGCTGTTCAGGTTCCTGTTGGTTGCAGACTTGGTGCACTGGTACCGCTTGCTGTCTGGTAGCAGAGAGAACAGTCTATGGCTTGTGTTGTCTGACAATTTTTAAGGCCAGTCTGAAATAGAGGTCATGTGCACAGGGGCATTGTCATGCTGAAACAGGAAAGGGCCTTCCCCAAACTGTTGCCACAAAGATGGAAGCACAGAACTGTCTAGAATGTCATTGTATGATGTAGCATTAAGATGTCCCTTCATGGTTCGGGATAGGCCCCTTAGTTCCAGTGAAGGACAGTCCCAGACCATTATTCCTCCTCCACCAAACTTTACAGTTGGCTCTATGCATTTGGGCATGTAGCGTTCTCTTTGCATCCGCAACACCTAGATTCGTCCGTCGGACTGCCAGATGGTGAAGCATGATTCATCACTCCAGAGAACGCGTTTCCACTGCTCCAGAGTCCAATGGCGGCAAGCTTTACACCACTCCAGCCAACGCTTGGCATTGCGCATGGTGATCTTAGGCTTGTGTGCGGCTGCGAACAGTTCTTGTGCTAACGTTGCTTCCAGAGGTGGTTTGGAACTCGCTAGTGAGTGCTGCAACAGAGGACAGACAATTTTTACACGCTACGCGCTTCAGCACTTGGCGGTTCCGTTCTGTGAGCTTGTGTGACCAACCACTTCACGGCTGAGCCGTTGTTGCTCCTAAACCTTTCCACTTCAAAATAACAGCACTTACAGTTGACCGGGGCAGCTCAAGCTGGGCAGAAATTTGCCGAACTGACTTGTTGGAAAGGTGGCATCCTATGATGGTGCCACGTTGAAAGTCGCTGAGTTCTTCAGTACGGGCCATTCTACTTCCAATGTTTGTCTATGGAGATTGCATGGCTGTGTGCTCGATTTTATACACCTGTCAGCAAGGGGGTGTGGCTGAAATAGCCAACATACTGTACTTTTGTCCATGTCATGTATATATGTCTAGGCTATGCCATATGTATTAGCTAATATGCATATGCAGCTGTCGTTTTTTAAACCTCCATTCTAGCATACATGACACACACAAAAATCGTTCTAACTACATGCTTTTATTTGTGTTTCTATGCAAAGAATATAATCAAATGTTTCTTTAAGCCTGCAGCTAGTTACATGAAATGAGACAATCAGGCCAAAACATGATTCAAAACTGCAGGGGCGCAACTTTATGATTCAAAACTGCAGGGGCACAAATTTGGTTTTAGAAGTAGGGGGACATAATATTATAATTTTTATATCCAGTCGGATAAACACTCCAAAACAGCCTACCGACCACTTGGAGGGCGTCCGCATGGTCCTAAAGCACACACCGGCCTCATTTTGTATCACATTCCAATTATAAAACTGGGCCCCCGTCGCCTCCGCCACCCAGGAAAAGTTGCACCCCTGGAAAATTAAATTCACTGAGACATAGCTAATGAAACACTAGTTCCTGAGCAGGCACAATGACATTTACAGTATTAGCTGGCTAGGCAACTAACATTTGCTAGCTTTCAATAAATTGGCTAAATGGTTAATGGAGTTCATATGATCAAGACCATTTGCATTGCATGCTGCATAATTCAAGTGCACTCAAACAGATATTTCTCTTATTTCAGTCTTTGGGAGCTATGTTAACACAGAAAAGAGCAGATCAGAGGCTGTGTTTACATCTTAGAAGCAGGCCATTGGCTGCCTTTATCACGAGGGGTATGTATGGGAGATCTAAGTTCAGCAGTTCGCAAATTTGCTTGAGCCAGACAGTGTTGAAATATACTTTTTCTGAGAAAATGTGCAAGAATTGAAGGTGCCAACATATTTTACAGCAATCATAAGAATATTTCATTGTCATATAAAAAAAATAAAAAATATCAGCTCCTCGCTCGACATCAATTTGAATGTTTTCGGCGTCGGCCCACCACCTTATGGTAACACACCCAGCTTTACCTAGCACAGATAATATATATATATATATATATATATATATATATATATATATATATATATATATATATATATTTCGCCCATGAGACAGGAGATCGCACTAGTGCCTACCCTTCCTACTGTCTCCCTGCTAATCTATCTTCTCTTCCACTTCAAAAATGTCTGAATTAAGCATAAAAATATGATTTTAAAAAGCGATGGTCCGGAACAGGGGGACAGAGCTTAAAGGATGCAGGAGAACAATTGAGGTGGTTTAGTCCTACAAGCAGTGCTCTAACACAGGGTTATGAGGAACATGGAAATGGAATTGACCCCACCTACAGTGTATCCCAAATGACACTCCATTCTCTATGGACCCTGGCCAAAAGTACAGTCGTATGCAAAGGTTTGGGCACCCCTGACAATTTCCATTTATAAATAATTGGGTCTTTGGATCAGCAATTTCATTTTGATCTATTAAATAACTGATGGACACAGTAATATTTCAGTAGTGAAATTAGGTTTATTGGATTAACAGAAAACGTGCAATATGCATCAAAACGAAATTAGACAGGTGCATACATTTGGGCACCCCAACAGAAAAATCACATCAATATTTAGTAGAGCCTCCTTTTGCTAAAATAACAGCCTCTAGACGCTTCATATAGCCTCTAATGAGTGTCTGGATTCTGGATAAAGGTATTTTGGACCATTCCTCCTTACAAAACATCTCCAGTTCAGTTAGGTTTGATGGTTGCCGAGCATGGACAGTCCGCTTCAAATCATCCCACAGATTCTCAATGATATTCAAGTCTGGGGACTGGGATGGGCATTCCAGAACATTGTACTTGTTCCTCTGCATAAATGCCCGGGTAGATTTTGAACAGTGTTTTGGGTCGTTGTCTTGTTGAAATATCCAGCCCCGGCGTAACTTTAACTTTGTGACTGATTCTTCAACATTATTCCCAAGAATCTGCTGATGTTGAGTTGAATCCATGCAACCCTCAACCCTCGATTCCCAGTACCGGCACTGGCCACACAGCCCCACAGCATGATGGAACCCCCACCAAATTTTACTGTGGGTAGCAAGTGTTTTTCTTGGAACGCTGTGTTCTTTTGCCGCCATGCATAACGCCCCTTGTTATGACCAAATAACTCAATCTTTGTTTCATCAGTCCACAGTACCTTATTCCAAAATGAAGCTGGCTTGTCCAAATGTGCGTTTGTGGCGTGTGCAGAAAAGGCTTCTTCCGCATCACTCTCCCGTACAGCTTCTCCTTGTGCAAAGTGCGCTGAATTGTTGAACGATGCACAGTGACACCATCTGCAGCAAGATGATGTTGTAGGTCTTTGGAGGTGGTCTGTGGGCTGTTTTTGACCATTCTCACCATCCTTCGCCTTTGCCTCTCCGATATTTTACTTGGCCTGCCACTTCTGGCCTTAACAAGAACTGTGCCTGTGGTCTTCCATTTCCTCACTATGTTCCTCACAGTGGACACTGACATCTCTGCGATAGCTTTTTGTAGCCTTCCCCTAAACCATAATGTTGAACAACCTTTGTTTTCAGGTCATTTGAGAGTTGTTTTGAGGCCCCCATGTTGCCACTCTTCAGAGGAGAGTCAAAGAGAACAACAACTTGCAATTGGCTACCTTAAATACCTTTTCTCATGATTGGATGCACTTGTCTATGAAGTTCAATGAGCTCACCAAACCAATTGTGTGTTCCAATTAATCAGTGCTAAGTAGTTATAGGTATTCAAATCAACAGAATGACAAGGGTGCCCAAATTTTTGCATAGCCTATTTTTCACATCTGATTTAATTTAATACAACTTAATATTGCTACACTAAAAATCTTTGTCTGGACAATACCCCAGTACTCAGCTTTTATTAGAAAATGAATGGCATGCCACTGTGATCATTTTCTGTGACGACAGAGTAAATTATTATGCAGCCTCAGAGGGGTGCCCAAACTTTTGCATACGACTGTATTGCCCTACACAGGGAGCCATTTAGGATACACACTGGGATATATTTGGGAAGCAAACAGAGTTTGGACATGGCTGATGTTTAGCATTAGCTACAAAAGATTAGGTCCAAAGCCAACACATGGCTGACCAGGGTAAACCGCCTACCAGCCTTTCCACACAAAGACTCCAAACAAGTCAGCTGCCGAATCACACAGCTTCTCTTTTGTGACTGAGAACAGCATATAGTGAGACAAGTACATTTTCTTCCTTTTTCCAAGCGTCTCCCACCAGTTGAGCCCATACCGTTTGGCTTTGTTGGTTGTTGCTCCCTGTTGCTTGACAGTGTCAGTAAATCACAAGCTGCTACGTGTGCAGGGTTCAGCCTTGCTCAGGTGAGTTAAGAGTCTGAGTCCCCTACGGCAATGGTAATTCTCAAGGCTATAGTTCCTCTTTGGCTACATAGGCCTACTGGTACACTTTCTTTCTTTCTTTCTTTCACCTCATCAGTCCTCTAAATCTCAACCTGTTGGTGAGGTTTGATCTCATTAGGGCTAGTGTTCCTCACTTAATTATACATTTTTTGACAGTGTAGGGCCCTGGTCAAAGGCAGTGCACTGTGTAGGAAATAGGGTGCCATTTTGGGATGTAGACAGTGTACCTACTCTACCATATACACACACACACACACACACACACACACACACACACACACACACACACACACACACACACACACACACACACACACACACACACACACACACACACACACACACACAGCAGGAATATATATATATAGTGCACCTACTCTACCATTATTTATATATAAATAAATAAATAAATAAATAATGGTAAAGTACAGTAGGTGCACTATATGTATTCCTGGGTACAGTTTCACCATTTTTTTCTCCCAATGCTTCTGTCATTCAACCCAACCTTAGTTCATTTACTTTCCTTCCCCACTTCTCACCCCTGTCTTTGTCTTTGTCTCCAGTGTGCTGCAGTGAGTCTCAGGCTTCATCCCAAACGACACACTATTCCCTAACAGTTCTGACCAGGGCACATAGAGTTCTGCTCAACAGTAGGGCCCTATTCAAAAGGAGTGGACTATGTAGGAAAAAGGGTGAAGCCGTTTCTAATGTGCTGTAGTGAGTCTGTCTCACAGTCTGAATAGCAAACAGACAACAGGCTGAGATTTTCCCAGGGAGGAGAGAGAAGAGAATCTCCAGGGAAGACTTCAATTGATTTGAGTCATGTTGCGTTATGCGAGTCAAGCAACTCGATGCAAAACGAATAACTATATATTTTTCCAATAGCCCAGTGAAAACAACACAATATATTGTTACCATTGTCATCTCCAGGATGTTTGGCAAGGTAGGGGGATATGTCCCCCTTGGGAAGCTGGATTTTTTTTTAAACACCTGTAACAGCCATTTTCTGCAATCAAGAACCTATGATAAAACCATAGAGATTCTATACATTATTCTATTGGTTCTATATGTAATTCTATAGAATTAGAGAATACAATACAGGTAGTAAATTGTTCTCATCTGTACTGTAGTTTGCACCAGCCTACAACATACAGTACCATGACCTGCATAGAGTAATGTATAGTATTCTCACCTGTAGTTCGCACCAGGCCACCTCCACCCAGGTCTCAGTGTCCAGGCCTTTGTAAACGGTCTTGAAGGCTCCCCTCCCCAGCTCAATGTCAAACTTCAGAAACCTCCCCCCCGGCGAGGTGGCCACAGCCTTCATCTCTGCCTCCTCCTCCTGCTCCCGGTCCCTCTCCTTCCCCGTCTGGGGTGGAGCGGAGGATGGGGCGTCCTTGGCCCCGGGGTCCTGTTTGGAGACGAGGCTGGATGGGTCGTGGTCAGCCGTGTCATGTCCCAGGGCTGCAGAGGTGGCGGTAGCGGCCTGGGCCCCACCGAGGGTGAAGACTGAGTCCAGGTGGGGGGCGGAGTGGGAGACCTCTGGGGGATCCGCTATCACATCGTCCTCCTCCTCACAGATTTCCACACTCTTCCTGAAGAAACGCTTCTCTCTCCTTAGCCTCGGCCCGTGACCCCCTGACCCTGAAGCCACCACGGTCGAAGCCGGGGACGAGGGTGTGGAGAGAGACATGGGTCTAACCACCAGGGGCTCCACTTCCTTACTGTCCCTGGTGTCGCCGCGCCCGCCACCCCTTCCTCCTCCTCCTCCTCCTCCTCCTTTCTCCCCTCCCTCTGCGGTTCTCCTCTCCTGGGTCTGGGAGGAGGGGAAGTCGGAGGGGGTGCTGTGAATCCTCTCCCTCCTGGCGCCCTCCTGTTCTGTCTCCTCCCCTGTCCCTGTGGGTTCTCCAGGGTCCGTCGCCATGGGGATGCGCCTCCTCCTCCCCCTCCTCCTCCTCCTCCTCCTCCCCGTCCTCTCCTCCGACCCTTTGGTTCTCCTTCAGTCCCCGTCTCTCCTCTCTTTCGGTGGTCCTCTTCTTACCCACCTAGGTTCTCTGGCTGCTGTTCTTCCAGTGTTGTTGGGGACTACGGGACTGGGCCCTGCCGCTAGATTAGACTCTCTTCTCTCTCTCCTTTTTTTAGAGTCTTTACAGAGACAAAGGATAAATAGCACAGTGCTTCTTTTCTCCACCCTGACCGACACTAGCTTTCGATCCTTACTTTCCTTCTCTCCATCTCCTACAGTACATGCCCTTTCCCTGCACCTTCTGAGGGCACCTCAATAAAGCTTCACCTCAGCCAACCTGTACACACACACACACACACACACACACACACACACACACACACACACACACAGGCCGAGGAAAGTATTTCAAGTCTCTGGGAGAGAGGGAAGCTGGTGTCTATTTCTTCGTCTTCTGGATAATCCTCTCCTTCAATGTGTATCTCCTCAGGTAAATTCTGTGAAGAAAACAAACAAATAAAAACGCATTAATATTCAGCAGGCTAGTATAGTGAGAGGTGAATAACGTTCCACAGTAAAAGTAATATTCTTGCATATTTAAAGCATTAATTTCCGAGAAGAACAACAGTTTCAGTTCGACGTTTGAGAAGGTTTCAGTTCGACGTTTGAGAAGGTTTCAGTTCGACGTTTGAGAAGGTTTCAGTTCGACGTTTGAGAAGGTTTCAGTTCGACGTTTGAGAAGGTTTCAGTTCGACGTTTGAGAAGGTTTCAGTTCGACGTTTGAGAAGGTTTCAGTTCGATGTTTGAGAAGGTTTCAGTTCGATGTTCTGGTCGGGGGGGGGGGGGGATGGAGTGAGAGAATTGAAGAAGAATCAAACATAGATTGGATTTTTACTAATTTCCACAGTCAATGCTGACTGTCAAAGGATGCCTGCTCACAGTGTGTAAAATCACACCAAATCCCATGTTCTTTATTAATGACGAAATGTTCATACAATCCTCAGAGGAAATCGTTCCATCATTTTGAATGTAACTGATTCCTAATAGCACACTTTTAATTGGCTAGCACCAATTTATGGTGTTCTTCCCAGGCATTTCCCCAGTGTCTATTCCACCTCAAGTGTTGATTGCCTTTTTTTGCAAGGGACTGGAACAAGGCATTTCTTTGCAATGCGTTTTCTATTCCAGCAGTTTGTGTTGTAGTCAGCCATCACAGAAAAGCCTTTCTTTTGCAGACAGAAAAAAAAAACGACAAAAAAAGTCTCTATAAGTCTGCTGAAGAAATTCTCCATAGTCAAAGATGGCATTATTCCCAGTGTTTGTGGGTAAATTATGAAGGCCGTAAGGTGATTAATTGTGATAATTGGATTGGGTGGAATAAGCACAGGCCATGCCACAAGTTGCCCAAGTATGGTGAGACATGAGATGATGTAGACCTACTCTGAGGAAAGCAACAAATCAAAAACCTTGACAGCCTAATCTTTGTTAAATTCTTAAGGATCATTTTTAGCCTAAAATTACATACCCAAATCTAACTGCCTGTAGCTCAGGACCTGAAGCAAGGATGTGCACATTCTTCATACCATTTGAAAGGAAACACTGAATTTTTGTGGAAATGTGAAATTAATGTGGGAGAATATAACACATAAAAGATAATACAAAGAAAAAAAAAAAACATGCGGTTTTTTTTGTCACATCATCTTTGAAATGCAAGAGAAATTACATAATATTACTTAGGAGTCCAGGCGCAATTTAGAGGAGTGTATGTGCAAAGTTTTATATAAAATGTTATTATGGACCATTTAAGCATGATTCAATTCATGAACAGAGGGGGGATAAGATGCTTCCCAAATGGCACCATATTCCCTATATACAGCCCTGGTCAAATGTAGTGAACTATAAAGGGAACATTGTGCTACTTCAGACGCAGCCAAATTGAACTGGAGTGAATGCCACAGATCGGCACAATGGGGGTAATATATGTAGAGTACACACATTCATCATAATCATTATCGTCGGCTCAGCAACACTGCCCAGGCGGTTAGTAAGGCATGTCATTTGGCGCCCGTCAATATGATTCATTCATTTATTCAATGCCAGTCAGTAGGGCTGGCTAAGTGAATTTGAAAATCGCCCATCAATGGTGTCCACTTCCAACAGACAGTGAGTGAAACCGATCAGACGGGATCTCCACTACTAACCCACAACCTTCTATAGATGGGTAAGAGTTTACCACACATACACAAGTAGGAACGTAATTTGATCTCTTTTGTTGCTGAGAATTTTCATAGATAAACTTTGTGATTTACATGAATTCACTTAGAACCCATACTAACACACGCTTATATTAACAGCAGTGCACTTTTCATGTAGCCTACTTTTGGCCAGCTAAACCACCGATCAAGCAACACTATGGACTAAATGTTCAAATGATGTTGCTTCAGGATGACTTTGCTGTGACAATATAGGTCAAATTAAGATCCTACATCTGTACGCACGCACACACACAACCATTCGAACGCTGTAATAATTAAATTCTCCGTCGGTGTGTGTGGTTTCCCTTGCAGTGAAATCTCTATATCCTCTGTCACTCTCTCCATCTGTCTATAGGTATCAGGTCACAGCAGCCAATAATCTCTAAACTCTTAAAGGTAGATAGATGGACAGATGGATAGGATAGTTTATTCTTTAAATATATCTGTCAACTTGTTGTTTTAACTACTATATTACACAGTAATGGCCCATTACATTTTGCCATGACTTTTTTTAATGAACAGTTTTGTGTATATATATTTGTAAAATGTATATACACAAAACTGTTCATTAAAAAAAGTCATGGCAAAATGTCATGGTACAAAGTTCAATTAAAGGGCAATGTGCTAAAAGTAAGCCTAGCTATTGATCACTCTTGAGCTATAAAATGTAGCTGAAGTATCCTCAAAGAAAACAATAGGCTTAAAACTGAATTGAGCCCAAACCTGACACAAATTAAGAAATCCACTGTTAAATGTTAAGTTATCAATAACTAAAGAAATGTTCAGGGAAGTGAGGAAGTGAAAAGGTTAATAAATGAGTCTGTCTGGGAAAGTGTGGAGGCGTAGGTACAGTACATGTAGGGAGGTGAGCTCTTCAGGACTCCTGTTAGCCTATACTGATATTTATTTACAAACGGGACACACAGCTAAAATGTCAACGTTTACCTCTCCGCAGGGGGACTGACAGAGGCTCACTACAACCATGTGTCTCCTTTATATCATATAAACATGATTCTACATCCAGTCAAGCAAGTCCTCTCTAAGAATCAGAATCTCAGACCAACAATGTCAATACCTGTCACTCAAAGTAGTGATACAATAGTGTAAAGGTGGGAGGAGATAATAGACTAACTGCTAGGGACACCATGGAGGGAGGAGATTATAAACAAATCCAGTTCAGTTCAATTACAGAAGCAGACAAAGACATGCACTAAGACCTATACAGTACAGTAATAAGCACCATTGCAAGGCAATAACCTCCATCTGACCAAATAATATAACTCCAGTGTGCAGCATGAGGAATAGTCCGGGTAGCCATTTGATTAGCTGTCCAGGAGTCTTATGGCTTTGGGGTAGAAGCTGTTAAAAAGCCTTTTGGACCTAGACCTGGCGCTCCGGTACCGCTATGACTAGGGTGGCTGGAGTCTTTGACAATTTTTAGGGCCTTCGTCTGACACCGCCTGGTATAGAGGTCCTGGATGGCAGGAAGCTTGGCCCCAGTGATGTACTGGGCCGTAAGCACTACTCTCTGTAGTGCCTTGTGGTCGGAGGCCGAGCAGTTGTAGAACTTTGAGGATCTGAGGACCCATGCCAAATCTTTTCAGTCTCCTGAGGGGGAAGAGGCGTTGTCGTGCCCTCTTCACGACTGTCTTGGTGTGTTTGGACCATGAAAGTTAGTTGGACACCAAGGAACTTGAAGCTCGCAACCTGCTCCACTACAGCTCCTTCGATGAGAATGGGGGTGCTCGGTCCTTCTTTTCCTGTAGTCCACAATAATCTCCTTTGTCTTGATCACGTTGAGGGAGAGGTTCTTATCCTGGCATCACATGGCCCGGTCTCTGACCTCCTCCCTATGGGCTGTCTCATCGTTGTCGGTGATCAGGCCTACCACTGTTGTATCGTCTGCAAACTTGATGATGGTGTTGGAGTCGTGTAGTCATGAGTGAACAGGGAGTACAGGAGGGGAATGAGCACGCACCCCTGAGGGGCCCCCGTGTTGAGGATCAGTGTGGCAGATGTGTTGTTACCTACCCTTACCACCTGGGGGCGGTAAGCTCCACTTTATCCTTGAAGTTCTTTTTTGCTTTCCACATTTTTGACCTGAATTCATTTGTCTCCTTTACAGCATCAGGATCTCCTTTACAGCATCAGTATCTCCTTTCAGGAATGCAAACTTCCTTTCATTGAGGCATATTTTCAAGTCCTTAAGACACCCAGGGCTTGTTTTTGTGTTAATGACAGTATCCTCACAGAACTGGATGTATGATATAATGCTGTCTGTCAACTCATGGAGATCCCTGCATGAGTCAAAAAAACACCTCCCAGTCTGTGACGTCAAAGCAATCTTTGAACTCCTCCCTGCTCTCCTCTGTCCATACCTGGATGGGTTTCTCTACAGGTTTTTCGTGTTCCACCTGCTGCCTGTATCTTGGTAGGAGATGGATAGAACGTTGTCTGATTTCCTGACGGGTGCTTTGCACACTGCCTTGTATGCGTCCTCTACATTGCCATAACACTGATCCAGAATGCGAGTTGGACAGGTGACGTACTGTTGCCGAGTGGGGAGGTGCGCGGAGAGGGAGAGCATATTAAAATCCCCAAGCACAAATACTGGCTGGTCGGTTGATTGTGAAATCGCAACATTAAAGCAGTCTATTATCCTGTCAGCACATAGACCAGAATAATGGTAATTTTTCCAAACTTGTGCGGTAGATAGAATGATACAATGAGAATCTCATAGTCTCTGGTGCACACTTGTTCAATCACCTTATACTGCGTGGCCCAAGTATTAACTACAAAGATACATAGCCCCCGCCTATTGATTTCTGTGACGTTGTTTTGTCTCGATCAGCTCTAATTACAGTGTTTCCATCAATGTTCACATCAATATTGTCCTTGAGCCACATTTCTGTAAAGCAGATTAAATTACTTCTCCTAAAGTCCTCTTCAAATTTAGCCCTTGCCGCTAACTCATCCAGTTTGTTATTTAATGACTGCACATTTGACAGGGTGATCACGGCTTCCCCGCCTCCGTAGTTTGTTCCTGACACCACCTCTTGAGCCTTGCTTCTTCTTAGTTCCCCGTTTTGACTTTGTAGAACAACCATTAAGCAATGAAATGCTGTTTTGGAGAGTGTGAGCTTTATCTGGGAAAGAGAGTAGAAACTCATGAGAGTAGATGATGGTGGTTGATTTACTCACTGAATCCATACAACCTGCGGTAGTGATTGTAAACTTTTCCGCATATTACAGCGATTAGGATTAAGGTAGTCACACATGACACGTACAATCAACTTTCAAACTTTCAACACACTTGGATTTAGACAAAACAAAACAAAATGGAACAATATAACTATAAACAAACAAACAATTCACGCAGGTGAGCTCAGGGTCTGGCACATGCTGGTAGAAATTAGGTAACACAGATTTAAGTTTCCCTGCATTAAAGTCCCAGGCCACTTGGAGCGCTGCCTCTGGATGAGCATTTTCTTGTTTGCTTATGGCCTTATACAGCTCGTTGAGTGCGGTTTTAGTGCCAGCATCGGTTTGCGGTGGTAAATATACAGCTACGAAAAATATAGATGAAAACTCTTGGTAAATAGTGTGGTCTACAGCTTATCATGAGATACTCTACCTCAGGCGAGCAAAACCTTGAGGCTTAATATTAGATTTCGTGCACCAGCTGTTATTTACAAATAGACACAGACCACCACCCCTTGTCTTACCGAGGGTTGCTGTTTGATCTTGCCGATGCACTGAAAACCCAGCTAGCTGTATGTTATCCATGTCGTCGTTCAGCCATGACTCTGAGAAACATAAGATATTACAGTTTTTTAATGTCCCATTGGTAGGATAGTCTTGATAGGAGCTCATCCATTTGGTTATCCAATGATTGCACGTTGGCTAATAGGACTGATGGTAGAGGCGGATTACCCTCTCGCCGTCGGATCCTTACAAGGCACCCTGACCTACATCCCCGATAGCTGTCTCTTCTTCATGCGAATGACAGGGATTTGGGCCTTGTCGGGTGTCTGAAGTAAATCCTTCGCGTCCAACTCGTTAAAGAAAAAAATCTTCGTCCAGTACGAGGTGAGTAATCACTGTCATGATATCCAGAGCTCTTTTCGGTCATATGAGACAATGGCAGAAACATTATGTACAAAATAAGTTACGAATAACTCCATCTCCTTTTGGGCCATCAGACACCCGACAATTCCCCTCACATTACTGTGCTGACCTGAGCCGTATCATCCTGGCTCTGATATTTCCTTTTCAGATTGTCCTTATCAATTCATGTGACCACAAACTGGGGAAATTAACCAATGTGTTGAACACCAATGGGGATTCGGGGAAAGACATTTATATAGACATACCAAGAGTCTGGCTGGCTGGAAAGGTAAGGCCAACATTTGATTGTGGTCTTTGACTTTATCAATAGATATAAATATGACCATGAACTAGGAAACGCAAACAATGTGCTGGGAGAACCCCAGATATATTATATAAGTCTACGAGACAGACATTAGACCTGTCCCAGATCTGTTTGTGCAGTCCTGCCAACTTCTATGGTCATTGGTAAGACAGCACAAACAGATCTGGGACAAGCTAGACAGACATACCAAGAGACCACAGACAGTGGAGACAGACATATTACTATATAAGTGAGTCTATGAATCAGACAGACATGGATAGGTAGATAGCCTCAGTATGAAATGGGTGGCGAATGAGACAAAACAGCAGGTGACAAAGACAGGGAAGTTCTCCTTTAAACAATAGCTTATTCCCCAGTGTCCCGCAAGGCAAGGAGTTCCCATGTAATGACCGCCTCATCAACATACCGGACAGAGTTATCACAGCACATCAAACACATTCACACAGCCCATCCCTCTTTCTCTCACAGTCACTGACTCTCACTCACTCACACAAACACACAAACACACCCACAAATATGCACATACAAACACAGATGTGTGTAAAGTACACTCACGCACACACACAAACCCACAACTGTATGCGAGTGCACACACACACACACACACACACACACACACACACACACACATCCCCTTATATATCTATATATTTTTTTAAGAATGTAAAGAGGAATTTCCTGACACCAGGCAAATGGCCGCCCATGTAGGCAGAAAAAATATGTTAAATCACCACAGTACCGTTCCAAAACGTACCCGATGATTTCCTACCGCACTACTTTTGACCAGAGCCCTATGACAAAAACACATGCGTTTGGCATTCTTTTCCTATATAGTGCACTAGTTTGGACCAGGTCTCTGGTCAAATGTAGTGCACTATATAGGGAATAGTGGGCCATTTGAGACACAATTCCTGTGTTTTTGTGTGAAGGCACATGTTCACAATCACATCATGTCACTACTGGTCTGAATCTCATCCACTCAGCCTTGCAGTAATCAACTAGGCCTGCATGTAATGAGATGTGAACATTCGAGACATGCTGTATTCTGTCTCCCTGTCCCTCCAGGCCCTTTACGGAGCATATAGGTATGTACACCTGCAGTCGGCTAATAACAAGACCAAATCGTTTTTTGAAACGCACAGCAAAACTCATCATGGCACATTCAGTTGATTATTGCAAAACGTTTACAATATGCATTACTGCTTACTTTTATTTAACCCCAATCTTCTCTAATGAAACTGGAAAGTTAGAACATTTTACAGGCTAAACATGAGGAACTAAATTCTACCACACTCTCAAATCACATAGTTAGATATGGAGATTAGACAGAGGGTCCCACAGAGGTTCCCCTCTCTCTTCCACAGAGTCACCTAGCTGCAAAGAAACACTGTGGTACATCGCTCCCTCCCTCCCTCCCTCCCTCCCTCCCTCCCTCCCTCCCTCCCTCCCTCCCTCCCTCCCATCTCTCCATTCGTGGGCATACACACATTAATCCCCTGGGACTGAACGGCCTCTGTAGATTTAGTCAGGCAGACAAAGGAGGAGCCAGGGGAATGGGGGTGCATGCCAGTGTGTGTGTGTGTGTGTTAGTGATGTGCAGTTCGCGAACAATTCGTTCTTTTTGAATGACTCTTTTTACTGAATCGAGAGTCATGATTCATTTTTCTGAGTGACTTGTTCATTTTAGTCGTTCGTTTGACCTGCTAGTGCTGGCTGCAATGAGTCCTACAGCAGGATTAATACACGCTCTTCCGACTCAGCGGCTCGCAGGAAAATAGATCACACTGCAGGCTGCATAGAGAAGAAACATGCAATCATTAAATGAATTGATTATTTAATATTATGGATGGACACAGCTTTATAGAACCTAGAAATCAACAAATGTATATTGATTAAAGCACACTTTGTCTCAGTCATAAAGTCTGTCACAAATGACAGCTCCAATAAGTCCCCTATGGTGAACAACGTGTTATCAAGAGGCTTGACTCTTGAGTTTTCAGTTCGCCGGTAGGGGATCCTGCATGCTCTGGGCTGATTAAAATGAACGAAATGAGACGAAAGAGTTGTTCTTTTGACAAAACGAGTCAGTAAAAAGAGGCAAACTTCCCATCACTAGTGCGGTGTGTGTGTTGTGTGTGTGTGTGTGTGTCGTTGTGTGTGTGTGTTTGTGCATGTAATTTGGGGGAAGGGGGAGGCAGACAGATGTTTGGGGGGGGCAGTTGGGACATGAGTTTGATAAAAAGTGTGAATAAAGGGGGGACAGGAAGGGATTGAGAGTGGAGACATCAAGGTTCCAAACACACACACACACACAGAGAGACACAGAGACAGAGAGAGACAGAGAGAGACAGAGAGCCGAGAGAAACCGTAGGAGGGAGGGGGGGTCTGGCTGGTTTGAAGGGGTGGGAAAAATGTGTGTGTGTGAAAGAGAACAAGAGAGAGAAAGAGAGGGGGGGTGGCACAGACAAAAAAGGGGTTGGAGGGGATTTTCCCTGATAAAATATGTGCCAGTGTGTGAATGAAAGCAGTGACTATAGCTACATTTCAGCTTGAACAAAAACAACTACAGTTTGCGCAGGGAGGAATGGTACAGAGAAAAATACAATTAAAAAGAGGAATATAGGAATGAGAGAGGTTGGAATGGGCCAATTCCATTGACATAGTAATATTTCTACAGGCTAAGCGACTGGGAGCATAAGGAGTAGAAGCTCTGCTTAGCCCTGAGATGATTTGCTCTGTCCAGGGCACAAAATCAATGCCAGTCCACCCATTATGGTATCATTGACTTTAATGGGGATGTCTGTTCTAGTGGTTGTATTTCTATGCGTTTGGTGCCCAGCTGCCCGCCACCCTACTAATCCTCGCTATTGGTGGGTTCAAACCCTTCTGG
Organism: Thymallus thymallus; assembly: GCA_023634145.1. Classification (NCBI taxonomy): domain Eukaryota; kingdom Metazoa; phylum Chordata; class Actinopteri; order Salmoniformes; family Salmonidae; genus Thymallus; species Thymallus thymallus. The sequence continues at coordinate 10,437,529 of CM042399.1, read as the reverse complement.
GGGGCATGGCGGGCAGACACTGATGGAGGAACCCTCATAAACTTGCTATTGGTTCAAATTCTTCTGGGATGGAGGGAGGACATGCATAGAGCATGGACATGAATGGAAGGAGAAAACGTGGGACAAGTCACATGTGAAGGCAGGGGGACACGGGTGTGGATGGGGGGGGGCAGACACAGACGGAGGAACTCTCATAAGCTCGTTTAGGGCTGTGGCGGTCATTACTTTTGGTCAGCCGGTGATTGTCAAGAAAATAACTGCCGGTCTCACGATAATGTACCTTACATTAGCATGAACACGTTTAGCATCTCCTGGTTTCCACGGACAACAAGCCACTGATGATAGCCAACTTTGGAACATCTACATGTCTAATAAATCCATTTAATATAGCATCACAATAAATCCATTATTTATTCTAAAGAAACATGATATGAATAAAATGTAGTCCATTTCAGAAGAGCAGAATAGCATAGTCAGAGTTGTCCTTATGTTAGGCCCTGATATGTCTATGCCATATGGCTGTGGGCTACACTAGCTCATTTAGCAGACAAGATTTGCAGAGAAATACGTGGAAATATTTTATAGTATGAAGAATACAATTGAACATTGCTTAATAAAATATAAAAAGGATATTTTCTCCAAACGACTTCAAAAGGAAGTGCTCACATGCTGCTATTCTGTGTTGAGCGGTTAACAAAGACTGGTTCTCTTGTAGTGCCTTAGGATAGTATTCAGACCCCATGACTTTTTCCACATTTTGTTACGATACAGACTTATTCTAAAATGTATTAAATTGTTTTTTTTTCATCAATCTACACAAAATACTTGGGCTCCCAAGTGGCGCAGTGGTCTAAGACACTGAATCTCAGTGCTAGAGGAGTCACTACAGACAACCTGGTTTGAATCCAGACTGTATCACAACCGTCCCATAGGGCGGCACACAATTGGCCCAGCGTTTGGCCGGTGTAGGCCGTAATTGTAAATAATATTTTTTTCTTAACTGACTTGCCTACTTAAATAAAGGTTAAATAAATTCACATAATGACAAAACATTTTAGCAAATGCAAATAAAAATAAAAAACCTAATATATTCAATTTACATAAGTATTCAGACCCTTTAGTCAGTACTTTGTTGAAGCACCTTTGGCAGCGATTACAGAATTGAGTCAACTTTGGTATGACGCTACAAGCTTGGCAAACCTGTATTTGGGGAGTTTCTCCCATTGTTCTCCACAGATCCACTCAAGCTCTGTCAGGTTGGATGGGCTGCACAGCTATTTTCAGGTCTCTCCAGAGATGTTCCAGAGATGTTCAATCAGGTTCAAGTCCGGGCTCTGGCTAGGCCACTCAAGGACATTGAGACTTGTCCCGAAGCCACTCATGCGTTGTCTTGGCTGTGTGCTTAGGGTCGTTGTCCTGTTGGAAGGGGAACCTTGGCCCCAGTCTGAGGTCCTGAGCGCTCTGGAGCAGGAATTCATCAAGGATCTCTCTATACTTTGCTCCATTCATCTTTGCCTCGATCCTGACTAGTCTCCCAGTCCCTGCCACTGAAAAACATCCCCACAGCATGATGCTGCCAACACCATGCTTCACCGTAGGGATGATCCCAGGTTTGCTCCAGACGTGACGCTTGGCATTCAGGCCAAAGAGTTTCATCAGACCAGAGAATCTTGTTGAGTCTTTAGGTGCCTTTTGGCAAACTCCAAGCGTGCTGTCATGTGCCTTTTATTGAGGAGTGACTTCCGTCTGGCCACTCTACCATAAAGGCCTGATTGGTAGAGTGCTGCAGAGATAGTTGTCCTTCTGGAAGGTTCTCCCATCTCCACAGAGGAACTCTAGAGCTCTGCCAGAGTGACCATCGGGTTCTTGGTCAACTCCCTGACCAAGGTCCTTCTCCCCCGATTGCTCAGTTTGGCCGGGTGGCCAGCTCTAGGAAGAGTCTTGGTGGTTCCAAACTTCTTCCATTTAATAATTATGGAGGCCACTGTGTTCTTGCGGACCTTCAATGCTGCACACATTTTTTGGAACCCTTCCCCAGATCTGTGCCTCGACACAATCCTGTCTCGGAGCTCTACGAACAATCCCTTCGACCTCATGGCTGTCAACTGTGGGACACTATATAGACAGGTGTGTGCCTTTCCAAATCATGTCCAATCAATTGAATTTACCACAGGTGGGCTCCAATCAAGTTGTAGGAACATCTTAAGGATGATCAATGGAAACAGGATGCACCGGAGCTCAATTTCAAGTCTCATAGTAAAGGGTCTGAATACTTACAGCGGGTGAAATAAGTATTGAACACCTCACCATTTTTCTCAGTAAATATATTTCCAAAGGTGCTATTGACATGACATTTTCACCAGATGTTGGTAACAACCCAAGTAATCCATATATATAAGAAACCAAAACAAATAAGTTATGTGTAATAATGTGAAATGACACAGGGAAAACGTATTGAACACACTTACTGATATTTATTTAATACTTTGTACTAAAGCCTTTGTTGGTAATGACAGCTTCAAGACGCCTCCTGTATGGAGAAACTAGTCGCATGCATTGCTCTGGTGTGATTTTGGCCCATTCTTCCACACAAACAGTCTTCAAACAGCCAATCTTCTATGAATCTTAATCTTCAGTTCTTTCCATAGATTTTCAATGGGATTTAAGTCAGGTGATTGGCTGGGCCATTCTAGCAGCTTTATTTTCTTTCTTTGAAACCAATTGAGAGTTTCCTTGGCTGTGTGTTTGGGATCATTGTCTTGCTGAAATGTCCACCCTCGTTTCATCTTCATCATCCTGGTAGATGGCAGCAGATTTTTGTCAAGAATGTCTCAGTAAATTTGCCCATTCATCCTTCCTTCAATTATGTGAAGTTTGCCAGTACCATTTGCTGAAAAGCAGCCCCACACCATGATGTTCCCACCTCCAAACTTCACTGTTGGTATGGTGTTTTTAGGGTGATGTGCAGTGCCATTTCTCCTCCAAACATGGTGTGTATTATGACATCCAAACAGTTAAATTTTGCTCTCACCTGACCACACTATATTCTCCCAGTATTTCACTGGCTTTCCAAATGTTGTGCAGCAAACTTTAAACGAGCTTCAACATGGTTTTTTTTCCAGCAATGGAGTCTTGCGTGGTGAGCGTGCATACAGGCCATAGCGGTGGAGTGCATTACTTACTGTTTTCTTTGAGACAACAGTACCTGCTAATTGCAAGTCTTTTTGAAGCTCTCCACAAGTGGTCCTTGGCTCTTGGACAACTCTTCTGATTATTCTTTTCACTCCTCTGTCAGAAAATTTATGGTAAAATGATTGTCTTTCCACTTCCGTATTATGGCCCCAACAGTGCTCACTGGAACATTCAGAAGCTTAGAAATGCACCTATAACCAATGCCATCATTATGTTTTGCAACAATTAGGTTGCAAAGGTCTTGAGACAGCTCTTTGCTTTTGTCTTGTGTGACACCTTGGCAATGATACCTTTTTGTAGGCCATCAGTTGGGACTGAACCAGCTGATATTAATTTGCACTGACAGGGGGCTGGATTGCTTTTTAATTATTTCAGCTGCTGTCTTGGCTTTCCATGCCTTTTTGCACCTCCCTTTCTTCATGTGTTCAATACTTTTTTCCTGTGTCATTTCACATTATTACACATAACTTAATTTCTGAACTTATTTGTATGTATGGATTACTTGGGTTGTTACCAACATCTGGTGAAAATGTCATGTATATAGCACCTTTGTAAATATATTTACTGAGAAAAATGGTGACGTGTTCAATACTTATTTCTCCCGCTGTATGTAAATAAGGTATCCGTTTTTTTATTTCTAATAAATTTGCAAAAATTTCTAAAAACCTGTTTTCGCTTTGTCATTATGGGGTATTGTCTGTAGATCGCTGAGGATTAAAAATATATACAGTGGGGAGAACAAGTATTTGATACACTGCCGATTTTGCAGGTTTTCCTACTTACAAAGCATGTAGAGGTCTCTAATTTTTATCATAGGTACACTTCAACTGTGAGAGACGGAATCTAAAACAAAAATCCAGAAAATCACATTGTATGATTTTTGACATAAGTATTTGATACATCAGAAAAGCAGAACTTAATATTTGGTACAGAAACCTTTGTTTGCAATTACAGAGATCATACGTTTCCTGTAGTTCTTGACCAGGTTTGCACACACTGCAGCAGGGATTTTGGCCCACTCCTCCATCCAGATCCTTCAGGTTTCGGGGCTGTCGCTGGGCAATACAGACTTTCAGCTCCCTCCAAAGATTTTCTATTGGGTTCAGGTCTGGAGACTGGCTAGGCCACTCCAGGACCTTGAGATGCTTCTTACGGAGCCACTCCTTAGTTGCCCTGGCTGTGTGTTTCGGGTCGTTGTCATGCTGGAAGACCCAGCCACGACCCATCTTCAATGCTCTTACTGAGGGAAGGAGGTTGTTGGCCAAGATCTCACTTTACATGGCCCCATCCATCCTCCCCTCAATACGGTGCAGTCGTCCTGTCCCCTTTGCAGAAAAGCATCCCCAAAGAATGATGTTTCCACCTCCATGCTTCACAGTTGGGATGGTGTTCTTGGGGTTGTACTCATCCTTCTTCCTCCAAACACGGTGAGTGGAGTTTAGACCAAAAAGCTCTATTTTTGTCTCATCAGACCACATGACCTTCTCCCATTCCTCCTCTGGATCATCCAGATGGTCATTGGCAAACTTCAGATGGGCCTGGACATGCGCTGGCTTGAGCAGGGGGACCTTGCGTGCGCTGCAGGATTTTAATCCATGACGGCGTAGTGTGTTACTAATGGTTTTCTTTGAGACTGTGGTCCCAGCTCTCTTCAGCTCATTGACCAGGTCCTGCCGTGTAGTTCTGGGCTGATCCCTCACCTTCCTCATGATCATTGATGCCCCACGAGGTGAGATATTGCATGGTGCCCCAGACCGAGGGAGATTGACCGTCATCTTGAACTTCTTCCATTTTCTAATAATTGCGCCAACAGTTGTTGCCTTCTCACCAAGCTGCTTGCCTATTGTCCTGTAGCCCATCCCAGCCTTGTGCAGGTCTACAATTTTATCCCTGATGTCCTTACACAGCTCTCTGGTCTTGGCCATTGTGGAGAGGTTGGAGTCTGTTTGATTGAATGTGTGGACAGGTGTCTTTTATACAGGTAACGAGTTCAAACAGGTGCAGTTAATACAGGTAATGAGTGGAGAACAGGAGGGCTTCTTATATTAAAGAAAAACTAACAGGTCTGTGAGAGCCGGAATTCTTACTGGTTGTTAGGTGATCAAATACTTATGTCATGCAATAAAATGCAAATTAATTATTAAAAAATCATACAATGTGATTTTCTGGATTTTTGTTTTAGTCTCTCACAGTTGAAGAGAACCTATGATTAAAATTACAGACCTCTACATGCTTTGTAAGTAGGAAAACCTGCAAAATCGTCAGTGTATCAAATACTTGTTCTCCCCACTGTATATAGTGTATAGTGGATTTGCTGGCATGCATCGACAATTTTTTTTTGGGGGGGGGGGGGGGGGGGGGTTTGCCGACCAAAATATACATGCTAAAATCGCCAATGATGTCATCTATGCACTTAAATAGCGAATGGAGGACGCTTTCCCATGATTCATTTTCATGCCAGCCAGGTAGACTATACTCCTGTTGCAAAGCAATGTGCTTAATATTAGGAAATTTGATAAATAAATATAGTAGGCCTAGCCTATAGAAAGTACACGCAATTGCATAGTCTATAGAAATGTGGCGCAACATGAGTGTTTGATTAGATTTTCAGTTACTTTGCATTGCTGTCAGAGTGATTAGAGGGACAATAGAGTGCTGAGTACCAGGCAGTTAGCAGGTTTGGTAGACTACTAATGACCATCAGCAGCATCAGAGCTTGGAGAAGCCTAATTACCGTGGTCATGTGGAATTTGACTGCGGTCATGACTCGTGACCACCGGTGTGGCGGTAATACGGTCACCGTGACAACCGTAAGCTCGTCAAAGCCTCCTGCTGATTAATCATGTGAACACAGGTCCAAAATCAAATCGCCAGGGAGGTGTACGTGTGTATGTTTTGGAAAGAAAAGTTTAAATAAAAAAGAGTCGTTGCTACACTGCACTGCACTATTATTTGACAGCAGGCCAAATAAGGCCATTAAAAGAATCTCAGCCTGACGAAGACTTAACAGCTTCATTAATTTCACTGGTTAGACTTTCGCCCAGAGACGTGATGAGGGATAAATACTTACAGTAGATGAACAGAGACACTGGTAAATAGCCCACCTGAGACATTTAGGTTAACTTACAGTGTATCAAAACACAAAACACTGATCCATCAACTAACAGGTCTACACTTGAGCAATGTACCATGAAGAGAAACATTTTGTATTTGGATAGAAGCTGAATTAAAATGTGCACTTGTACACAAACAGCAGACTCTCCAACAACAACAACCACCACAACAACAACAACACGGTATATAAAAATAATATGTATTGTCCTGCAGGCTAGACTGGGAGTTGGAAATGTGTTGAAAAACTAAAAATTGAACTTTATACTAGAATCAAATGATAGTTCTCTACCCATTAGGGAAACCCAGGGCTGAAAAACACAGCAACTACTTTTGTCAAATCCAGGTCAAGCATGTGAGACAGAGGGTAGTTAAGGTATCAAGAACACAGTGGCTCGTTCACTAGCAGATCCCAGAGACAGACACTGAGAGACAGAGAGAGAGAGACAGAGACAGAGAGAGAGAGAGAGAATTATCTAACAGTCTATTATTCTGCTGACTCTTTCACTCCCTTTCCTCTCCTCTACCCTCCCCTCCCCTCACTCTCCCTCCCTCTCCGCTCCTCTCCCCTCCTGTCCCACTGAACAGTCTGTCTAATCCAGGTGAGAGGGCCATAATCAGCAGATGGCTACATGATGAGTCAGGATTACAAAACATTACTAAAGTGGCTTAGGCCTACTACTGGAGTGGAGCTCTCATCACAATGGATGGATCAGCCGGTTTTATTGTATTACTACACACCGTACTCTTATCTACTCAAGCTCCAATCACAACGGATAACACTATTACTATTACTAGGCCCACTACACATTACTTAAGTGGCTTGCTATTCATGGCTGAAATCAGCCCTTTGTATTACTACACATCCTTACAACTGACCGAGGCTGAGCTGATCACCTTTGAACTGAATTGTTTGAGACAAACAAAGAGCACTAAAGTGTAATAGGGTACAACTACTGGAGCCCTCTCCCGTGAGTGGACTGATGAGCCCGTTAGGCTACTATATAGCGTACTACTGATATAAATACAATGATTAGAACGGGTAAAGCCTCTCAGATCATAGCAATTTGACAAGAGTACTTACTATATTTCTATGCTACAGAGAGCATCACCTCCAAAGCAAACTGTTTCATAGTAGTTCATTTTGGTATAGTGATTTATTAAGAATATGGATGCTGTACTCATTATGGCTTTCGGTGGTTGTGTTCAGGGGTTTAACATGAAGACGTCAGCATTTTTATTAAGGAAGTGTGGTCTGATAATGACTTGAATACATCACTATTATAGACCATAGGAGCATACAAAATAGCACCCATTCCTAGTGGACTGCTTTTGACCAGCGCCCTTTTGGGTCTGGTCAAAAGGGGATAAGGTACCATTTCAGACGCAGCCCATGTACTATTACTCCCTGTAAGGTAATCCAATCCAACTCATTATAACCAGTGCTTTCACTCTCCCTTTTAACAAAAAAAAAGTATATTAAATTGTTATATTTTTCGTTAAATTAAGGTCCACTAACCCAAGTGATTATTATTTATTTTCATTAACCCTCAAAAAGTTGTGTTTGCTCATCAAATACTCTACCTGAAGAGAATAAGGAGAGAACCTTGCTCTTTGTTTAAAAAGCAAAAAAGGACAATCATTTCGCATAGGCGCAATTTTGATTTACAAATGCACAAGTCATTGACAGACAATTTCTATAGAACGTCTGTCGTATAGGGGCTGGTGTGGCATGTGTGGTGGTCGTCAGACAAACACACGTTATTGACTGATTATTGATTGATCATAACCTAGCAAGCAAATGGCAATTTGTTATGGCGTTTGTAGCCTATAGTCGGACATTGATGACAAGCGCAGGTCCATCCTCAAAAGGCTTCTCCTGCTTGCTTTTCACTGGCTAGTGCAACCGTTCCTAAGCAGTGGCAGGAAGAAAAAAAAAGGTTGTAGTCTAAAAAAGGCTCCAGCGCGCGAGGGTTTGCTAGAATTTATGATTGATACGTGTCAGTTTGAATTCCCCCTCAAAACATAGATGGTTACGTTATAATAACAACATATATTCGTTGTTTCAGCAGGGGATGCTAAGCTAACGTAGAAATCAATTGGAAAATAATACATTTGATGGCATTTTCCATGGAGCAGACGCACGCGCGCGCGCATACTAGGCTATCCCCGCCCGCACTACTAAAATCTGCCTTAACGTAAACAATGTACCGGTAGACTTTGAAATATCGTATTAACAATGTAGCCTACCATGTGCTGGAGGTAAAATATTAACATTTGACCCGATATCACCGGCTAGAAGCATTTAAAACCCCAATCAGACGTCACGGTAGTTAGCGTACAATGACACATTGTAACAGCTCAACTAGCCCCGTGACAGAAACAGAAACAGAAATTATATCCCAAGCTGTCAAACAGGGTTGGAAATGTTACACTGTAATAGAAACAATATAGCAAGCAAACTGCACTTACCTAAATGTATCGTCTCGTTGACGTCCGTTCTAATTTATTATAGGCAAGCTGGTAACGTTACCAGACAGCTAGCAAGCTAGTTAGTTAACCCTAGAATTTATATTACGTTATGTAGCTCTATAGCTACCCAAATTATTTCAAACGTTGCTCAAGCGACCTTTAAAATTGCACTTCATTGTCTATAATTGTTTATGAACAATATTCCCTCAAAATAGGCAAGATACGACTAGTTTTCAAATTATATCCTTTAAAAAATGTTAGCTTCCCATTGGTGCTGCCCGTTGGTAAATCCAAACTTGAAAATCCCCACTCGAGTCGTCGAGTCTCTTTCAATCTATTCGAGAGCAGGCAGCAGGTCTACGTGCTGCCGTAGATATGACTCCTGCCTTTGGTTGGTTTGATATACAGATTTCCCCGTCGGCCTTCGCTGTGGCGAGATGCACACGCACACCTATACCTGCAGATACCTTCAGACGTTCATTTATGTACATCAATGGAGAAGATACGAGTCACGCAGCCATCTGTGCGCAAGGTGTAAATGCATACGCTTGCTGGCTTCTCCTTTCCTCACTACGGTCGGCGGAGACACTTGCCACAGGCTCATCCGATGTGGCGCGCGACCACCGCCCAACGGCGCCACGAGAGGGCGGCATGCAGCTCGAGCGCATTCTGTCGCGGCCTCTTTAAGGCCCTTCCATTTAAACCAGGGGTGTCGATCTCATTCCATGGAGGGCCTTGTGTCTGCCGGGTTTTAGCTTCTTTTCCCTTTCAAGTAAGACTCAGACCACCAGGTGAGGAGAGTTCCTTTCCAATCAGTGACCTTAATTCGTCAATCAAGTACATGGGAAGAGCGAAAACCCGCCGCCGACAACAGCCCTCAGTGGAATGGGATTGACAGATATATAGATAGATAGGTACTTTATTGATCCCCGAGGGGAAATAACGTTGCCATGCAAATACGAATATGTAAATGATCTTCTTTATGTTCCATTGGAGTTTATTTTTCCTACTAATTTTAACCTACTGAGGGAATGCTAGACATATTGGCTGTAATTGCACAAAACGTTTCTCAATTACTTACTTGCCAATTGTGAAATTGATGTTTAGCCATCATTTCCCAATTTCTTATGCATCTGCTGAAAGTCAATGAAATTGTTTAGCATAAGTTTCATAATGCCCAGAAAGCATATAAATGTAATAATGGCCAAACCTTTATCCCACAAAAACGGAGACAAGAGAAACAGGGACTAGAGGCCTTTATTGAAAAGGGTGGAGTTAGATATATGGGCCATTTTCTTCCCATTCAAGACATATTTAGATAGATGGGTTTAGCCAACAAGGTCACGAAAACGATGCGCACGCTTCAATGGTGGCAGAGGTCCGTGAGTTGATTCTGGATGGCCAGATAGCTACCAGCAAAGACAATAAACTGCCACGTGTTGAATCGTAAGTGACTCGTTTCAGCTAGTTTCATTTAGTTATTGATAGCATGGCTTGTTTTGACTGATTTCTGAAATCTAATATGGCTAAAATTCGCTAGCTAGCTAACCAACAACTGTAACGATGTATTTGAGAGAAGTGCGCATTGTGCACAGTTTTATTTTTTTCAATAAACATTGGATACGAAATATAGTTTACACATCTAAGCCAACCGTCCGTGTCCCATAGTTGCACACGCGTTGGTTTTTGTTGCTACACAACCAACCCATATAAAGAGGCACTCGGGCAAGTCCAAAATGAACAGAACATTGTCTTTTGGCGCCCCCTGGTGGGATTGATGAAAAGACCGCTGTCGCTGCACAGTGCTTAACTCTGGGCTGTCCAACCCTGTTCCTGGAGAGCTACCCTCCTGTACGTTCTCACTCCAACCCCAGTTATAACCAACCGGATTCAGCTTTTCAAGCAGCTAATTATTAGAATCAGGTGCGCTAGATGAGGGTTGGAGTGAAAACCCACAGGACGGTAGCTCTCCAGGAACAGGGTTGGACAGCCCTGGTTTAACTGGATGAATTAAGCATAGCAGATGTGGCATCATACATGAACAATTTCCCGACAGATCTAGAGCTGTTGCATGTATCATGCGTTTCAGAGTCCTGATCTAGGATCACATTTTATTTTTAGATCATAAGATTACATGGACAGGAGGTACCAGGGGCTGTACTGTATGTGTTAAGCGTCTCAAGAGTGAGTGCTGCTCTAGGATCAGTTTTGCCCTACATAGACAAGTGGAACCTGATCATATATCAGCACTCCTACTCTGCAACGCTTGATACACACGACCTGATCTTTTAAATTCAGTTGACGTCAGCTTCTTCAATCCTTCACATTGTCATTACATCAACCCATAAGACATTACAGTAATTGCCAAATACATACTTTACAAGCACTCATACTCTACAAAGGATAGCCTATAAAATACACTCATCAAGGTAGTATTATTTGTTTACTGACCCACACCTAACCTGGTCCAAGATCTGCTTGTGCTATTGCCAACTCCATTGCTCATTGTCAAGCCATGACAATCATTGACATGGATTTAGCATGAGAGCACAAACAAGACTGGCCCTCAGGCTAAACCACACAGTGCACAGAAAATATTGGAGGTCTTTTTAATATTTTACAAAATAGTCACAAATTAATAGCAAGAATTCTAAAGTAGAACTTGGTCTCATAGCACTTTCTTTCTGGACTGAAACATTCTGCTATGGATTGTTATTTTACTAATCGAATTCAAAGAAAAGGAAACTATTAAAACAATAAAAAGTTACACAATATCCAAATAACAAAGTAAAGACAAGGCCTGAGACACGTGGATAGTGTTGTCCTGTTACCCAACAGTACAATTTCAAAAGATAATGTTGATCTTAGGCACTAAATGTCGTCACTCTATAGTGTGCGATTCATGAATACAGCCTACGAGGTGTAAAAACGTTTCTTTAGACTAGGATAGTTCTATTCCATGTCAAATACAAGATTACTCATACGCTGTATACATTTGCCAAACAAACAATTGCTGCACAGCAAGTAATCTATAAGAAAAGGTAGGGATTATTAGCACTTTAGCCCGGTCCCAGATGTGTTTGCGTTGCTGGCAACTCCATTGCTCTTGCCCATTGTCAAGCCAAATGTCTGACGTGACAACGAGTTCGCATTATAGCAGACAGCCACAACTTCAATGAAATTGTCAATTTTATACATTAAACCTTGGATACAAAATATATATATTAATGCATTTTAATCTTAATTTAATCACAAAACACTATCTTAGAACAGCCAGCAATAACATATTCTCCTGTGCATTTGTAGAGTTTTACAGACATTAGTTTCAGTTATTCATTTTCTATCCAGCATTTAATTATTGAAAGAAAAAAAATTCTCCACTTCTATGCATTTGGTCTCTGAAATATACCTTTCCTCTATTTGTTTGTGGTCACCAGTTAATTGTTTTAGCAACATTATTAGGTCTCAAATTATTCAATAATAATAATCCAGACGATTGCTTCAACCATCAGTCAAGCTAGCCTATTGAGCTCCACCATTGTCACAGTGAGATTCCAAATCAATCGAGAGATGTCCTTTGCAGCACGTGTTACTGAGGGGGAAAAGTATTGTAAGAGACTGTAGTTCCATGATATTTTAAGAGCATTATTCATCCAAATTAACTGTAGTCTTACATTACCAATACCATACTCCCAAGTCTCATCAGGGACGGACTGGTCATAGGGTAGTTCTGGCCAAGTGTTCCATCTAAGCCCAGTGGACCTGTCTAAATAGATGTTTTTGCACAAAATTATTGTTATTTGGCTAATAATGGGCGCCTTGAGGAAGAAAATAAATAAATTGGCCTGTGCAAAAAAGTATTGGGCAGATTTCTGGTCCCAGTCCATCTCAAGTCTCACTAATCAGGAAGTCGAGGAAGTCAAACTGTCAATAGTCCATGCTTCTCAAAATAGATATGTGTTGCTAACCTTAGAACCAGAGACCTTGGGTCTCAAAAAGGTGCTAGTCCTTAGAAACAGTCTGCGTTCCAACTCTCCACCCTTCTCCCAAAATGTGCATTTGTCTTGCACACTACCCGTTATTAAAAACATTGGATCGGTGTAGGGCCTAAGCATTGGCAGGAGGGAACTTCCATTTCCACCATTGTTATAGAGTGTTTATTTCTCTACGGGGGCACGGAGGGGGATACAGCCGTCCATTTCGAGAGACTCAGGCCAGCCTTCATACTTGTTACTGCTCTTACTGTTCTTCATACGCTAGGGGAGAGAGAGAGAGGGCATGAACATTAGGCTTTTACAGCAGGGGTTCTCCGTTTTTAGTTAAAACATAAATGCACTGTACTTTAAGCTTTAGAACGACCAAGTTCTGTCTTCCTCATGGCAAACTGTGTAGAATTGCAGGATGTTAGCTTTAAAAGCAACAAACTAAAGGAATTTAGCTTAAACTGCATAATGTTCCCATGCCTTTTAAATTCTTTCCACGGGCCCGAGACTTGGTTCGTCCAGCCATGCAGTGCAGACGTCACAGTAAAACAAATTATTATTATTATTTTTTTTATAAATCGCAAATAAGTTGTGTTCTGATTATGAGGGGGTCCCTGATGAATTTGTAAACACAAAAAGGGTCCCCGAACCCAAAATGTTTGAACCCCTGCTTTACAGAACAAACACGCTGACAGAGCCATAGATCTATTAACTATGGACAGAGCTACAAGGAAGAGAACGGTATAGAGAACGTCATCAGAGGTCATGATCTCCTCCACTTGTACAAGCACGCCCAATTATAAGTATGCAGGATCACCGTTTGAGTTGCGTACTGTATACATTTGGCTTAAAGGTAAAGGCAGTTTACCTGTTCGAAAGGACTTTTGTTCTCGATTCCCTTGGCTCCTACAAACACCCAGCTGTCTCGGAAGGCGAGCTCCTTCACTGCTGTGCTACCCAGCTCCTCAAACAGACGACGCGCCTCGTCATTCAACCTGACAGAGACAGCAGGTTACGGTCAAGTAGGCTGTAATGTCCATAATATCCATTAAGAGACAGTTTCCTGGACAAAGATTAAGCCTATTCTTGGAAGCACTTTCAATGGAGATTCTCCATTTAAGCATGCTTTTTAGTTGAGTAGTCTAAATCTGGGTCACTTATGTGTTTGTTTTTCATGACATGCAGAAATACATTAAGTTGTCAGGATGCAAATGCACATTTGTAGATGTAGTTGTACTGTAAAGGTGGATTTCATTGTTTCTGGTTTTGCTAAGCATTTTCCACATTTTTTGTAAAACAACTCCCTCCTCCAGAATTCTGTGTGTGTGCCAGAGGGAGTAATAACCAGTGTTAAGCTTTGCACGGGACTGGAGCTCACTTAGCAGTGTCCAGTGGGGCAGAATTACACTATCAACAGTACAGTAACAGTTCGCAGACTGAAAATGGCTTCCATGCATGTATGTGGGGTGGCGGAAGGGGAGTGTGAAGAGACAACATTCTGTATTCTTACTTTGTGGCAGGATCATCAAAGGAAGCTACAAACACAAGTGTTCCCTCATGTAGGGGCCGAAGGTACTTCAACAGGTCAGTTACATCTAAAAATGTGGGACAGAGACAATGTCTTAAAAGGGGAATGGAAACACACCTGGATTTATCAGAACAATATGGGTTGGTTTCCTGCACACTGAGTCTAGTTCTGAATTTGTTCAATGTTATGTTCAATTGAGATTCTCTATATGTAGCCCTTATGTAGCCCTTATTTCACAGAACATTAATAGAAGATAGTTTAATCCTCTCACCTCCTGCCCACATATCAAAAGATTTAGTGTCCAAGAGCTCTCCCGATACCCCTGAAGGGCAGAAACATGAAGTAGTGGTGTAAGTAATTAGTACACCCCTTGACTTTTTCCACATTTTGTTACAGCCTTATTCTAAAATTGATTAAATATTTTCTCAATCTACACACAATACCCCATTATGACAACGCGAAAGCAGGTTTAGATATTCTAAACATACAGTTGAAGTCGGTAGTTTACATACACTTAGGTTGAAGTCAACCTAATTTTTCAACCACTCCAAAGATTTCATGTTAACAGACTATAGTTTTGTCAAGTCAGTTAGGACATTACTTTGTGCATGACAAGTAACAATTGTTTAGACAGATTATTTCACTTTGAATTCACTATAATCACAATTCCAGTGGGTCAGAAGTTTACATACACTAAGTTGACTGTGTCTTTAAACAGCTTGGAAAATTCCAGAAAATGGCTTTAGAAGTTCTGCCCACAAATGTTCTATAGGATTGAGGTCAGGGCTTTGTGATGGCCACTCCAATACCTTGACTTTGTTGTCCTTAAGCCATTTTGCCACAACTTTGGAAGTATGCTTGGGGTCATTGTCCATTTGAAAGACCCATTTGCGACCAAGCTTTAACATCCAGACTGATGTCTTGAGATGTTGCTTCAATATATCCACATAATTATCCTTCCTCATGATGCCATCTATTTTACGAAGTGCACCAGTCCCTCCTGCAGAAAAGCACCCCCACAACATGATGCTGCCACCCCCGTGCTTCACGGTTGGGATGGTGTTCTTCGGCTTGCAAGCCTCCCCTTTTTTCCTCCAAACATAACCATGGTCATTATGGCCAAACAGTTCTATTTTTGTTTCATCAGACCAGAGGACATTTCTCCCAAAAGGTATGATCTTTGTCCCCATGTGCAGTTGCAAACCGTAGTCTGGCTTTATTATGGCGGTTTTGGAGCAGTGGCTTCTTCCTTGCTGAGCGGTCTTTCAGGTTATGTCGATATATACGTTTTACTGTGGATATAGATACTTTTGTACCGGTTTCCTCCAGCATCTTCACAAGGTCCTTTGCTGTTGTTCTGGGATTGATTTGCACTTTTCGCATTAAAGTAAGTTTATCTCTAGGAGACAGAACGAGTCTCCTTCCTGAGCGGTATGACGGCTGCGTTGTCCCATGGTGTTTATACTTGCGTACTATTGTTTGTACAGATGAACGTGGTACCTTCAGGTGTTTGGAAATTATTCCCAAGGATGAACCAGACTTGTGGAGGTCTACAATTGTTTTCAAGACTTGGTTGATTTATTTTTATTTTTTTCATGTCGTCGAGCAAGGAGGCACAGAGTTTGAAGGTAGGCCTTGAAATACATCCACAGGTACACCTCCAAAAGCCTATCAGAAGCTTCTAAAGCCATGACAATTTTCTGGAATTTTTCAAGCTGTTTTAAAAAGCACAGTCAACTTAGTGTATGTAAACTTCTGACCTACTGAAATTGTGATATAGTGAATTATAAGTGAAATAATGTGTAAACAATTGTTGGAAGAATTACTTGTGTCATGCACAAAGTAGATGTTCTAACCGACTTGCCAAAAATATAGTTTGTTAACATGAAATCTGTGGAGTGGTTGAAAAACGAGTTTTAATGTCTTCAACCTAAGTGTATGTAAACTTCCAACTTCAACTGTAAGGTCCCACAGTTGACAGTGCATGTCAGAGCAAAAACCAAGCCATGAGGTCGAAGGAATTGTCCGTAGAGCTCCGAGACAGGATTGTGTCTAGGCGAAGGGTCACCTTCCAACAGGACAACGACCGTAAGCACACAGCCAAGACAATGCAGGAGTGGCTTTGGGACAATTATCTGAATGTCCTTGAGTGGCCCAGTCAGAGCCCAGACTTGAAACCGATCTAACATCTCTGGAGAGACCTGAAAATAGCTGTGCAGCAACTCTCCCCATCCAACCTGACAGAGCTTGAGAGGATCTGCAGAGAAGAATGGGAGAAACTCCCCAAATACACGTGTGCAAAGCTTGTAGCATCATACCCTAGAAGATTTGAGGCTGTAATCACTACAAAGTACTGAGTAAAGGGTCTGAATACTTATGTAAATGTGATATTTCAGTTTTTATTTTTTTACATTTGCTAAAATTACATCAATTTTAGAATAAGACTAATGTAACTATGTGGAAAAAGTCAAGGGGTCTGAATACTTTCTGAATTTACTGTACATAACATTCAAGTCAATCAAGCATCACTATTCATGAATCAACTGAAATTTAACTTTATCAAAAATGTGTAGGCATTTGAGTGCGATTACAATTTCTTA
This sequence comes from Thymallus thymallus, assembly GCA_023634145.1. Classification (NCBI taxonomy): domain Eukaryota; kingdom Metazoa; phylum Chordata; class Actinopteri; order Salmoniformes; family Salmonidae; genus Thymallus; species Thymallus thymallus. The sequence continues at coordinate 10,420,643 of CM042399.1, read as the reverse complement.
CCATTTACTAAAGCAATGTTTAGTCCTCTGCCAACATTGTTCTTGACACTGCTCACAAGGCTGAGGGGGAGGGGTACAAGAGCACAACTATTTTGTCTGGAGGGGTAAACATACTGTTCAGGGTTCGGTTTTCCCAAAAAGCTTTGTGGCACTAAGACCATCTCAAACCCATTTTTAGACAATAGACGAAAGATGAGCGATGAGGTTAGAGCTACTAAGCTTTTAGGAAACTGAAGGAGCCACAAACAGAATGAAAGGCAGACAGAAGGGATGATGCTATAGACAAAACCACCAGATTGATGAAGGACTAGCCTGGTCCCAGATCTGTTTGTGTCGTCAAAGACTGCACTAACAGATCTGGGACAGGGCTAGAAGGACAGAAATACAGACAGAAATAAAATGCCATTTATTATTAAATACGGGCATTCAGCTCTTCAGGCAAACTTTAAGGCCTGGTTAAAATGAGATTATGGCAGAGAGAGTGTGATTGGGAGAAATAACCAGAACATAAGGAGGGAGAGAGTGAAAGATGGAGAGAGTTAGATGGATGGAATGAGTGAGAGAGAAAGAGAGAGTTGGCGAGAGAGAGGGATTGATTGACAATAATTCTCACATCTTATCCTCCAGGCAGATTTTGGGCCCAATGACGTTGGCGGCACCAGAGACGAGACGGAAGGCCAGATGTTTCTGAGGACATGGAGCCGACAGACCACACTTGTACCTGCGTGGTTTGGCCTCTGGAAGAGGACAAGAGAGGACACACAAATTAGCACGGTAGAATTAAAGCATACCCAGGAGGGGAATATGGTGCTCAACTAAGGGACATAAATTAACACTGTCCCACTGATATTGAAAGGTTCCAAAACACAAAGCTTCAAACTAAGTGATTGCTACTGTAAATAATAGTCTTAACTTCCCACATACCAGCTGTTGGCTCCTCGTTTGTCCCTATAGAAAAGATAAACGAGAGGGAATGAAACAATCAATCAACTGAGTATAGCTTGAATCAGCAACCTTGTCAATTCTGTCTCATCTTATTTCAGCACACAGAACCCAATCTCACATGCACACTGCTTTGTTTCTGGGTTTAATCTAAAACATGTACAGTATACTACATACATACTTAACATACAGAGAACAGCAGCGGGGTTGTCTCTTACCACTGAAGAAGTGTTTGACCACTGAGTTACTCTCCCCTCCAAGTATGGAGCTGGCTAACACCCAGGTGAGGCCCACCAATAGCAGCACAGCCACAGCTCGAAGTGGCCCTGGCACAAACCATTCCATTAGAATGATCAACAACAACACGTTACATTAATTGGATCAGACAGATGGGCAAACACACACTCACACGACACAGTTTTGGCAAGCATATACATTCCTACCTGCCAATCTCATTATTGATTTCCTTCGGAAGTAAGGGCAGACAGGCAAGTAGTCCTATGGATAGAAAAACAAGCGAGACTAGTAGCAACGTCAGTAAGCATATGGGCTTTTCACTGGAGAACAATGATGTTTGAAATCTTAAAAAGATACATTATCAAATTACATTCATCTCTACCAACGATACACTGTAGTAACAGAGTGGCAAACGAGTAAGACGTCTTTCGAATGGATTCGACAAGACAAGGAGGGCAAAGAGACAACACCCACCCAGCGTACAATATATATATACACTTAAAACATCCATTACAATGAGTATATTGATTTCCTACCTACTGTCTAGAAGAGGATGAATAATCGTTTGTACCAGCTGCTAAACAACCAGCTCGTCACCTGGGACTTGTATTTCTTCCAAGGAAACCTCAAGTTTTGAGCCTTTTATTTTTCGGTGACGTTGGTCTCGAGTATGCGCAGCATGGGCTCACTTATCTTCCGCGCATTCATTTTTCTAAGCTTCATAAAAACATAATGACGACATGATGGTATTTCATCACCCAAATGCATTACATAAGTGATTAAGAAACGAGAATGGATTAGAAAAACTCAAGAAAAATATGACTTGAAATACACTACCCCCCTAAATCTAGAAACGGACTTTCGAATATCACCAACTCTAATGTAAATTATGGCAACATTGGTCGAGTTTGTTTTGCATTGCCCGGTGCCCCGGTTGGTCAGAGTTTGGTCAGTTAGACCATTCCGTGACAGAGTTTCTAAACCCAGAGATGCAATATCGCAAGACTTCCGGGAACGCTTGCGAAAAAGAACAAACTGAACAGGGTTTGGGTTTTCAGAAATCAATGAGAGAAGTAAAACATATTCCTTAGTTTTCTCAAAATCTAAAGGCACAACCTAGATTCGAGCCAACGTCTTAAGTAGTTGAACATGTTATTACGCCAACCTCGTGAAAGTGACAAACTGACACGTTTTCATTTTTGTAAAATAAAAAAAGTATATTGAAGGAGTGCCTTTGAATTGAAGGACTGCACATGCGCAGTTCGGTGTGACAGACGTGTTTCTGCATAAAGGAGTCTATGGGTTCCATTGACCAGATTGGCGCACATTCACCAAATCTAATCTAACAAAGTATATATTCGTCAAATCAGTCATGATTTATGTATTGTAACAGGTCCACGGTGTGGTTACTAAAGTCCGATTTGGATATATTTGTAATTTTTTGCTGCATAGTCCCTTTTCAGGTTTAGAAGTGACTGATAAAAATGCTAACTCATTTTTGAAAAAACGGGCTAGCATACAGCAATCGGTGGTGATAGTAAAATTATTGTTTAACTGTAATGCAGGTTATTGGTAATGAGTACATCCATACAAACACAAGGTGTTAAGTGTTCGTAAATTAATCAGTTATTATGCGCTCTGGCACACCCAGACGAGAGTGCTCTGAAATCGGAGTAGATAGCCAGAGTGAATTTATAGACGCACCCTTCATTGACTTCTTTACCGCATCTATGAGTTTAGCTGGCCAACGTCGCCATGACATCGCCTACAAGCGTTAACGGAGATCTCTATTGGAGAACAAGTTTCTGCCTATCTTCATACTGAATTGTCTTTTATTCCATTGGTGCTTAAGAGTACCGCACCAAGCCGGTGCACCGGGCCATGCAAAACGAACTCCATCAAACGTGTGTGAGTACGAGCAAATGTGCGTGCACGCTATCATTCGGATTGCATCAAGATGGCCGCCTCCTGTGCAGTGCTCTCAATGTCCAAAATCATCAAACCCATTTGGGGTGGACGATTTGCAAGGACGGCAAAAGTAAGACAGTTTTTATGATTCACTGTTATGATGATAAAGGAATTACATAAAACTACGCTTGAAATAAATTGTGTTTCTAGACATGAACACAAGGTCATATCTGGTTAGCTATCTAGCTTCCCGGGAAGCAGTCATTACGCCAAAAGGTTGCAAAGAATGTAGCGTTTCTATTGGACAGATTCAGAAAGGTCCCGCCCTCTTTTCTAAACCTGTCAAATAGAAACGCAGGTTTTCGTTGCAAAACGTTTGGTTTAAAAATTACACCCCTGGTTATCATGTCAGTGACCACAACTCTCTCCCACTGCTATCTCCTCATACATTCATACTGTATACTGTACTGTTGAATGTGTGTCACTGATGAATTGACAACAGGATACTAGAAACCCTCACAGGTCCTCAATGACCACATATTTCACAAATTGAATTAGCTAACGCCCTGTCCTTTCCTGTTGTTTTCTCAGGTTTTTGGAGCCACAGTGGGCACTCGCAGAGAGAAGTCAACAGTAGTGAGTGGAATCGGAATCAAATAGACTATATGTGGTGTTATGAGTAGGCCTAGATCTTGTGAATGTTGTGACAAAGTGTGCAGAGCTAGCCAAGTTTTTCCTCAACTCTACGATGTACATCACATCAATGGAGTTGAGCGGAGATCACTTGGCGTACTGAACCTCCGACTTCCGAGTCGCTGTCAGTCGATACTTGTAAACATTTTCATTCTTCAACTCTTACCGTGTAACGTATCTTGTGCTTTCATTTGTTTGCTGAAATCCATACTTTTTAATAAAACTTTCGTCAAATACAACCACAGACTGTTTCCTCATATCGACTGACAGCGACTCGATGTAGTCGTCGCAACTCTTCTAGGCCACTTTAACACAGTTGCCCGGTACAGTTGAGTGTCAGAAATCATACGGGTTGCTGTCGACTATGTCTATTTGAAGCATCATACTAACAATGTAGTGTAAGTTGTGTGATGTAGCTAGCCTACCCAGGTATTTTACTGTGACCAGAACGAGCTTCACACTGCCACTCTGTCTGATTCAAACGTTTCTGAGGGACATTCAGACGGAACTCTATACACTTCTGCTTGGTATTGATTATTGTCGGGTTGATTTGGCGTGACGAAGCTAGCTAGCGAACTCTGCTAACCTACTAAATTGTCAGCATTAGGCTGAGCATTTGTAACCTAATCAAGGCCCTTTTCACATTTGATGGGACCACATTGGGGAGAGAGAATCAGGGATGACCTACCAATCTAAGGGGGGGGGGAGGGCCACTGTTGGATTTCAGGTGCTTTGCTAATCTCTCACTGTATTGTTCCGCTCTTCCGACCGCGTTTCTACAACTAACAGGGACAAATCATTGTAAGTACCACATTGCATCCTATCACATCATGCTACAGGCCTCCACATATCCACATAGCACACGACACACCATGTTCACACAATTGCCACACAACCACAGCATGGTAACTCTGACAACAATGGACGAAGATGACAAATGTAAACATTTCAGCCCCCTCCTGCGAAGTACGGTGGCAGACACACTGTAACTCTGATACCTGGAGATGGTATTGGACCAGAACTTCTCAATCACGTCAGGGAGCTCTTCAGGTCAGTCAAATGTGTATTAAAACAGTCTATAACATGTTTATGAGATGTTATTCACATTTTATAAATGGCTTTTGAACACACAGTCACTAATATGTCTCTGGGAGCTTTACTCTAAAACTACATTTTGGTATTTGTTTCATTAGTCCACTGATGATACAGTTCCACAATGTTTTTCTTGTCAGCAATAACGTGAAGAAAAAAAACGCTCTATTACTTGTCACGTCATCATAATGATGCGTTTTGATCTTCATGACGATGTGACAATTCACATTTTCAAAGTTGGATTACCATAATATAGTTTTGGAGTGGATTATTCCTTTAAAATGTATTCTAACTGGTAATAACATTAATGGATTATAAACACCTATACCAGTTAATTAATTCAAACGTTTTAATTAAATGTATATTGGATTAAAGCGGTAGTGAGTGGCTACCAAGTTCCTAAAATGTCATTCACAGTTTTATAAGCACATCAACATATGCCTCATAAACATAGTGGTACAACCAATGGGTTGAGGTAGAATTAGTGTCTCATTGTGCTCTATAGGTTCAGCTGTGTGCCCGTGGACTTTGAGGTAGTGAACGTCTGCTCAGCTACTGAGGATGACATCAACAACGCCATCACTGCCATCCGCCGGAATGGAGTGGCCCTCAAAGGTAGGAGAAACACTGTAGTGCTCATAGCACCATGTTCTTGTACTCACATTGTAGGCAGGTTCCACCTGTCACTCACTGCAACAGATTATAAATTGGGTCTTCATTCTATAGAATGCCTATAACGCTGTCATTGTGTTTATTTATTTATTTGTTTGTTTGTAGGTAACATTGAAACCCTCCACACCCTGCCTGCTTCCCACAAGTCCAGAAACAACCTCCTCCGGTAAGTAAAGGTTTCCATACAACATTTTATTTCCTCGAGTGCTCCATTTCTGCTCACGGGTCTGCTTATCTCTATCTCAAATGGTCTTCTGTTGCTCTGCGGCTCGCTGTCCAGCCCTGTCAGCTTACACTGTCTCCACCCATCTCGCTGTCCAGACCTGTCAGCTTACACTGTCTCCACCCATCTCTCTGTCCAGCCCTGTCAGCTTACACTGTCTCCACCCATCTCTCTGTCCAGCCCTGTCAGCTTACACTGTCTCCACCCATCTCTCTGTCCAGCCCCGTCAGCTTACACTGTCTCCACCCATCTCTCTGTCCAGCCCCATCAGCTTACACTGTCTCCACCCATCTCTCTGTCCAGCCCTGTCAGCTTACACTGTCTCCACCCATCTCTCTGTCCAGCCCTGTCAGCTTACACTGTCTCCACCCATCTCTCTGTCCCCCAGTACCACTTTGGACCTGTATGCCAACGTCATGCACTGTAAGTCCCTCCCTGGAGTCCAGACTCGCCACAACAACATTGACATCATGATTATCAGGGAGAACACTGAGGGAGAGTACAGCAGTCTGGAGCATGAGGTTAGACACACAAACAGACACACACACAATAACACACACATTTTTACTCTCTTCAACTTATCCCTTTCCTTTTTTCCCCCATTCACACTCTTTGCTTTATATAACCTGCATTAACTTCCCTCTCTCCTTCCCTTCCTCCTGTAGAGTGTATCAGGGGTGGTGGAGTGTCTAAAGATCATCACCCGGACTAACTCCCTGAGAATTGCTGAGTATGCCTTTAAATTGGCCCGGGAGAAAGGTCGCAAGAGGGTCACTGCCGTCCACAAGGCCAACATCATGTAAGTCATGTCAGCCCGAGGTGTAGATGTGTATTCCACCAGTTGTCTGTTATAATGACTCACACACTGAGCACTTTGGGGCTGCGGTCCAATTGTTTACCCTTCTCCCTGAAGTGTGCACTCGTTCACTCACCCTTATACATTTAAAAGGGACAGAGTTGTGTAAGAAATATGGTGGGGTTAACAAGGTGGGGTTAACAAGTCAAGTGGACACTTCAAGAAGAAGGGTGCAACCAAGGGGTTGAACGTCCCTTCTTCTCCCCTTCACAGGAAGCTGGGAGATGGTCTCTTCCTGCAGTGCTGTAGAGAGGTGGCTGCTGGGTACCCTGACATTGCCTTTGACGCCATGATAGTCGACAACACCACCATGCAGGTATGAAAACCAATGCTATTTTTATTATACAGGCACACCAAAACGTCTTTACCTGGTCCCAGATCTGTTTATGCTGGCACTTAGCAAGACGGTACAAACAGATCTGGGACCAGGCTAAGAAAGTTGTTTTGTCTGAGTTACTCATGCTTATCAGTGTTGTTTACCCATCCCCCTCTTATTTCCTAGCTGGTGTCCAAGCCCCAGCAGTTTGATGTGATGGTGATGCCCAACCTGTATGGTAACGTGGTCAGCAACGTGTGTGCCGGCCTGGTGGGAGGGCCAGGGCTTGTCCCAGGGGCTAACTACGGCCGCGACTATGCTGTCTTCGAAACGGTCAGTCCACTGGGCACCTGTAATGTCTGCAACTCTGATAATGTAATATGATGCTCCTACAGTGGTTTATTGAGACGCACCTACGACAGACAACGTTTCGATCCCATTGGGATCTTAGTCCAATTTAAATAGGGCTTAGCATTTTTGTAAATTGACGAGGGCTGGACTTAGTAGTCAGTTGACTTGGTATATCAACAATCTCTCAATATGCTCGCTCTCTGTCTCGCTCTTTGCTCTATGTAACTCTCAGGCCACCAGAAACACAGGGAAGAGTATTGCTGACAGGAACATTGCCAACCCCACTGCCATGCTACTGGCCAGCTGCATGATGCTGGACCACCTCAAGTAAGTTCACCTTGCATTGTCTAATGAAGAGGCTGTTTCTAAACCATGACAATGTGTATGTATTATCTGATCTGCAGTCGACTGGTTGAACAGAACAGATGATGTGAAAGTAAATTCATTGTATTTCTGTGTGTCTCAGGCTCCATGATTATGCCACTATGATCAGGAATGCAGTCCTGACGACCATGAACGAGACTCAGGTATGCCAAGAAACTGTTTGCTATGATCTAATGAATACACCCCTGCTCAATACTCTCACCTCACTGCACACCTGTCACACTACTCAACACTCTCACCTGACTTAACACACGTCACTGCTCTGTATATACACACACCTCACTGCCGACTGACTTAAGAGTCTGCCCAGTTATCAACGGAGCGCATGCAAACAAGAGCTATTCACATGTATTCTATTTTTTGAAAAAAAATTATAATAATTTGTACTCGGCAAATTGACCACAACAAAATAGAAATAACTCACTTGGCCTAGCACAGGGCTGGCAACAGGCTGCCCGGAAACAGGCTGCCCGGAAACAGGCTGTCCATGGGCCAAAACCGTCTGTTGCCGAACCTGCTCCAGGCCAACCTGTAATCAAATGTATGCTGCTCTACCCACTGATTTATTATCAGTATAGAATCCCTCTGAGGAGGGTGTGATTAATAGTAATTCTGGGGCCTGTACAGGGGAGAGCAATGTTACAGAATATTCAGAAATAAATGTATTGTGTAGAATAGATATTATTGTCTGTCACGGAGAATATGTAAGAGTGTTCCCTCTGTTTAGTATATTAAATCTGTTTCACCTATATTGTTTCTTTGAGTAGGATGTGATGTGTGACTAGTTGTATTTCTGTTATCCTGCAGTTGCACACAGCTGAGGAGGGTATAATGGCAATGTTGACAGTTGTCTTAAGCATCTGCCTATTATAATAATATTCTTCTTCTCCTGCAGTTGCACACAGCTGACATCGGGGGGCAGGGCACCACCTCTGAGGTGGTCCAGGCTATCATGAGGAACATCCAGAGCAAGGGGCCTCTCACCAGCGAGCTCTGAACACACACACACACACACACACACACTGTGGATGTGTCTCGTATATTTAAAACAGCTGTAATGTATTGTATGCTTGTGCTGAGTGAGTGGGTGGGTGTGTGTTTGTTTGTTTCTATAGTGATGCTCCTCTGTGTTGTTGACGTGTGGGAGCTGTTCAGTCCTGTCTTTACACACACCTTTCAGACTAGCAGAGTGAATTCATCATCTTCTCCTTTGCACACGTTTCACCTTTGCACACGTTTCATTAATTAATGTCTCTGTCAATGATTAAGGTTAATTTCACACCATTCTGTCTTTCCATAACCATTCCCTGGCTGGTTCACGCACGTTAACCTTTGAGCATAAACAAACAAGTAGTAGGACCAAACTCTACATCTGTAATAGCATGCTGTAGTGAAGAAGTAAAAGCAAGGATCTAGCTCTTAGGTTTAACTCCAGGACATGATAGCTACTCTCTGCTAGGTGTATCCTACAACCTAGGACATGATAGCTACTCTGCTAGGTGTATCCTACAACCCAGCACATGATAGCTACTCTCTGCTAGGTGTATCCTACAACCCAGCACATGATAGCTACTCTCTGCTAGGTGTATCCTACAACCCAGCACATGATAGCTACTCTCTGCTAGGTGTATCCTACAACCCAGCACATGATAGCTACTCTCTGCTAGGTGTATCCTACAACCCAGGACATGATAGCTACTCTCTGCTAGGTGTATCCTACAACCTAGGACATGATAGCTACTCTCTGCTAGGTGTATCCTACAACCTAGGACATGATAGCTACTCTCTGCTAGGTGTATCCTACAACCCAGGACATGATAGCTACTCTCTGCTACAACCCAGGACATGATAGCTACTCTGCTAGGTGTATCCTACAACCCAGGACATGATAGCTACTCTCTGCTAGGTGTATCCTACAACCCAGCACATGATAGCTACTCTCTGCTAGGTGTATCCTACAACCTAGGACATGATAGCTACTCTCTGCTACAACCCAGGACATGATAGCTACTCTGCTAGGTGTATCCTACAACCCAGGACATGATAGCTACTCTGCTAGGTGTATCCTACAACCCAGGACATGATAGCTACTCTCTGCTAGGTGTATCCTACAACCCAGGACATGATAGCTACTCTCTGCTAGGTGTATCCTACAATCCAGCACATGAACTAGATTGCAACACCTTCAGCTCCACCTGGAGACATTGGCTTTGTTTGATTGTATTTAAGCAACCGTTCTTGGGTAGTGTAGGTACTGCAACCGTTCACTGTAGTCATTTGTGAGAGTTGAAACAGTAAAAGTATTTTCTCACAGTACAAAAGAGAAAGAAAGAGTATAAACGGTTATGTTTCTGACAGTACTGCTATCTTAATAATACATTTTTTTTATGTTCTTCTCACAGTCAAGTAGCGCCTAGCCTTGGGTCTCTGTCTTTCTGTTATCATCTTTATCAGATGCAGCTCATCATCCCCACAGATACCAGAGTCTTATGATTTACCAATGTCCTTTCTGTGGTCTTTAGATCAATTCACTCTCTTTATTTGACAAGGTTTTTGTTTTACTGTTCTATTTAACTTTTACCTGTTACACATGTTCTATAACAATGGTTATAACTCAGAACTGTACACTGAAATGCCGTTATTATATACTCAGTCAAACATACTGTTTTTCACTTGATCCATTGAAAAAACTAAACCAGATTTGCATATATCTGTGTTGTTACTCAAAAGCAACCAATGTGTTTTTGCCTCAAACACCTACATACTGTCTTATTAATGTACAGTGGTTGAAATCTAGAGTAAACAAAGAACAATTACCTGCTAAATTAAATGGTTTTGTTTTGGTTTCATATACTGTGGCTGTATGTATGAAATTAATATAGATTATTAAAAGGTTATCTACGCCTACTTTTGTTGGGTAATATTTCCTCAGGATCCAACACATTGCTTGGTCAATTTCGGTGCAATTCAAGTTGCAACAGTATTGGCACCAGAGCAGGCAGATTTAAGGCATGCACCCCTTTTTATAGTGCACAACTTTTAAACCGGGCCATAGGGCTCTGGTCGTAAGTAGTGCCCTCTATAGGGAATATGGTGCATTGGGCCCTGGTCAAAAGTAATGCACTATAAGCGTGCCATTCGGGACGCACACAGGCGGTTGTTTTGGAACTAGTAAACATACCTGTAGATCAAAATATGATTCATGAAAGGTAGGGTGCAAATACTCCTTGTCAGTAGAAGTATGATTTAGGTTACGATTAGGATTGACTGAAATACGCAAAGGAGGGCTAGTCAAACAGGAATGTGATTTTATTTAATCCAACATGGATGTGATAAACCAACACCCTCACTTTAGAAACACTTTACCTGGAATGAAATAACCCAGAACTGCGTATCTGATATTGTTACATCCATATTTGAATGGTACTTTTAAATGTAATATACTTTTACCACCATGAAGTATGTTTTTGACTTTGTATTTACTTCAGTGAAACATCGTGAAACGTGTGGGAATTTATTCTAAAAGGTTTACAAAAAAACATTTCATACATGTGCGCATTCTGGGCGAAAGGTGACGTGCCAATACAGTCACGTTCCCATAGTGCACTGCGCTGATACGGTACACGTCATTACAGCGCAACCGTCTGAAAGCTGACGTTGACTTTTTGATATTGCTTCCTATTCGAAGGAAGACGTGTCTGAAACAACTGTTGAAATATAGCTGCACAATTCTTTGTCGTGTCAAAGACATTTTCAGAAATCCACCATGATGATCAGAATATCCGCGTTTCTTGCTCTTGTCTGCCTGTGCACCGGTAAGTAGTTTCAGATAGATTGCTACAGTAACTAGTCAGCGTCAATGAAATGTGCAGTGATTCTCAGAGTATTTAGACCCCTTGAGTTTTTCCACATTGTTACATTACAGCCGTATTCTAAATTTGATTCAATTATTTTTCCCCCCTCAATCTACACACAATACTCCATTATGACTAAGCAAACACTGGTTTTTAGAAATATTTTATAACAAAATAATTTATAACTGAAATATGACATTTACATAAGTATTCAGACCCTTTACTCAGTACTTTATTGAAGCACCTTTGGCAGTGATTACAGCCTCGAGTCTTTTTGGGTATGACGCTACAAGCTTGGCACACCTGTACTTGGGGAGTTTCTCCCATTCTTCTCTGCAGATCCTCTCAGGCTCTGTCAGGTTGGATGGGGAGCGTTGCTGCACAGCTATTTTCAAGTCTCCAGAGATGTTCAATCAGGTTCCAGTCCGGGCTCTGGCTAGGCCACTCAAGGACATTCAGAGACTTCTCCCGAAGCCACTCCTGCGTTGTCTTGGCCGTGTGCTTAGGGTCATTGTCCTTCACCACAGTCTGAGGTCCTGAGCCCTCTGGAGCAGGTTTTCATCAACGATCTCTCTACTTTGCTCTGTTCATCTTTCCCTCGATCCCGACTAGTCTCCCTGTCACTGAAAAAAAACATCACAGAATGATGCTGTCACCACCATGCTTCACTGTAGGGATGGTGCCAGGTTTCCACCAGATGTGACACTTGAGGCCAAAGAGTTAAATCTTGGTTTAATCAGACCAGAGAATCTTGTTTCTCATGGTCTGGGAGTCCTTTAGGTGCTCTTTGGCAAACTCCAAGCAGGCGGTCATGTGTGGCTTCCGTCTGGCCACTCTACTTTAAAGGTCGGATTGCTGGAGTGCTGCAGAGATGGTTGTCCTTATGAAAGGTTCTCCCATCTCCACAGAGGAACTCTGGAGCTCTGTCAGAGTGACCATCTGGTTTTTGGTCACCTCCCTGACCAAGGCCCTTCTCCCCCGATTGCTCAGTTTGGCCAGGCAGCCAGCTCTAGGAAGATTCTTGGTGGTTCCAAACTTCATACATTTAAGAATGATGGCGCCACTGTGTTCTTGGGGACGTTCAATGCTGCAGAATGTTTTTGGTCGCCATCCCCAGATCTGTGCCTCGGCACAATCCTGTCTCTGAGCTCTACGGACAATTCCTTAAACCTCATGGCTTGATTTTTGCTCTGACATGCACTCTCAACTGTGGGACCTTATATAGACAGGTGTGTGCCTTTCCAAATCATGTCCAATCAATTGAATTTACAACAGGTGGACTCCAATCAAGTTGTAGAAACATCTCAAGGATGATCAATGGAAACAGGATGCACCTGAGCTCAATTTCGAGTCTCAAAGGGTCTGAATTTGTAATATGCAACATTTTCTAAAAACCTGTTTTTGCTTTGTCATTATGGGGTATTGTGTGTAGATTGATGAGTAATTTGTTTTATTTAATACATTTTAGAATAAGGCTGTAATGTAACAAAATGTGTCAAAAAGGGAAGTGGTCTGAATACTTTCCGAAATGCGCTGTATTAGCTAGCCTCAGTAGCTAACTAGCTAACTGATAAGAGTTTACTAGTTAACTAGGTATTTATAAGTAATGTCTTCATATTTTACCATGTTAGAAACTATAACTCTAGGTATGTATTTGGATAGCTGGATAAGAAGGTGAATGTTAGCTAACTAGATGAATAGCTAGGTGGCTATTCTATTCAACCCAATTTAGCAGATTTTATCAATCTGCACCACCAGATAGTTGGCTAGCTAGGTCAATTATTTTGTTATGCACTAGTTAGGCTCTCAGATTAGAAATTAACAGTACCTTCGCATTAAGGTAGCTTACGAAGACTGCTTGATATGACATTTCTGCCCATGTTGTTTAGGTGAGAGCTGTTCAGACCCTGTGATCACCCCCTCTGCCTACACCACATCTGATGCCGTCATCTCCTCTGAGTCTGTCTTTATCGTGGAGCTCAGCCTGGCCTGCGCCAATGGAGCCCAGGTACTGTAATTAGACACGACAGACAGACACACCTCTCTCTTTCTCATCACGCTCTAAATGTGTATCTTCCTTCAACAGAGTGTGGCTCTGTATGCTGACGTCAATGGCAGACAGTTCCCCGTGACCAGAGGCCAGGATGTTGGCAAGTACCAGGTAAGAGGTGGCTCTGGTCTGATGTGGACATACACTATGGATGTCCAATATACCCTTATCAAGAGTCACTTGAGCCTCTGTGCACATGCTGTGTGTTTATGACTTGTCGTCGCTCTGTCTCTCTCCGTGTTTCTCAGGTGTCCTGGAGCATGCCCCACAAACAGGCTAGCTCCGGTACATACCAGGTCAAATTCTTTGATGAGGAGTCCTATAGCTCTTTGCGAAAGGTAAGTGCATCATTCTTATTCATCTGGCTATGAGTGTAACTGGGGACTTTTGCTACTTTCAAAACAACTCTGACATTTCTGACTTGGAAACTCGTAAAAAGATGAGGTCTGAGTTTCCTGCTTGGAAAGTAGCAGAATCAACGAATACGAAGCTCTACGCAAAAAACAAAAAAAACTGTAGCACATATTTTGAAGGATACAACGACTTGATTGTTGATGATCTCGGTAAGTGTTTTGCGCCTACTGTCAGAAATGGCCTATAGTCTTATGCAAGTGTTTTTGTTTACATTTTTTTTTTAGGCCCAGAGGAACAATGAAGATAGTGACTCCATCCAGCCTCTCTTCTCTGTCAACGTGGATCACAGGGTGAGTCAGCATAGACAGACTAACAAATTAATACTCGATGAAAGACACTCATGTCTATAGCACATGCATTACGCTTAGAAAATGGAGAATTCTCAAGTGGCAGAAGAGTAAACATTACTGGAGGCACCTCGCCATTTTTGGAGACAGCGTTGTATTTGGTAGCAAAAAGCAGTGGGCAGCAAACTTACGGTAAATGAATTGTTTCCACAGTTAGCTAAATTGTTTTTTTACCGTTACACAAAGCTCAGACACGTTTTTTTTGCTAGCTACAGTAGCACTGTTGTGTCTCCAAAAAATGACAAGGTGTCTCCAGTTGTCCTTCCTAACTGGTGCTGCGTTGTCTTGGTGTTTCTAGGGTGCATGGAACGGCCCATGGGTGCCTACTGAGGTTATGGCTGCTCTCATCGGCATCCTGGTATACTACCTGGCCTTCAACGCTAAGAGCACCATCCAGGCATAAAGGACTACAAGTCCCACAGTTCTCTGCAACTGGATCTCTAAAAGACTGTTGAACTGTGACTTTTCTACCAAACCAACATCAACATACATGTGGCAGAACAACAGTATGCTACCATCCATTTCGAGATGCGAAACTACAACTTGTTTTTTTATTTTAAAGCAGAAGAAGCCATTGCATTTTGTCAAGTTGTGGTAAAAAGAATTGCACACCTCAATCGAACCCGATGTATACCCGCTAACTAAATTGAACAGTCATTTTGTGTTCAAAAGCAAACCCAGGTCCTGAAAGTTGAAGGGCTGTTTCTATAAACCATCGCTGACTTCCTTCTACAGCCTCGTGCTTATTGTTCACCTACCGGTGGATTTGGCCTCAGAGCCAAGAATATCTGTCCATCATTCTGTGGTCTTTCTTGTGAAGGACCTTTATATTGGTACTGAATACTACACACTCTAAAATGGCTGGTTCTGTATGTACAAGAGTCTTGAGTAGGAGTGCTGATCTAAGATCAGTTCATCCATGTCTTATTCCTTGTGGTCTGGTGTTTTAAGAGTCTAACGCCCCTGTGGACTTGGCATTTGCTGACTGGCTGTGTCTTATCCACAGTACATGGAACTGTTGCACTGGCTGGCTAAAGAGGCCAAATATTTGAGGATTGGTGATTTATTTGTGCTTGGTGGTCAAATTAATAAATTGTTTGATTTTCTCTTACTGTGTCTCAATTATGCTGCACACGTCTAGGGGCAAAACATTATCCAAGGCCGCACAAAATGTGTTACTGCTTGAGTATGAAGTAGATTAGGGGTCCCCAACGACATTCAGCTGATAGACTTCTTTTTTTTTTCTTGAGCAGATTGTCAAGGAGCCGGGTCATAATTATATATCATTCGTAAACTGCAAATTGACCACAAGAAGAATGTATGTGCTTTTCAAAACCCCTAAGTTCTAAATATAAGTGCTCTATACTAATATAGTATTTGAAAAACATAATTTAAAACCTTGATTACATTGGAATATGATCATGTCTAGTTATTCGTGGGAATACTTGGGAACAGATTTCCTAAATTAAAATCACTTTGAGCTAATTTCCTGGTGATTTTACAGTCCATTTTCTGCCCAATGGAAATTACTGTGTTTTGTTCGGAAAGCTTGGGGCGCCAAGTAAAATCCCACGGTCCGCCTGTTGAAGACCCCTGAAGTAGAGCATGACCTTAGTGGTGAGGATGTTGAGCGATCTGTTGCCTGCTACATTACATAGGATGCGTGTTAAACTGTATAGGTTATCATATGTACTGTATGTCCCAACTGGTACTCTACAGGGCTCTGGTTAAAAGTTTTGCCAAAAAGTACTGCCAAAATAATAGAAACACAAGTAAATAAGTGATACAAATATATATTGAAAGCAGGTGCCTCCACATGTGTGGTTCCTGAGTTAATTAATCAATTAACATCCCATAATGCTTAGGGTGTTGAATAAAAATGCTGGGCAGGCCATTATTTTGCCTACCATGGCTATGCCCCCATAGGATAACAATGCCCCCATCCACAGGGCACGAGGGGTCACAATGGTTTGTTGAGCATGAAAACGATGTAAACCACGGTCTCAATCACCAGATCTCAACTCAATTGAGATTCCGGAGTGGAGCCTGAGACAGCGTTTTCCATCAACAAGACACCAAAAGATGGAATTTCTTGTGGAATGATGGCGTTGCATCCCTCCAATAAAGTTCCAGACACTTGTAGAATCTACGCCAAGGTGCATTGAAGCTGATCTGGCTGGTGGCGGCCCAACGCCCTATTAAAGGCTCTTTATGTTGGCGTTTCCTTTATTTTGTCAGTTACCTGTACGTAATAATGTGTGCCATATACTGTATACACTGTATATTGCCCCTTGGCTAAACATCATCTCTTCAATGTCCCAACAAATTCTCAAAATAAATTCTTGTGAATAGTTTTTCCATAATGATATCTTCTTTAGCAACATATTCTTCTTTACACTCACGTTTGTGTGGTAATTATGTGGTAAACATATCCATAAATCCCTCCTATTGCTGTAAACAGGGTCACATGCATGCCTATCATGGGTATGTCCCAAAAGGTATATTATGTCCTATATAGTGTACTACCTGGTCAAAAGTAGTACACTAAAAAAGGGAGAATAGTGTTGTTTAGGAAACAAGCCAGTGATTATTTTTGTATTGTGTGCAAAGGATCAGGGGGAAGGAATAACTGTCACACCATGCTAGTGGAGTAGAGAGCATGCTCTACATTTCAAGACTGAGGAAGGAGTCTGATTTTAAGTGGCTGTCGCAATCTGGATCTCCCTCTCTCTCTCTCTCTCCCTCTTTCTCTCTCTCTCTCTCTCCTGTCAAATCTGGCAGGCTGGTTTGTTCTCAACTGTCATATACTGTCGTGAAAAAGTAGGTACAACTACTGGAAAGTTCTCTCTTTTATTTTTACATATTTGAACAGATGGATATGTAATCTTCACTTCAACACTATTGACAGATAAAGGTTACCCAATTTAACAAATCACACACAAAAAAAAAACTTTGAAAATGTTATGCAATAAAAATAAACAAAAATGCCTTTTCTTTATGGGGAAAAAGTTAGTACACCCCTACCTTTACCATCACATAAAATGGCTAAAATTAGAATTAGGTGTACCAAAATAAGTGCAAATGATTAGAAAACATTAGAGAGAAACAGGAGGGTCCAGCCTTCCATAAAGATATCCAACACATCATTCAAAGATCAAAAGCCCTACCCGAGGCCCTCAGAAGAAAGATTATTGATACCCATAAGTCTGGGAGGGGTTACAAATCCATTTCCAAGCAATTCGAAGTACATCATTCCATTTCCAAGCAATTCGAAGTACATCATTCCACTGTCCGACAAAAATTCCAGACCACTGGCAAACTACCTAGGACAGGTCATCCCACCAAAGTCAGCCCAATGACCGAAAGATGCTCATAGAAGTCTCTAAGAACCCCAGGGTAACATCAAGGGATCTACAGGCCTCTCTTGCCACAATCAATGTTGAATTGCATGGGTACACTGTCAGAAAGAGACTGCACAAACTTGGCCTACATGGGAGGTCAGGAAGGAAGAAGCCTCTGCTCTCAAAAAATAATATCAAGACAACTGACTTTACCCAGGTGTTGTCTACTCCCTTCACAGAACAGTGCAAACTGGCTCTAACCAGAATAGAAAGAGGACTGGGAGGCCCCGGTGCAGAACTGAGCAAGAGGACAAGTACATTAGAGTGTCTAGTTTGAGAAACAGACTCCTCACAAGTCCTCAACTGGCAGCTTCATTAAATAGTACCTGCAAAACATCAGTCTCAACGTCTACAGTGAAGAGGCGACTCCGGAATGCTGGCCTTCTAGGCAGAGTTGCAAAGAAAAAGCCATATCTCAAACTGGCCAATAAAAATAAAAGATTAAGATGGGCAAAAGAACACAGACACTGGACAGAGGAAGATATGGCTTTTTCTTTGCAACTCTGTTCTGTGAAGGGAGTAGTACACAGCGTTGTACGAGATCTTCAGTTTCTTGGCAATTTCTCGCATGGAATAGCCTTCATTTCTCAGAACAAAAATAGACTAAAGTTATTTGTTTCTGGCCATTTTGAGCCTGTACTCGAACCCACAAATGCTGATTCTCTAGTCTAAAGAAGGCCAGTTTTATTGCTTCTTTAATCAGCACAACATAATTGCAAAAGGGTTTTGTAATGATCAATTAGCCTTTTACAATGATAAACTTGGATTAGCTAATACAACGTGCCATTGTAACACAGGACTGATGGTTGCTGATAATGGGCCTCTGTACGCCTATGTAGATATTCCATAAAAAATCAGCCTTTTCCAGCTACAATAGTCATTTACAACATTAACAATGTCTACACTGTATTTCTGATCAATTTGCTGTTATTTTAATGGACAAAAAAATACACATTTCTAAATGATTTTTGAACCCTAGTGTACATAACCAAGATTTCAGATAAGCCTAATCAGGCATGCCTGTGCGCATCATGGTTCTTACAGGCAAAGTGAAATAATACAATGAATTTGTTCGTGGTGCATGCATTTCAAATGATATGTAACACCATCGGACAGGAAACAACAGATACAAATGTAACAACAGCACAACAAAATAGATAAACAATTTTTTTTCCAGGTGCCTTTTCCAGGTGCCTTTTCAGTTTACACACCAGTGGTGCAATTAGTGCTTTCTAACTGCACTGAACCAAAACAGCGCGCCAGAGCGAAGCAAAACTATAGAGGGGTTGGCAAAATCCTTTCATCTTGAGGCAATGGGGGAGGGTTATGCAAAGTAGCCTACAATCTGTTAATTATTATATAACATTTAAAATTGACATCTATTTTAATACAGACTAGCTCAAAACATTACTAATCATTGAAAATGGCAAATTACCCCATGGATCATGACAAAGTTTGCACCCTTTGAAAGTGGGGTTGCAGCTTCTCTGTTTGCTCCATTGCTCAGGTGCCTGTAATTACAACATGTTTACAAGCAGAACTGGTTTGAAATATGGTTGAAATTGTATCGTTACAACCTGCAGGTTTAGAGTACATACAACTTTTTTTTTGTTTCTTTCTTAGTTTTTGTGAGGCTAGATGTGTTGATCAATTGATCCATTTAGTTATTATTTTTATTTTTATCAATGAAAATTATAGCCTACCCAGACAAATATTGTGTGGTTAAAACTTCTTCACATGAATGAGAGATTAAACAGAAGTTGGAAAACATAATAGCCCATGACTGGGTATCTGCATCACTTTACTGCACTGATAGTTGTTGAAAATTACAATCCCATCTCTGGTATAGTGTTTGAGTGGGTTAATGTACTGTAGTAGTGGGGTCTGTGTGATGTCAGGCGCGAATATTTCTTTACATCAATGAGAGATATTGATAGAGAAACAGAGTGAGAAATAAATGGAAAAAACATACAGTAGCAGTAGAGTCTGCTCTGTCTGAAAAAATAAGCATACAGTAGCTATGACCATCTTCAGTTCCCGGCTGGTCTCATAGACAAGACATAACATAGGAAACAAAAATATATGGCTACATTTATTTAAGCTTTATTTAACTAGGCAAGTCAGTTAAGAACAAATTCTTATTTACAATGATGGCCTAACTACAGTGTCAGCCCCTGGAGCAAATTAGGGTTAAGTGCCTTGCTCAAGGACACATCGACAGGTTTTTCACCTTGTCGGCTCGGGTATTCAAACCAGCGACCTTTTGGTTACTGGCCCAAAGCTCTAACCACTAGGATACCTGCTGCAGTTATTAGAGAAGGTTACTTAACGTAATAACAAAAGTAGGAAAGTGGGTGGGTAAGCATATAACGCGAACGTCTAGCAACTCAAAGGTCGTGTGTTCAAATCTCAACACAGACAACGTTAGCATTTTAGCAAATGTGCAACTACTTACTACTTTTTAGCTACTTTGCAACTACTTAGCATGTTGGCTAACCCTTCCCCTAACCCTTTAACCTGACTCCTAACCCTAACCTTATTCTTATCCCTTACCTTAACCCTAACCTTAACCTTAACCTAACCCTATGACCACAACCTAGTTAACATTAGCCACCTAGCTAACATTAACCTTAGTGACCTAGCCACCTAGCTAATGTTAGTCACAACCAATTGGAATTTGTAACATCTTCCGTTTTTAAAAATCAGTTTTAACATATTGTACAAATTGCAATTCGTAACATATCATACGAATTGTAATTTGTAACATATCATATGAATTGTAATTCGTAACATATCATATGAAATGGATGATGGACATCCACAAATGAATACATACCATACCAAAGGTAACATATCATACTAATTTGAGCGTCCTGGATATTCATTCACTACGTTACGTCTACCCCTTGTCAATTCAGACAGTTTGGAGGAGGGTTTTAGTTGCTAAACAGTTTAATTAGCCATACATTGTCAGTGAACTGCAATTGTAAAGTGCACAAAATCAAGCCTTTTGCTCAGATGCTTGTTGCCCATAAAACATGTAATAAAACTTCAAAGGAAAGAAAAGAGCCCTAATAAAATATATCACTTGTTTCTCTCAGGACCACATGTCTGTTTTTACAATGTTGGACAAATCACAGGCTCTTCAATGAGCACGGAAAAACACTGTAACTATGGCAACAGCAGGTAGGTGTTAAGTGATAAACTCTCACCCCGATTCTAAAAATAACCCCAAGCGATAATAAAAAATAATCCAAATGCAAACGCCTGTCAAAAGTTTTCACAGAGCATTTTTTTTTTAGGATTTTGATATACATAATGTGTAACTATATTTGGAGTATGACTGAGAAGGTTGCAAACAGTTGCAGTTAAACTATAGTCATAAATATAGGCACTGCAAATGCCTGTGATGTGAGGAAATTTCCTGGAAAGAAACAAACTCCCCAAATATTATTTGCAGCTGTTCTGACAGACAAGTCCCTAGATACGCCTCGCCAGTGGTGGAAAAGTAACCAATTGCCATACTTGAGTAAAAGTAAAGATACCTTAATAGAAAATGACTCAAGTTAAAGTGAAAGTCACCCAGTAAAATACTACTTCAGTAAAAGTCTAAAAGTATTTGGTTTTAAATATACTTAAGTATCAAAAGTAGAAGTATAAATGATTTCAAATCCTTATATTATGGGAACCAGAAGGCACCAATTTCTTGTTTTCTAAATTTATGGATTGCCAGAGGCACACTCCAACACTCAGACATAATTTACAAGGGGGGATACTAGTCAGTTGTACAACTGAATGCATTCAACCAAAATGTGTCTTCCACATTTAATCCAGCATTTGTGTTTGTGTCCACCAGATCAGAGGCAGTAGGATGACCAAGGATGTTCTCTTGATAAGTGCATTAATTTGACCATTTTCCTGTCCTGCTAAGCATTCAAAAAGTACTTTTGGGTGTCAGGGAAAATGTATGGAGTAAAAAGTATATTATTTTCTTTAGGAATGTAGTGAAGTAAAAGTACTCCAAATATAAATAGTAAAGTACAGTACAGATACTTTACGCCATATTTATATAAAATAATAATAAATATTATTTATATTTATTGAACGCTCCTCGTTCAATAAAAAGTCATCAACGGAACGAAAGAAAGAAGTGAAACTACGAAACCTTTGTATTTTATCAACATATTGGTTTGACCAGATTGTTTGCTTTTACTCTTTGTTACATCAAATGTGTTACAGCGTGTGTTAGTCAACTTCAGCTTATTTAGCCTTCACACTGTGTGTGTGTGTGTGTGTGTCTGTGTCTGTGTGTGTGTGTTCCTCAGGTCTGTGTGTGTCTGTGTCTGTGTGTGTGTGTTCCTCAGGTCTGTGTGTGTGTGTGTCTGTGTGTGTGTGTTCCTCAGGTCTGTGTGTGTGTGTGTGTGTGTGTTCCTCAAGTCTGTGTGTGTGTGTGTCTGTGTCTGTGTGTGTGTTCCTCAGGTCTGTGTGTGTGTGTGTGTTCCTCAGGTCTGTGGGCTACACACTGAGGTTGAGTAACATGCACAGGCTGAATCTGAACCCTTATATATTATATATTACACTACTTTTGACCTCTCCTCAGAAGTCCTTGGCTGACCCTAATATTTGAATGAGGATGAGGAGGTTCACCTAGTATGTCCCTGGCCAGGCCATTCATACAGTCATACTGTCACACAACTTGTTTTTAATTTCTCTAATACCCTGTTACACACACACACACACACACACACACACACACACACACACACACACACACACACACACACACACACACACACACACACACACACACACACACACACACACAGTCTTGTATAACTAACCTCCCATCCTATTTTCCCTAACCCTAACCCTAACCCTAACCCTAACCTTTTAACCCTAACCCTAACCTCAACCTGAAAACCTAACCTTAACCCTAAACCTAACCCTAGCTCCTAACCCTAAAACTAACCCTAGCTCCTAACCCTAAACCTAACCCTAGTTCCTAACCCTAAAACTAACCCTAGCTCCTAACCCTAAACCTAACCCTAGTTCCTAACCCTAAAACTAACCCTAGCTCCTAACCCTAAACCTAACCCTAAACCTAATTATAAGCCTAACACTAATTCTAACCTTAACCCCTAGAAATAGCATTTTACCTGGTCGGGACTAACAAAATGTCCCCAGTTGGTCAAAATTGTGTTAATTTACTGTCCTTGTGTGAACTTTTGGAGAGCCCTGCGGTTGCGGGCGGTGCAGTTGCCATACCAGGCGGTGATACAGCATGACAGGATGCTCTCAATTGTGCATCTGTAAAAGTTTAGGGCCAAGCTGGTGTCAGCGAGGTGTCCTGGCAGACCCAGGGGAGTCGACCCTGCAGCGCCGCCTCTGTAATGAGTAAGTGACCTTGACTGGACACATCAGACAGAGCAAGCCGAGCCCATATGCCAACAGCATGAGTCCTCTGGATGGACCAGAACTACTTGGGTTCAAATACTATTTGAAATAATTTCCAATGCCTTTATCTGTGCTTGATTGAGCTTGTCGGGCCAATAGAATAGTTTCAAACCATTTCTATCTGGCACTCTAGGCAGGCCAGAGCAGACACTTAATGTATTTGAAAAAAATGTAATACCATTAGAACCCAGGTCTTTCCTCTGGACACAGACGGAGCTCTGTGCTGAGCCAAGCATCTGTCGAATCTGGGTTGCATTCAAGATTCTGACAGCATTCAAGATTATTACAGCCATTGGTTTTATATTAATGTCATGTGTGGGTGCATACATCGACCAAGACGCAGCGCAGGGATTATAGTTCGACATGATTTAATATACTATGTAATAATTATAGATATAATTACTATGTATAATCACACACCAAATGCCTCTAATTAGGGATCCAACACAAACCACCACCAGAAAGAGAAAGAAAAGACCTGTCAGACTCTGACCAAGGTTACATAGAGAAGCAAATAGGCTTCTCTATGGCCAGAGCCTGACAGTACCCCCCCCCCCCCCCCAAGGCGCGGACTCCCGGACGCCAAAGAAAACACACAAATACATGGGGGGGTATAGGGAGGGAAGACTAGTCCGTCGGGGGCGTTTTTCTCCCGTGCCCCCTCCTTATGACCGGGCCCGGACTGGGTACCGGTGGAGTAAACGGCTCCGGCCATGGAGCGGGACCATTAACCGGGCCCGGACTGGGCACCGGTGGCGTAAACGGCTCCGGCCAAGGAGCGGGGAAAACAACCGGGCCCGGACTGGGCACCGGTGGGGCAAACGGCTCCGGCCATGGAGCGGGGAAAACAACCGGGCCCGGAATGGGCACCGGTGGGGTAAACGACTCCGGCTATAGAGTGGGGAAAACGACCGGGCCCGGACTGGGCACCGGTGGAGCGGACTGCTCTGGCACTGGAGCGGAGCAGACGTCCGGACCCGGAATGGGCACCGGTGGAGCGGACCGCTCTGGCTCGGGAGCGGAGCAGACGGCTGGACCCGGAATGGGCACCGGTGGAGCGGACTGCTCTGGCTCAGAAGCGGAGCATACGGCTGGACCCGGAATGGACACCAGTGGAGCGGACTGCTCTGGCTCGGGAGCGGAGCAGACGGCTGGACCCGGAATGGGCACCGGTGGAGCGGACTGCTCTGGCTCAGGAGCGGAGCAGACGGCTGGACCTTCGCTGGAGTTTCCGGGCGGCGGACCTTCGCTGGAGGTTCCGGGCTGTGGACCATTGCTGGAAGCACCTGCTCTGGCATGGGAGGTACCGGACTGAGAAGGCGGACCGGAGGTCGGGTGCGTGGAGCCGGCACTGGAAGCACCTGGCTGGGCACACTCACTGGAGGTCGGATGCGGGGAGTAGATTAGAGGTCCAGACCCAGACTGGGCACCGGTGGAGCGGACTGCTCTGGCATGGGGGTGGAGTAGACGACCGGACCCGGACTGGGCACCGGTGGAGCGGACTGCTCCGGCACGGGAGTGGAGTAGACGACCGGACCCGTATTGGACCACTCCGGCATCTCCCTCTCGACCTCTATCTCCCTCAATTCCTCCAGAACTCCTCCAAAATACTCCTCTAAATACTCCTCCTGCTCCTTGCTCTGAGCCCCCCATTGGTACCGCGGCCTCTCCATGATCCACATGGGGGGTGGTATTGGCTCCTCCTCCCTATAGCCAGACCTCCCCCATAGCCCCCCCCCCCCAAGACTACGTTGGGGTTGCTTACGGGCTCTTCTCCGTCTCGCAACCCGTCTATTACGCGGCACTTCCTCTCTCCGTCTCTCCCCAGTTACGCTGCTTGGTCTCGTAGTGGTGGGTCGTTCTGTCACGTGTGGGTGCATACATCGACCAAGACGCAGCGCAGGGATTATAGTTCGACATGATTTAATATACTATGTAATAATTATAGATATAATTACTATGTATAATCACACACCAAATGACGAACTATACAACACAAAACAAACACGATAGACAACGTCACGTTCACCAAAACACAACTGAAATGAACGGACGTAACACAAGCACACTTACTTTCACCGTGACTGCGACATATAACGACAACGACCCACAACCCAGTGTGAAAATCTACAAACCTACGTAGGATCCCTAATTAGAGACGATGCGCTACAGATGTCTCTAATTAGGGATCCCACACAAACCACCACCAGAAAGAGAAAGAAAAGACCTGTCAGACTCTGACCATGGTTACAAGCAAATAGGCTTCTCTATGGCCAGAGCCTGACAATTAACTAACGTTTGTGTGTGTCTAGAGATAACCTTAACTTGTCCCCCGGCTGGCAAGGAAGTCTGCTATGCATGCAAGATTACCCCAGTGAAGACAAGGAAACAGTTACCCCAGTGAAGACAAGGAAACAGATTACCCCAGTGAAGACAAGGAAACAGATTACCCCAGTGAAGACAAGGAAACTGATTACCCCAGTGAAGACAAGGAAACAGATTACCTCAGTGAAGACAAGGAAACAGATTACCTCAGTGAAGACAAGGAAACAGTTACCCCAGTGAAGACAAGGAAACAGTTACCCCAGTGAAGACAAGGAAACAGATTACCTCAGTGAAGACAAGGAAACAGATTACCTCAGTGAAGACAAGGAAACAGTTACGCCAGTGAAGACAAGGAAACAGTTACCCCAGTGAAGACAAGGAAACAGATTACCTCAGTGAAGACAAGGAAACAGATTACCTCAGTGAAGACAAGGAAACAGTTACCCCAGTGAAGACAAGGAAACAGATTACCTCAGTGAAGACAAGGAAACAGATTACCTCAGTGAAGACAAGGAAACAGTTTGCCCCAGTGAAGACAAGGAAACAGATTACCTCAGTGAAGACAAGGAAACAGATTACCCCAGTGAAGACAAGGAAACTTGGAAATGTGTCTAGGAAAACTTTTTCTACACCAGAGTTTGTGTTTTTTCTTTCCATCCTCTTGTTGTTAAAAATCAATCGGTAAGAGACAGAAAAAAACATTCTCAACAGAAAAGCTCTCTGCCCCCTTAGAGCTCTCAACAACAACAACAACAACAACAACAAAAACAACCATAAACAACAACAACAACAACAACCATAAACAACAACACCACCACCACCAACAACAACAACAACAACCATAAACAACAACCAACAACAACAACAACAACAACCATAAGCAACAACAACAACAACCATAAACAACACCAACAACAACAACAACCATAAACAACAACAACAACAACCATAAACAACAACAACAAAAACAACCATAAACAACACCAACAACAACAACAACCATAAACAGTGAACATAAAACAAAAGCAACAACATCAATCCACTTCTTTTTTGTCAACAGAAATGTGTTTGTTTGTTTGTAACTGCCAGAGGACATTTATTTTTTATTTTATTTCACCTTTAT
This sequence comes from Thymallus thymallus, assembly GCA_023634145.1. Classification (NCBI taxonomy): domain Eukaryota; kingdom Metazoa; phylum Chordata; class Actinopteri; order Salmoniformes; family Salmonidae; genus Thymallus; species Thymallus thymallus. The sequence goes on along the minus strand of CM042399.1, from coordinate 10,394,001 downwards.
TTAACCAGGTAGGTCAGTTGAGAACAAGTTCTCATTCACAACTGCGACCTGGCCAAGACAAAGCAAAGAAGTGCGACATCACAGAGTTACACATGGGAATAAACAAACGTACAGTCAATAACACAATAGAGAATCTATATACAGAGTGCAAATGTAGTGAAAAATGTAGTAAGGTTAGGAAGATAGGACAATAAATAGGCCACAGTGGCGAAATGAATTACAGATTAGCATTATCACTGGAATGATGGATGTGCAAATTATGATGTGCAAATAGAGATAATGGAGTGCAAAATGAGCGGAAGTAATAAATAAATATGGGGATGAGGTAGTAGGGTGGGCTATTTACAGAAGGGCTATATACAGGTGCAGTGATCAATAAGCAGCTCAGACAGCTGATGCTTGAAGTTAGTGAGGGAGATAGGAACCTCTAGCTTCAAGGATTTTTGCAATTCGTTCCAGTCATTTGCAGCAAAGAACTGGAAGGAATGGCGGCCAAAGGAGGTGTTGGCTTTGGGGGTGGCCAGTGAAATATACCTGCTGGAGCGCATGCTATGGGTGGGTGTTGCTATGGTGACCAGCGAGCTGAGATAAGGCGGGGATTTACCTAATAAAGACTTATAGATGACTTGTAGCCAGTGGGTTTGGCGACGAATATGTAGTGAGGGCCAGCCAACGAGAGAATACAGGTCGCAGTGGTGGGTAGTATATGGGGCTTTGGTAACAAAACGGATGGCACTGTGATAGACTACAGTCGTGGCCAAAAGTTTTGAGAATGACACAAGTATTGGTCTCCACAAAGTTTGCTGCCTCAGTGTTGATGATGGCAATTTGCATATACTCCAGAATGTCATGAAGAGTGATCAGATGAATTGCAATTTCAGCCCTGCCACAAAAGGACCAGCTGCCATCATGTCAGTGATTGTCTCGTTAACACAGGTGAGAGTGTTGACGAGGACAAGGCTGGAGATCACTCTGTCATGCTCGTTGAGTCAGAATAACAGACTGGAAGCTTTAAAAGGAGGGTGGTGCTTGAAATCATTGTTCTTCCTCTGTCAACCATGGTGACCTGCAAGGAAACATGTGCCGTCATCATTGCTTTGCACAAAAAGGGCTTCACAGGCAAGGATATTGCTGCTGGTAAGATTGCACCTAAATCAACCATTTATCGGATCATCAAGAACTTCAAGGAGAGAGGTTAAATTGTTGTGAAGAAGGCGTCAGGGCGCCCAAGCAAGTCCAGCAAGTGCCAGGACCGTCTCCTAAAGTTGATTCAGCTGTGGGATCGGGGCACCACCAGTGCAGAGTTTGCTCAGGAATGGCAGCAGGCAGGTGTGAGTGTATCTGCAAGTACAGTTAGGCAAAGACTTTTGGAGGATGGCCTGGTGTCAAGCAGGGCAGCAAAGAAGCCACTTCTCTCCAGGAAAAACATCAGGGAGAGACTGATATTCTGCAAAAGGTACAGGGATTGGACTGCTGAGGACTGGGGTAGAGTCATTTTCTCTGATGAATCCCCTTTCCGATTGTTTGGGCCATCCGGAAAACACCTTGTCCGGAGAAGACAAGGTGAGCGCTACCATCAGTCCTGTGTCATGCCAACAGTAAAGCATCCTCAGACCATTCATGTGTGGGGTTGCTTCTCAGCCAAGGGAGTGGGCTCACTCACAATTTTGCCAAAGAACACAGCCATGAATAAAGAATGGTACCAACACATCCTCCGAGAGCAACTTCTCCATACCATCCAAGAACAGTTTGGTGACGACCAATGCCTTTTCCAGCATAATGGAGCACCTTGCCATAAGGCAAAAGTGATAACTAAGTGGCTCAGGGAACAAAACATCGACATTTTGTCATGGCCAGGAAACTCCCCAGACCTTAATCCCATTTGAGAACTTGAGGCCTCAAGAGGCGGGTGGACAAACAAAAACCCACAACTTCTGACTAACTCAAAGCATTGATTATGTAAGAATGGCCTGCCATCAGTCAGGATGTGGGCCAGAAGTTAATTGACAGCATGCCAGGGTCGGATTGCAGAGGTCTTGAAAAAGAAGGGTCAACACTGCAAATATTGACTCTTTGCATAAACTGAATGTCATTGTCAATGAAAGCCTTTGACACTTATGGAATACTTGTAATTATACTTCAGTGTACCATAGTAACTACTGACATAAAGATCTAAGAACACTGAAGCAGCAAACCTTGTGGAGACCAATACTTGTGTCATTCTCAAAACGTTTGGCCACGACTGTATATCCAATTTGCTGAGTAGAGTGTTGGAGGCTATTTTGTAAATGACATCAACGAAGTCAAGGATCGGTAGGATGGTAAGTTTTACAAGGGCATGTTTGGCAGCATGAGTGAAGGAGGCTTTGTTGCGAAATAGGAAGCCGATTCTAGATTTAATTTTGGATTGGAGATGGTTAATGTGAGTCTGGAAGTTGAGTTTACAGTCTAACCAGACACCTAGGTATTTGTAGGTGTTCACGTATTCTAAGCCAGACCCGTCGAGAGTAGTGATGATAGTCCGGTGGGCGGGTGCGGGCAGCGTTCGATTGAAAATCATGCATTTAGTCTTACTAGCATTTAATAGCAGTTGGAGGCCACAGAAGGAGTGTTGTATGGCATTGAAGCTTGTTTGAAGGTTAGTTAACACAGTGTCCAAAGAGGGGCCAGATGTATACAGAATGGTGTCGTCTGCGTAGAGATGGATCAGAGAGTCACCAGCAGCGAGAGCGACATCGTTGATGTATATAGAGAATAGGGTTGGCCCAAGAATTGAACCCTGTGGCACCCCCATAGAGACTGCCAGGGGACCGGACAGCAGGCCTTCTGATTTTACACACTGAACTCTGTCTGAGAAGTAGTTGGAGAACCAGGCAAGGCAGTCACTTGAGAAGCCAAGGCTGTTGAGTCTGCCAATAAGAATGCGGTGATTGACAGAGTCGAAAGCCTTGGCCAGGTCGATGAAGACGGCTGCACAGTACTGTCTTCTATCGATGGCGGTTATGATATCGTTAAGTAACTTGAGCGTAGCTGAGGTGCACCCATGACCAGCTCGGAAACCAGATTGCATAGCAGAGAAGGTACGGTGGGATTCGAAGTAGTCAGTGATCTGTTTATTAACTTGGCTTTCGAAGACTTTAGAAAGGCAGGGCAGGATGGATATAGGTCTATAACAGTTTGGGTCTAGAGTGTCTCCCCCTTTGAAGAGGGGGATGACCGCGGCAGCTTTCCAATCTCTAGGGAACTCAGACGATACAAAAGAGAGGTTGAACAGGCTGGTAATAGGGGTTGCAACAATTTCGGCTGATAATTTTAGGAAGAAAGGGTCCAGATTGTCTAGCCCAGCAGATCTGTAGAGGTCCAGATTTAGCAGCTCTTCCAGAACATCAGCTGTCTGGATTTGGGTGAAGGAGAAGCGGGGGGGCTTGGACAGGTTGCTGAGGGGGGTACAGAGCTGTTGGCCGGGGTAGAGGTAGCCAGGTGGAAAGCATGGCCAGCCCTAGCAATATGCTTGTTAAAATGATCGATTATCGTGAATTTATCGGTGGTGACAGTGTTTCCTAGCCTCAATGCAGTGGGCAACTGGGAGGAGATGCTCTTATTCTCCATAGACTTTACAGTGTCCCAGAACTTTTTAGAATTAGTACTACAGGACGCAAATTTCTGTTTGATTAAGCTGGCCTTTGCTTTTCTAACTGACTGTGTATATTTGTTCCTGGTTTCCCTGAAAAGTTGCATATCGCGGGGGCTATTCGATGCTAGTGCAGTGCGCCACAGGATGTTTTTGTGTTGGTCAAGGGCAGTCAAGTCTGGGGTGAACCAAGGGCTATATCTATTCTTAGTTCTATGTTTATTGAAAGGGGCATGCTTATTTAGGATGGTGAGGAAAGCACTTTTAACGAACAACCAGGCATCCTCTACTGACAGGATAAGGTCAATATCCTTCCAGGATACCCAGGCCAGATCGATTAGAAAGGCCTGCTCGCAGAAGTGTTTTAGGGAGCGTTTGACAGTGATAAGGGGTGGTCGTTTGACCGCGGTCCCATTACGAACGCAGGCAATGAGGCAGTGATCGCTGAGATCCTGGTTGTAAACAGAGGAGGTGTATTTGGAGGGCAAGTTAGTCAGAATGATATCTATGATGGTACCCATGTTTAAGGATTTAGGGTTGTACCTGGTGGGTTCCTTAATAATTTGTGTGAGATTGAGGGCATCTATCTTAGACTGAAGGACAGCCGGGGCGTTAAGCATATCCCAGTTTAAATCACCTAACAGTACAAACTCTGAAGATAGATGGGGGGCAATCAATTGACATATGGTGTCCAGGGCACAGCTGGGGGCTGAGGGGGGGCTGTAACAGGCAGCAACAATGAGAGACTTATTTCTGGAAAGGTGGATTTTTAAGAGTAGAAGCTCAAACTGGTTATCTCTGCAGTAGATTGCAACTCCACCTCCTTTGGCAGTTCTATCTTGATGGGAAATATAGTAGTTGGGGATGGAAATTTCAGAATTTTTGGTGGCCTTCCTGAGCCAGGATTCAGACACGGCGTTCAGAGTGCTAGCAGGCCGGGGCTAGCAGGCCGGGGCTAGCAGATGAATCGTCGCAGAGGAAAAGCCTATTGAGAGAACGTCGGACAATTACGTCGGCAGACCAGTCGCGGTGGCTCGGCGGGGCTCCGTGTCGACAGTAGAAGGTCCAGTCAGGTTGACAAGGTACTGTAACCCGAGAGATTAGCTAGTACACGTCGGCTGTCCGGGAGATGGGCCTAGCTTGAGGCTGGCTCATGGTAGCATATGGACAATGGTGTTAGCCGAACAACAACAGCCACTCGTGGTGTAATGGCCCTGAGATATCGGTAGAATCCGGTGAAGTGGAAGGGAACGAAATCCGATATGCGCTGGGTTGGTAGCGCGCTATGCAGACTGGCCGATATTGTCCGAACTAAAAGCTGGCTGATGCAGGCAGAGCAGTGGTGAGGACCGCTAGCAGTGGTTAGCAATGGCTAGTAGCTAGTTTGCAAGCTAGCTAGCAGGCTAGCTTCTGACGGCGGTTCAGTTAAATAATGAAAAGTAAAGAAATAAAGATATTAGATCCGTTTCACGTTGGGTGAGGTGGGTTGCAGGAGAAGTATATCGGGAACAATAAAATATATGGAAAGACAGACTAATTACAAACTATTTACACGCGACAAACAAAAACACGTCCGCACTGTTACGCCATCTTGGATCAAGACATGATACCATTTACACGCTACTGAGCCGAGCCGTAGTGTTATTCGTAGAGAACATACAGTAGTTTGACAGATAAAAAAAACAAATATAAAAGCCAGGCTAGAAAGAGTCCAGGACAGATAAAGATCATCTCTGTTCTGGAAGAGATCCCACAGAACTGTAAAACCCTTTTCAAACGGGCTTGGATGTTTTCTGATAACATCGTCCCGTTACGGTTAAAGCAACTATGGAGGAGGATGCGTAACCAAGCTGGAACACTACGGCTCGGCTCAATAGTGTGAAAAGGGTATAATCTATAATGAACACAAATCATACAGATTAAGCACTGAGCCATCATGACCATCGGCCTACTGTGACTGACCTACTGGACTGATACATAAAAACGTCTTGTTAATTTACTTGTAATGTACCGTCTGGTCACAATAAAGGCATGTATCCCACATGTTCTTAAACACAGTTCACAAACCACACTGGTCAAAGTCTCATTTGGAACTGGTAGACACTGACATATAGATTTAATCTCTTTTTATACACACATAAAGTTACAACATGTACGTACGTAGCTATCATAGTAATAATGATCTTAAAAAAACATCTGTAACAGATTCTTAAGTCTGTCACGCAGTTGAAGGGCCTATAAGTATATTATTATTTCAAAATATAGGAATAGAAAATATAACAAAAACATACATACATATATCTGTACATATCTGTATTTCAATTTCTCATTTGTTTAGACATAGAATAAATAAGAGATATAAACTTATCTGGAACATATATAACATGACTTGAGGTTTGACATAATATGAAACAGATCCCTGCTCTTTGTGGTCTGTCTGTCTGTCTGTCTGTCTGTCTGTCTGTCTGTCTGTCTGTCTGTCTGTCTGTCTGTCTGTCTGTCTGTCTGTCTGTCTGTCTGTCTGTCTGTCTGTCTGTCTGTCTGTCTGTCTGTCTAGAGGGAAGCCCATCTGCTAAAGTAAATGCTGTATCATATTGTCCTATGTGTGAGGCCCCTCTACTACAGTAAATACTGTATTATATTGTCCTATGTGTGAGGCCCCTCTACTACAGTAAATACTGTATTATATTGTCCTATGTGTGAGGCCCATCTACTACAGTAAATACTTTATTATATTGTCCTATGTGTGAGGCCCATCTACTACAGTAAATACTGTATTATTTTGTCCTATGTGTGAGGCCCATCTACTACAGTAAATACTGTATGATATTGTATTATAAGGCCTTCCTACTACAGTAAATACTGCATTGTCCTAGGAGGGGGCCCTAGCCTGGTCCCAGATCTGTTTGTGTCGTATTGCCAACTCCTATGTTCAGTGGCAAGATAGCACAAACATATCTGGGACCAGGCTAGGGAGGCCCCTCGCTCTACTATTTATTATATTACTGCTATAACCAGTGCTTGACTTGGGCAGGAGCTCACCGGAGCTGAGTACCGGCACCTCAATGTTCTACTGCTTGAGCTCCGGTTCCTCTTGTAGAATATTAGCTCTAAATGATTGTGGACCTCCTGCACCTAAATAAAAAATGGACAGGCACCAAAAACATGTACCGGCACCTGTTTCATTTCAAGTCAAGCACTGGCTATAACAATACAGGCTCTTTGATTGGCTCTGAGTGATTTGGATCTAGCCTGGTCCCAGATCTGTTTGTGCTGCCTTGCCATGACAATAGGCAAAGCAGCACAAACAGATCTGGGACCAGGCTAACTCGGATCCTGATTTCAACTGAATGATAGTTTCACCTTTAATAGACAACGGATGCTCTCATTCTATATTTCCAAAACACAACTCATCTTAGGCATACTAAAGTGTACTAAATTCAGTATTTAGTGAATATCATCTTGTAAATCTCATCTGCATTGTAACTGTACGTAAGACTTTAACATGTGACTATTCTGTTTCCTATGTAGATATTGTAGCATTAACATCTTTGATATATAGTATTTTTTGTTCTTCATCACTTTACTCAAGTACATCTCTGTTGGAAACTTTACAATTCTAGGATATACAGGTAACTGTCAAAATAAAGGAAACACTTGAGTAAATGTACAACATTTATTCAGTATACAACGTATATTGAAAGCAGGTGCTTCCTGAGTTTATTAAGCAATTAACATCCCACCATGCTTAGGGTCATGTATAAAATTCCCAGTTGCCCATTATTTTGGCTACCATGGCTAAAATAAGAATGTCAGTGACTTTAAAAGTGAGGTCTCAAAGGATCATAGGGGTTTAAAGGGTGTGTGTGTGTATGTATGTGTGTTTCAGTCACCAAATCTCAACCCAATTGAACACTTATGGAAGATTCTGGAGTGACGCCTGAGACAGCGTTTTCCACCACCATCAACAAAAAAAACAAATAATGGAAGGAAAGGTGTCACATCCCTCCAATAGAGCTCCAGACACTTGTAGAGTCTATGCCAAGGCGGATAAAAGCTGTTCCACTGGCTTGTGGTGGCACAATGCCCTATTAAGACACTTTATGTAGGTGTTTCCTTTATTTTGGCAGTTACCTGTATATCATACATAGTATATATTCTTCATAATCTCTAACACAATCTGTAAATAATATATTTAAAATCATCGATTTTGCCCTATGCAACTGAGTCCTGGACTTCCTGATGGGCCGCCCCCAGGTGGTAAAGGTAGGAAACAAAACCTCCACTTCACTGATCCTAAACATAGGGGCCCCACAAGGGTGCATGCTCAGCCCCGTCCTGTACTCCCTGTTCACCCATGACTGCGTGGCCACGCGCACCTCCAATTCAATTATCAAGTTTGCAGATAACACAACAGTGGTAGGCCTGATTACCAATGACGAGACAGTTTACAGGGAGGAGGTGAGGGCCCTGGCGGAGTGGTGCCAGGAAAATAACCCCAGGAGCTGATTGAGGACTTCAGGAAACAGCAGAGGGAGCACACCCCTATTCACATCCACGGGACCGCAGTGGAGAAGGTGAAAAGTTTCAAGTTCCTCGGCGTACACATCACTGACGATCTGAAATGGTCCACCCACACAGACAGTGTGGTGGAGAAGGTGCGACACCGCCTCTCCAACCTCAGGATGTTGAAGAAATTCAGCTTGGAAATTCCCCTAAGACGCTCACAAACTTTGATAGATGCACAATTGAGAGCATCCTGTCGGGCTGTATCACCGCCTGGTATGGCAAATGCACCACCCGCAACCGCAGGGATCGCCAGAGGATGGTGCGGTCTGCTCAACGCATCACCGGGGGCACACTGCCTGCCCTCCAGGACATCTACAGCAACCGGTGTCACAGGAAGGCCAAGAAGACGTCAGCCACCCGAGCCACAACCTGTTCACCCCGCTATCACCAGAAGGCGAGGTCAGTACAGGTGAAAAACAGCTTCTATCTCAAGGCCATCAGACTGTTAAATAGCCATCACTAGCCGGGTACCATCCAATTACTCAACCCTGCACCTTAGAGCCTGCTGCCCTCTATACATAGACATGGAATCACTGGTCCCTTTAAAAATGGAACACTAGTCACTTTAATAATGTTTACATACTGCTTTACTAATTTCATATCTATATACTGTATTCTATTCTACTGTATTTAAGTCAAAGCCACTCCGACGTTGCTCGTCCTAATATTAATATATTTCTTAATTCCATTATTTTACTTTTAGATTTGTGTGTATTGTTGTGATTTGTAAGATATTACTGCACTGTTGGAGCTAGAAACACAAGCATTTCACTACACCCGCAATAACATCTGATAAATATGTGTATGTGACCAATAAAATGTGATTTGATTTGATTTGATTTGTCAATGTGATATCCGTAATTTCCTTCTGAATTCATTTCCTTGTTTTTCTACAATGTGTTATTATTTGTGCATGCACTTGACACAATAAAATCCAAGATGTGGTTATCACTGCATATTAGCAATGTGATATGTTTCTTTGCACCTGAGTGTCTCTCGTGGGCAGTCTGTGAAGAGTCACGTTTCCTTGTGCTTATGAGTTATAATCATAGCATTACACCCATACATATGGTGGTGGTAGTGTTGCACTTCTAAAAAGTACTTCTAAGTAGTCTCTCTCTCTCTTCCTGCTATGTTGAACATGCTTCCATGTGTCTTGTATTGTTTATCCAGAATATTTATTCAGATTTCTCTCCAGATGTGAAATATAATCACATAATTGCTTCCCAGCTTATTGTTGAAGCCTTGGCCTGTTAGATTAATTCACTCCTCTTCTCTCTCTCTCTCTCTCTCTCTCTCTCTCTCTCTCTCTCTCTCTAGCTTTCATTCTTTCTTTCTTTCTTTCTTTCTTTCTTTCTTTCTTTCTTTCTATCTTTCTTTCTTTCTTTCTTTCTTTCTTTCTTTCTTTCTTTCTTTCTTTCTTTCTTTGAAACCAGAGATTCCTCTCCCGCTCTGAGTGAATATGAATTCCACCTAAGGCGTGCATTTAAAATACATTTTCATTTGATATACTAGCATAATATTAGCTTTCACTACTTCAACCGCCCGTCCTCTAAGGATTGCTCCCACACTTGTAACATCATCCCTGTTTATCCTCCTTCCAAGAATAGTCCTCTCCCTCTTCCACTCCCTCCCTCTCTCCCTCCCTCTCTCCCTCCCCCATCCCTCCCTCCCTCCCTCTAATGTGATTCAGACAGTAACTGTAGATCCAAACAAACGTGTTAAAAGTCATCCCCCATTCCTCTACCTTCATATCACCTTTCCTCTCCTCTCTTCAGGCCTCTGATTGGAGTTGAGTTTCAGCCAATAATCAGCATAGGAACTCCCTACAAGAAGAGACAGAAGAGAGACAAGGACACAGACGTGCACACACACACACACACACACAACACACACACACACACACACACACACACACACACACACACACACACACACACACACACACACACACACACACACACACACACACACACACACACACACACACACACACACACACACACACACACACACACACACACACACACACACACACACTCAAGCAGCTAGTTAATTAATACAAGTGGTAGGTAGCACGAAGACTTGGCTCTCTGGAATGACTCCCATTCACCCTCCCACAGCCCCACAGCATCTGTATCTGCGTCCCAAATGGCACCTTATTTCCTATATATAGTCCACTACTTTTGACCAGGGCCCATAGAGCACTTTGTAGGTAATATGATACCATTTGGGGCACAGATTTCTTCACCGTATGCATATTCAATCCACACACTCTAAATAAACTCACTTCTGAATGCAGCAAACTCTACATCACACACTGAACACAGGACACACAGTGTGCACCACTGACAACAATCACATTGTAGAAGCTGATTCATGTTGGTCTGATTTATGCATACAATGCAGGATATTATAAAATCATGCGTACAGTGGGGCAAAAAAGTATTTAGTCAGCCACCAATTGTGCAAGTTCTCCCACTTAAAAAGAGGCCTGTAATTTTCATCATAGGTACACTTCAACTATGAGAGACAAAATGAGAAAAACAAATCCAGAAAATCACATTGTAGGATTTTTTATGAATTTATTTGCAAATTATGGTGGAAAATAAGTATTTGGTCACCTACAAACAAGCAAGATTTCTGGCTCTCACAGACCTGTAACTTCTTCTTTAAGAGGCTCCTCTGTCCTCCACTCGTTACCTGTATTAATGGCACCTGTTTGAACTTGTTATCAGTATAAAAGACACCTGTCCACAACCTCAAACAGTCACACTCCAAACTCCACTATGGCCAAGACCAAAGAGCTGTCAAAGGACACCAGAAACAAAATTGTAGACCTGCACCAGGCTGGGAAGACTGAATCTGCAATAGGTAAGCAGCTTGGTGTGAAGAAATCAACTGTGGGAGCAATTATTAGGAAATGGAAGACATACAAGACCACTGATAATCTCCCTCGATCTGGGGCTCCACGCAAGATCTCACCCCGTGGGGTTAAAATGATCACAAGAACCACACGGGGGGACCTAGTGAATGACCTGCAGAGAGCTGGGACCAAAGTAACAAAGGCTACCATCAGTAACACACTACGCCGCCAGGGACTCAAATCCTGCGGTGCCAGACGTGTCCCCCTGCTTAAGCCAGTACATGTCCAGGCCCGTCTGAAGTTTGCTAGAGAGCATTTGGATGATCCAGAAGAGGATTGGGAGAATGTCATATGATCAGATGAAACCAAAATAGAACTTTTTGGTAAAAACTCAACTCGTCGTGTTTGGAGGAGAAAGAATGCTGAGTTGCATCCAAAGAACACCATACCTACTGTGAAGCATGGGGGTGGAAACATCATGCTTTGGGGCTGGTTTTCTGCAAAGGGACCAGGACGACTGATCCGTGTAAATGAAAGAATGAATGGGGCAATGTATCGTGAGATTTTGAGTGAAAACCTCCTTCCATCAGCAAGGGCATTGAAGATGAAACATGGCTGGGTCTTTCAGCATGACAATGATCCCAAACACACCGCCCGGGCAACGAAGGAGTGGCTTCGTAAGAAGCATTTCAAGGTCCTGGAGTGGCCTAGCCAGTCTCCAGATCTCAACCCCATAGAAAATCTTTGGAGGGAGTTGAAAGTCTGTGTTGCCCAGCGACATCCCCAAAACATCACTGCTCTAGAGATCTGCATGGAGGAATGGGGAATGGGCCAAAATACCAGCACCAGTGTGTGAAAACCTTGTGAAGACTTACAGAAAACGTTTGACCTCTGTCATTGCCAACAAAGGGTATATAACAAAGTATTGAGATAAACTTTTGTTATTGACCAAATACTTATTTTCCACCATAATTTGCAAATAAATTCATTAAAAATCCTACAATGTGATTTTCTTCTCATTTTGTCTCTCATAGTTGAAGTGTACCTATGATGAAAATTACAGGCCTCTCTCATCTTGTTAAGTGGGAGAACTTGCACAATTGGTGGCTGACTAAATACTTTTTTGCCCCACTGTATGTAATCAGAACCATACAGCCAGTACGTGTATGTCTAAGATCTCTCTCTCTCTCTCTCTCTCTCTCTCTCTCTCTCTCTCTCTCTCTCTCTCTCTCTCTCTCTCTCTCAGTCAGTCAGTCAGTCAGTCAGTCAGTCAGTCTGCTGTCTGGCTGCTTTGTTCCGTAGTTTGAGCCGTAGTGTACTGTGAGTTTTGTATATTAGGCATGTAGTCCAGTCAATCCATTTAATGTACTGCCCATGTCCTCTTGAGGAGGTGAAGTGATTTGTAGCCTACAATGGCACTGTTCTTTTTATGTGGAGACAGAGATGTAGAGACAATGTATAGTTACAATATGTTTATACTCCCTGATCAGCTTATTCAAAGGAACATTTTCAAAGCTTTCTCTGTTTTAGTTCCATTTGTACAGTAGAAAGTGTAAATCTGATCCTGCTGTTGATATAGATATATTTATAGGTACAATACCTATACAGGTGCTGTAAAAGTATATATTCCATTATGTAGTGTTGACGTCTTCACTCACTTTTTTCCTCCTCAGCTGACTCACGGTTCTCTTCTCGTTCAATAGCAACCTCCTCGTGAGAGGGTGAGAAGACAGAGGGACAGACAGACAGACAGACAGACAGACAGACGGTGTTTCATAAGGTTCCTTCCTTCCTGGCCAATAACACAGCTGTCCATGTTTCGGTGTTGGGGTGAATGTGTTTGCTGCCTGAAGGTCTGTGTGGGCTGTCCTCTAGTCTTGCTGTCCTCTGGCAGCAGTGGAGGTGGTGGTGGTGTGAGAGACAGTACAAACTGTCCTTGGTGGAGTGTGTGTGCTCCAAAACTTTGCCCCCGAAATGATATTATTTTATACTAATACAATTGCTCAGAGAAGGAGATTTTGTTAAACAACTAATAAATACAATCTCAAAAAGATAGGGAACACAATTATTGACACCCCTGTTTTTAATATTCCAGAACCATTGTGAGGATAACGGCACTGAGCCTTTAAAAAAACACATTGGGAGGGATCTTAGACCATTCCTTAGGTATGAGGTACTTTTCTGTGTATGCTTCTGTTTTTCAACGCCAAACCCACCACTGGTGTGCGTGGCAGAAGAGCTCTATTTTCATGTAATCTGACCATAGCACCGGTACCAATCCAAGTGCCAATGCCATTTATCAAACTCCAGGCGTTTACATTTATTGGATGGCATGAAAATAGATCTCTTTGGTCACCAGTGGTGGGTTTGGCATCAAATCCATAAAGAAATGGTTAATTGACCACAAAATCATCATTTTGCAATGGGCATCCCATCTTAGTCTCCGGACTTGAAAACCTGTGGTTTGAATTGAAGAGGGCAGTCCATACGCGCCACAGACGAGGGATATCAAGGATCTCGAAAGATTCTTTATGGAGGAATGGTCTAAGATCCCTCCCAACGTATTTTCCAATCTCATCAACAGCAACAAAAATGTAAAGGCTCAGTGTCGTTATCCTCACAAGGGTAGGGTGCTGGAATATTGAAAACAGGGGTGCCAATAGTCTACAATATAGCTCAGTATTTGTATTAGTATTTTTTGCTCCTCTTTATCAAGGGATTCAATAATGATTGATCCCACTGTACGCACGCGTGAGCGTGTTTGTGTCAGTGGAGGCTGTCCTTGGTAGTGGAGGTGTGCGTGGTGGTGGAGTCGTCAGGTATGGAGCCCCTGCGGGAGGTTCTGGGTCTGCAGCGTAGGAGGGCCTGCAGCTCCCTGGACACAGAGCTACTGAAGAAGGTGTAGATCCAGGGGTTGGTACACGAGTTCAGACTGGCCAGCAGCATCAGGATGGTGAACGCCGCGCCTGCGGAGAGAGAGAGAGAGAGAGAGAGAGAGAAAGAGAGAGAGAGACCGGGAGAGAGAGAGAGAGAGAGACAGGGAGATGTAAAGGGAGATGTAAAGAGAGAGAGAGAGAGACAGGGAGAGAGAGAGAGAGAGAGACAGGGAGATGTAAAGGGAGATGTAAAGAGAGAGAGAGAGAGACAGGGAGAGAGAGAGAGAGAGAGACAGGGAGATGTAAAGGGAGATGTAAAGAGAGAGAGAGAGAGAGAGAGAGAGAGAGAGAGAGAGCACACACATACACTTGATCAGACAAAGACACGCACAGACACGATCAGGCAAACACACACGCGTTAACACCCATACACACACACGCGATCAGGCAAAAAAAAAAAAACACACATAGAGACGCACGGACGCACGCACGCACACACAGCCATTAGTCAGCCTGCAGGGCAGTGAGGACATTACATTACATTACATTACATTACCAGAGCCAGCAGCAGCAGCCGTAGGCTACAACCAGTAAATCACAGCAGAGCTGAAAGATAGCCATAGAGTGCGAAGGTCAGAGATGTAGATAGGTAAGGGGTCATATAGAGTACAAGTTCCTCTTCTTTGATAACAACAGGAAGTGGCACTTTATTACATAGTGTAGCGATGTGTCGTTTTAATGTCATATGTTGAACAATGTTGAACATACTTTTACTGTCTGTCTATAATACTGATCTGTTATGGACTACTCTCTCTCTCAGTGAAATGTCATTTTCAATTTAAGGGCTTTATTGGCACGGGAAACATATGTTAACATTGCCAAAGCAAGTAATAAAGACATTTCAAATAGTTAAAGTACAAAAGGGAAAATAAATAAACATAAATATAAATATAAATATGGGTTGTTTTTACAGTGGTGTTTGTTCTTCACTGGTTGCCCTTTTCTTGTGAAAACAGGTCACACATCTTGCTGCTGTGATGCACACTGTGGTATTTCACCCAATATAAATTGGGTTTGTTTTCAAATTCTTTGTGGGTCTGTGTAATCTGAGGGAACTATGTGTCTCTAATATGGTCATGCATTTGGCAGGAGGTTAGGAAGTGCAGCTCAGTTTCCACCTCATTTTGTGGGCAGTGTGCACATACCCTGTCTTCTCTTGAGAGCCAGGTCTGCCTTCAGTGCCCTTTCTCAATAGCAAGGCTATGCTCACTGAGTCTGTACATAGTCAAAGCTTTCCTTAAGTTTGGGTCAGTCACAGTGATCAGGTTTTTTGTTAATTCTTTCCAATGTGTCAAGTAATTATCTTTTTGTTTTCTAATGATATGGTTGGGTCGAATTGTGTTGCTGTCCTGGGGCTCCGTGTGGTCTGTTTGTGTTTGTAAACTGAGCCCCAGGACCAGCTTGCTTATGGGACTCTTCTCCAGGTTTGTCTCTCTGTGGATGATGGCTTTGTTATGGAAGGTTTGGGAATCGCTTCCTTTTTGGTGGTTGTAGAAATTTACAGCTTTTTTATGGATTTTGATGATTAACGGTTATCGGCCTAATTCTGCTCTGCATCCATTATTTGGTGTTTTACGTTGTACACAGAGGATATTTCTGCAGAATTCCGCATGCAGAGTCTCAATTTGGTGTTTGTTCCATTCTGTGAATTCTTGGTTGGTGAGCGGAACCCCAGACTCACAACCATAAAGGGCAATGGGTTCTATAACTGATTCAAGTATTTTTTGCCAGATCCTAATTGGTATGTTGAATTTTAAGTTCCTTTTGATGGCATAGAAGGCCCTTCTTGCCTTGTCTCTCAGATCATTCACAGCCTTGTGGAAGTTACCTGTGTGTCGCTGACGTTTTTTAAAAACGTTTTTTAAAATCTATTTATTTAACCTTTATTTAACTAGGCAAGTCAGTTAAGAACAAATTCTTATTTACAATGACGGCCTACACCGGCCAAACTTGTCAATGTGTCCTTGAGCTTCAGGGGCTGACCCTGTAAGTAGGACGTCATCGTAAATAAGAATTTGTTCTTATCTGACTTGCCTAGTTAAATAAAGGTTCAATATAAAAAATAAATAAATAAACTCAAGCAAGGAGCCAACAGAGAAGAGCAACAAGCTTAAGGACACCAGCTCAGGACGAAAGGAGCAACCTGAAGGAGGAACCACCCAACTCAAGCAGAATGGACACATAGCTTCTCCCTTTGTTCTCGTCAATGCGGCCTGAACAATCAAGAAGCCACAACAGACTTTGATCACAGACTGAGTATAACATCATTTAATGTTCAGGATCTTGAGGTCTTTAATTCTTGTTTTTCATTCTATTTCCTACCTTTTCACGATCATTCTCATTCTGTTTGTAAATATTTTGATTGGATAAAGAACTTGTGTTTGTCTCGTTATTCTGGGAAAGAACTCCAATTGATTCTCAAAGAATTCATACCTTCAGATTAATCCAGTTATGGAGCTAGAACTAAAACTACTCAGGACTGGTGCCCCTTTTATAATTCCACACTAATAAGTGTTCACACTACCTTACAATAGTGCTGTTAAAAAGGCCAGCTCTTATTTATCAGTTTCATCACCCCTATTTTTTAGTAATTAGTATTAGCACAACAGTCCTTATTTTCACCCTAGTGTTACCTATAAATCCCCCCCTGCCATCAGAGTGAGATAGCGGTCTGAAGAGAAGGACACATGGGACTGTTTTCTATGAACTGTGTTATTGCGTGCATCTAGTTGTAAGTACTGTACATGCATTTGGGCTCCCGAGTGGCGCAGCGGTCTAAGGCTCTGCATCTCAGTGTCAAGAGGCATCACTACAGCCCCTAGTTCAAATCCAGGCTGTGTCACATCCGGCAGTGATTGGGAGTCCCATAGGGCGGTGCACAATTGACCCAGGTTTGGCCAGGGTAGGCTGTCATTAACTGACTTACATTAAAAAAAAAAAACATTTTTAGTTGGGTGTTGCTAAGGCAGTCAGGTAATTTCGTTTCCATGTGCATCATGCTACCTCTAGCCAGCTAGCCTAGGTGCTAGCCAGTCATGCCAGCTAATTTACGCTGTGTACCACAAGCCTCGTTTAGGATATTATTATCACGTTCATATTGTCTACTTAAAGCCGTGTTAATGTTTAAAGCCGTGTTTATATACATGCTACATTGCACTGTATAGTTAGCCTTATGTATGCATGTAGCCTAATTTAGCCTGTGCCCTTCTTCGTGGGGCTTACTATTCCATGTTGTGGTCTCCTGCACATGCGCAGACCTTGGGTACATTGCAGTCACTGCATCTCAATGCTAGAGGCGTCACTACAAACACTCAGTGCTAGAGTGCTAGAGGCGTCACTACAAACACCCTGGTTCGATTCCAGGCTGTATCACAACCGGCCGTGTTTGGGAGTCCCATAGGGCGGCGCACAATTGGCCCAGCGTCGTTTGGGTTTGGCCCGAGCTAGGCCGTCATTGTAAATAATAATTGATTCTTAACTGACTTGCCTAGTTAAATAAAGGTTCAATTAAAAGATATCTGACTTGTTCTTGCTGGACAGAGCTGTGGCAGCTGTAACGTGTCCACTGGCACCTATAGCTCTCTACTAGTGCCCGTTCTACATAGCCCTCCCAGATCAGCCCCTTAGTATTTTTCAAGTGCAATAGGGTGCCATTTGGGATGCAACCATAGAGACATAGAGGTCACGGCCTCCTTCTTCCACTCTGGTAACAACCGAGATTAGTGAATATTTAACAGTACCAGTATTCCAGTTTAATGTCCCTCTGGCACTATTAGACGTGCTGTAAATTTTCTTCTGGAACAAAAACCTATAAACGTGACCTAATTCCTTTGGCCACTTTATACTTCAAATATGCAGTTTTTATGTAATAAGTAGGACACCAAGCACAGGACTCCTTCCTATTTACTAGTGCTGCGGTTTAAGGCACTGCATCCTAGAGGCGTCACTACAGACCCTGTTCTTAACTGACTTGCCTAGTTAAATAAAGGTTAAATAAATAAATAAAATAAATGACTATTGCCAGTTCAGGAAGATGAAGAGGAGCTGGTGGTTGACTAGAGACTACACAGCTGATAACAATCAGTGTGTTTAACTCTGTGTGCCAGCTGTTGGCAGAGGCTATTGTTGATGAAATGTCAACATCTGTCCGGGGTGTGAGAGCAGCAAGGAATATAAACAGGTGTGTGTGTGTGTGTGTGTGTGCATGCATGCTTTGTGTGTGTGTGCATGCTTGCTTTGTGTGTGTGTGCATGCATGCCAGTGTGTTCTGCTTCAGATGAGAGAAGAGAAAACAAAGTAAAATGTTACTTTGCTGTGATTTACTATACACTTCCAGCTAAGCTGTGATTTACTATACACTTCCAGCTAACCTGTGATTTACTATACACTTCCAGCTAAACTGTTATTTACTTTACACTTCCAGCTAAGCTGTGATTTACTATACACTTCCAGCTAAACTGTTATTTATTTTACACTTCCAGCTAAGCTGTGATTTACTATACACTTCCAGCTAAGCTGTGATTTACTATACACTTCCAGCTAAGCTGTGATTTACTATACACTTCCAGCTAAGCTGTGACTTACTATACACTTCCAGCTAAGCTGTGATTTACTTTACACTTCCAGCTAAGCTGTGAATCACTATACACTTCCAGCTAAGCTGTGAATTACTATACACTTCTAGCTGAGCTGTCTCCGACACTTGACACAGTGCTAGTTGAGTTATGCTACGGTGATCTTACATAAATTATAGTTCTGGATCAGTGGTGGCTGGTGGCACTTTAAATCGGAGGAATGGCTCATAGTAATGGCTACAACGGAATAAATGGCTTCCATCTGTTTGATACCATGGCTTCCATCTGTTTGATACCATGGTTTCCATCTGTTTGATACCATGGCTTCCATCTGTTTGATACCATGCCTTCCATCTGTTTGATACCATGGCTTCCATCTGTTTGATACCATGGCTTCCATCTGTTTGATACCATGGTTTCCATCTGTTTGATACCATGGTTTCCATCTGTTTGATACCATGGTTTCCATGTGTTTGATACCATTTAAGTTATACTATTCCAGACATTATTATGAATGGTCCTCTCCTCACCAGCCTCCATTGTTCTGGATATGCAGTGTTGGGGGAAGCTAATCTGAAGATAGTTTACCAAGCTACCAATTTCTTCACACTGAAAGAAGTTACACCAAAGCTACCCTTAAGAAACATGTAGATTACTTAACTAAAGTTACTTTGAAAAAGTAGTTTGTGGAAAATTATCATATGTAAATCTGAAATGTAAATCTGAAATGTCATAGACAAATGTCAATAAAAAATAAGGTCCGCCAACAAGCAAAAACCTGATTAAAAAGTACAGAAATGGTTTGCAACTAGTCAATGACAACTTTGCGGAGTTAAAAATTTGTAACAGCAACTATATGAGCTAATTACAGTATTAATAAGTATTAATTAAATAGTGTGTCCTGGAACACATTACTTTCTAACTACATTTGTGTGGCTCGTGAACTTCATAGATGGGTCCTAATAGTTTGTAACTCGAACCATTCAGACTTTACAGACATTTTTGTCAGAAGAACCTACTCCGGCCCTTGTCTCACAAACACTGCTCTATTTCAGCTTCTGTTAATCACACAGACTAATGGTTGGTATCGATGGATGTGCCAGCGTCACAGTGGGACTGTACGAGTTAAACACAAAAACTATGTTTCAAGTAATTATTAGGCAGGTCTGATGCCGAAAAAGAAAGGAAATTATTGTCTACTTAACAAGTATTCTTATTATTATTTGTTTTTGTAGTTACAGTTGTTAGCTACACCACTACATGGCTAAAAGTAATTCAAGAGCAATTCCACCACTTTTCAACCTCATTTTAATTAATACATAATAATACCAGTGTCTACATATGTGAAAACGGTGCATTTCTACATTTTGTATATAGAAAAATAAATTTAAAAAAGTGACTTGATGACATCATCACAAGTTCAAACGTTTTTAAAAACAATGATTGTCAAAATACTATGAGATTCGCGGAGACACGTGGAGCAAGAAATACCCTCATACTGGCTAGAAACTCCTAACAAAACTTTCTTCTTGTCTTTTTAACCACAGGCAGGGTTGGATAGGTTACATTCTTAAATGTAATCCGTTACAGTTACAAGTTACCTGTCCAAAATTGTAATCAGTAATGTAACTTTTGGATTACCCAAACTCAGTAACGTAATCTGATTACATTCCGTTATTTTTAGATTACTTTCCCCTTAAGAGGCATTAGAAGTCAAAAAATGTATGTGTCCTTGAACAAAGGCACTTAACCCTAATTTGATCCAGGGGCTGAGCCTGTAGGTAGGCCGTCATTGTAAATAACAATTTGTTCTTAACTGACTTGGAAGACATAGCTTGGACTGTAACCTATTCCTGCTCTTTTCCTGTGATCCATCAAAAACATTTGGTGTGTCATCATAGTGGTCTCTGATTGGTGGTCATCATTTGGTGTGTCATCAAAGTGGTCTCTGATTGGTGGTCATCATTTGGTATGTCATCAAAGTGGTCTCTGATTGGTGGTCATCATTTGGTGTGTCATCAAAGTGGTCTCTGATTGGTGGTCATCATTTGGTGTGTCATCAAAGTGGTCTCTGATTGGTGGTCATCATTTGGTGTGTCATCATAGTAGTCTCTGATTGGTGGTCATCATTTGGTGTGTCATCAAAGTGGTCTCTGATTGGTGGTCATCATTTGGTGTGTCATCATAGTGGTCCCTGATTGGTGGTCAGACTCGCTCAGGTGGAACAAACTTAAACTTGCGCCGCTACTGCATCCTAGTGAAAATTAGATTTGTTTTAGCTTACCTTTGACTGAAAGATGTCAGCCAGCTTGATGGCCGTTTTTCTCTCCCCTTGCATCTGGCCATCAGGGACATTTTGGAAGGTTGTGGCTGTTTATACTTTAAGATAATCGGTATTTGGTGGTGAATGTCACAGGGAACATCTTCGCTAAACAAACAGACAAGAAAACAGGCCTAGTAGCGGAGATTGATCGCCATGGATAGCGCCACGGATAATCAAATCCCTTACGAAAACTTAAACTTGTGCATTTTTTCAATGCTGATTTTGAAGTGTCAAATATTTTTTTTTCCGCAAACATCCTTTCTGAACGTAAAAGTAATCCTCGAAGTAATCATCTAGTTTTTCAAAAGTATCTGTAATCGGATTACAATATTTTTGCTGGTAACGTATTACATGTAATCCGTTACTCCCCAACCCTGACCACAGGTCATAGAAACGTGCTGTAGAACGGGTATGGTGCTGGAGATACTGAATATGAGGATGAAAAGTACTGAAAACTCAACTACCACCAAACTAATGCAAAATGTAGTGAAATTACTAGTTGAACTACATGTAGTTCACTAACACTGTGGATATGAAAACAATAACATATTTTGTATGTCCAAATATTTGGACATACAGTGGAGCTCAGTATTCTTAGTGTGCTTTGTATGTGTGTGTGTTTCTGAGTGTGTGCGATCTCTAACCTTGGTCTGGAGGGTTGGGGTCCCAGGCGGCCCACAGCTGGACGATGAAGAAGGGGGACCAGCAGACTGTGTACACCAACACTATCACCAGAGTCATCCTCACTGTCTTAGACATGGCCTTGGAGATGGAGGGGGGTGTCAGGGCCCGGGGGGGTGGGGGAGGGTACTCCAGGGAGGGGCGTGGAGAGGAGACACACCGGGGGGAGGAGGGGAGCTCGAAGGATGTGTAGGACTCATGACAGTAGCAGCCGCCATTGCCAAGAGGCACTGAACCACCACCACAACCACCAGAGGTGACTGGGCCATGGGATCCATGTGAGCATGTGTCACATGATGGGGGAACTACAGCTGAACTGGAGCCCCTTTGGTCACTGAGGCTGGGGTTGGAGGGGAGGGTTAGATCATCTGGGGTGTTGAAGGGGCTTTGCTGTGTTGCTGCTGTTTGGTTGTTGTGACAGCTGCTGTACTGTGGGGAGGGGGACAGGCAGGGATAGCACTCTGAGGATACAACAGCTGTAGACTGGGGGGAGAGCGGTGAGAGAGGGGTACAGAGAGAGCTGGAGGGGTTGTTGTTCATGGTCTTTAGAAGCTGTCCCCCTCCTACTCCTGCTCCTCTCCCCCCTCTGCATGCCCCTCTCCCCCGTTCCCTGGTTGTTCTGTCGTCCTCCTTTTTGACTCTGTGGAAGTGAAAGATGACAGTGTTGTTCTTCTTGAGCTCTGCTGACACCATCCTCTCTGACTTCAGATAGATGTTGTTGTGAATCTCTCTGAAGATCCGGATCTGGAATGAGAAAGAAATATATGAATGAATGAATGAATGAATGAACGAGTGAGTGGATGAATGGATGAATGGATGAAAGGATGAAAGGATGAATGGATGAATTAATTCATGTGTCTTAATAAATGAGTCTGAATATGTCTGTGTGTAGCTAGATACAAAAAAAGAGAGCAAAATACATCAAACTAATAGTCCTTTCTAACTCAATTAAAAGTCCTAGATTCTGTTTCCTGAAAAAGCACATGACCCGAGCAGGTCATGAGAAACTGGGTCTTAGAGCAATGTTTTGCCAAACCATGTTAGCAAGGACGTCACTTGATCAGATCTGGGTTCAAACACAATTTATTTTAAAATACTTAAGCTGTGCTTGACTGAGATTGCCTGGCACCATGGAACCAATAGAATATTCCCAAAACGGCAAACACGCCCATCGGGGGAACTCCAGGCAGAATAAATCACACACTCAAAGTATTCAAAAGATTTCAGATAGTATTTGAACCCAGTTCTACACATAATATGAAACACAAATTAATTAAATGTCCCTAATCTTTGGCTAGGATCTGGTTAATTCGGCTGTTATTCAGATTCCTCGCTGGGTCGCTCACAGTGGGTAGCTTTCTGACAGGCCAGCCACACAGCAGTGGTTCTACAGTGGGCTGTGTTAATTAGGTCAGGGAAACAGCAAATAGCCGGACCCTGGAAATATATGTTCTTAAATAGAGCAGCTAGCTCTCTCTCTGAGTCTGACTGGACCAGAGGGAGGCAGCCCAGAATGTCTCTATCCCCCACGGGACGCTACATAACACCAGCCAGTACAGCCAACCCACCTGCCCCACTAGCCGCCCGGCCTGTTTCTGATCTGATAGTGCCTGCCAAATACCGCTCCATCAAAACACAGCAAATTTCATTCCAAATTGCACCCCATTCTCGATATAGCACACTACTTTGACCAGAGCCTCAAGGATAATGAAATGGGAACTGAACTGGGAAACTGAGGGCAGCTGGTCCCAGGCACCCTCCAAGGGCATTGCACCACGGTTAACGCTGTGCCTGTAAATGTGGAAAAAGGATACATTTCTATTCTATTCTATTTTGTATTGTGTCCTTGTCGTCGTACCTGGCAGACAGTGATGATTAGCGCTGGCAGTAAGAACACGGCTAGGGTCATCCAGGTGATGTATGCCTTGAGCCCCCATGGTTCAGCGAAGTGAGCCCAGCACTCAAAGTCTCCTGGAGACACCTCAGACCGCGAGAAGATGAACAACTGGGGAGAGGGGAAGGTTGGCAGAAGGAGGATAGAAAGGGAGTGGAGGGAGGGAGGAGGGAGGAGGGAGGAGGGAGGAGGGAGGAGGGAGGGGAGGGGAGGGGAGGGGGAGGAGGGAGGGAGGGAGGGGAGGGAGGGGGATGGAGGAGGAGGGAAAGGTAATGGAGGGAGGGGAGGAGGGGGAGGGAGGGGAGGGAGTGGAGGAGGGAGGGGAGGGAGGGGAGGAGGAAGGAGGGAGGGGAGGATGAAGGAGGGAGGAGGGAGGAGAGGGAGGGGGAGGGAGGGGAGGAGGGGGAGGGAGGGGAGGAGGGGGAGGGAGGGGAGGAAGGGGAGTGAGGAGGGAGGAGGTAGGGGAGGAGGGGGAGTGAGGAGGGAGAAGGGAGGAGGGAGGGGCGAGGGAGTCAAAACAAAAACAAACATCAATTTCCTTCACAGCTAACTGAACAGGGGACCACACTGTCTAGGAAACTTCCACTGATCTCATGATACTAAAAATACGCTTAAAAAGGGAACATCTTAAATTTTACTGCAGGCCCTGGGGGTCAGGGCAGGAGTGTCCCATTGAGACGTCCTTTCCTGAGCCAGCATGTCATCTAGCTGTCCCTGGTTGACACCTGAGGTAGCCTATGCTGATCAGCGGGACCAGTGTCCCTATTTCTATATTGTTCTGAGGGAAACTCTGTCTTGAGGGCAGAACTTAAGGAATTGGTTGGGTGAAAACTGTTAGGGTTGTGTTTGAGGCTAGGGTTAGGGTTGAGCCCAGATGTGGACATGAAGCTATGGTTAGGGTTAGGGTTAGGGTCAGTGGAGGCTCTTCAGAGGAGGAAGAGGAGGACCATCCTACTCAGTACATTTCTGAAAATTGTGAAACATTTGAGATAAATCTATACTAAATATACGGTATATCACATCACCAGATTTAACAACTGATTAAAACACACTGTTTTGCAATGGTCTACAGTAGCCTCAACAGCATCCTCTAACCGGAGGAAGCTAGGTTTAGGGTTGAGGCTAGGGTTAGGGTTTAGCTGAGATGTGGACATAAAACTAGGGTT
Organism: Thymallus thymallus; assembly: GCA_023634145.1. Taxonomy (NCBI): domain Eukaryota; kingdom Metazoa; phylum Chordata; class Actinopteri; order Salmoniformes; family Salmonidae; genus Thymallus; species Thymallus thymallus. Next base: position 10,369,361 of record CM042399.1, on the reverse strand, counting down.
AGGGTAAGTGTCCCCTACAGTATCTACCTGTGGTAAGGAGAGCAGCAGGGCCAGGCAGTCATGATGGAGTTAGGGTTAGAGGTTAAGGTTAAGGTAAAGGTTCAAGCTTAAGCTCAGTGTTCCTACCTGCCTGTGGTATGGAGAGAAGCAGGGCCAGGGGGGTCAGGGGTCAGTGATAGTGTTCCTACCTGTGGTATAGAGAGCAGTAAGGCCAGGCCCCAGGCCGTCATAATAGGGGTATTCCAGCGTGACACGGACCCTCCACGATAGGCCTGCAGTGGGCAGCAGATGGCATAGTGCCGGTCCACCGTCATGGCTACGATCATATAGGAGGATGCGAACATCCCAACGATCTGCAGGTACTTTACTGAGCGACACAGAAAATCCGGCCCCTGGAATCTTTCTGTGATGTCCCACACCAGCTGGGGAAAAACCTGAGGGATCGACAGGAAATAAGAGAATATGTATAGAATCCATGAATCTACAGTATACATCCTAGTGTGGACATTGAAACAGAGTAGACTGACTCCCATAGTATGAAATAATAATAATAATAATAATAATAATAATAATATTTAATAGAATGCTCACGCCATTTCCATTGTATTTTGAGAACAGCGCCCACCATACAATAGTAGGCGAATGTGTGTTAGTCATTTAGGGTAGCCATATACAGATGTAGGATCTTAATTTGAGCCAGTTTACTACAGAATCCTGCAGCAACAGAAAACGTGAATTATTATGTGGATTATAATTAATGGACATTTTGGTAGGGGTTGTTACATTTTTCGTTATGGCAAATCAAGTCTAAAATTTCAAAGTGGAAATTATACACTTTAGAAGCCTTTTTAAAAATCAAATACACTACAAGTTTGCATTTCCTGCTTTGCAGGAAAATGATCAGAAACTAAATAAATTAAGATCCTACATCTGTAACATTGATTTAGAGGTGTAGGAATAGTTGACTAATTCACATTTTCTTTTTCGCTCTAAGCCATTAGTAAACAGACTAGAAGGGACACAATCAAGGTCAAGTTAGGTTCACCTCACTCTCCATTCAGCATGTCATTGTGATTTAGATCACTCATAGGTTACTGATGTTGATTACTGTATACTCATGTGGTGCCTAGAAATCAAAACAGGGCTGGGGTCAATCCCAAGAAAACTGGAGTTGACTCCATACTGAGGTGTCAGTCTCACCTGGAACAGCGCCACCACCAGGTCAGCCAGACACAGGTTGACCATGAACAGATGCATGGGAGCGTTGTGTTTCCTTCTGCGGAGCAGCACCCCCAGTACAAAGCCATTCCCCAGGGTAGTGAGGGCCAGCACCAGACCCAGGACCCCTATCTCCG